>JAJKLG010000012.1:600000-1013046 GCA_022539325.1 Xylariaceae sp. FL0804 | reverse complement strand
GGCTGCAAGCCGCCGGCCGGTTGCCCGGCTAGTGGCGAGCTGCTCCCGAGCCGTCCACCAAAGGCCCAACGTGCCCAACCCTTAGAGCCAATCCTTATCCCGAAGTTACGGATCTATTTTGCCGACTTCCCTTATCTACATTGTTCTATCAACCAGAGGCTGTTCACCTTGGAGACCTGCTGCGGTTATGAGTACGACCTGGCTTGAGAATTATTCCCTCCCGCGGATTTTCAAGGGACGTCAGGGGCACACCGGACCCGACAGAGGTGTCGGGCTCTTCCGGCCGTTAAACCCTAGCTCCGGACAAACCGATTTCAGGGTGATAGACCGTTAAGAAGAAAAGATAACTCTGCCCAGGGCCCCCGCCGTCGTCTCCGCGTTCAGTTGCGTTGCCGCGCAAAACCCAAATCCAGGCGCCGGAATATTGACCGGCTTCCCTTTCGCCACACGGGGCACAAGTGCCCACTTTGAAACGGAGCTTCCCTATGGCTTAGGATCGGCTAACCCACGTCCAACCGCTGTTCACATGGAACCTTTCCCCACTTCGGTCCTTCAAGTTCTCATTGAAGTATTTGCTACTACCACCAAGATCTGCACTAGGGGCCGTTCGACCCGGGCTCGCGCCCTAGGCTTCGTCACGGACCCCCACGGCCGCCTACTCCTCAGGGCATCGTTTCTACCCTGAGGGCGAGGTATGGGTGAGACGCTTGAGCGCCATCCATTTTCAGGGCTAGCACATTCGACAGGTGAGTTGTTACACAGTCCTTAGCGGATTCCGACTTCCATGGCCACCGTCCTGTTGTCAAAATGTGCTAACACCTTTTGTGGTGTCTGATGAGCGTCCACTCTGGCACCTTAACCCCGCGTTCGGTTCATCCCGCATCGCCAGTTCTGCTTACCAAAAATGGCCCACTAGTGTTGGTACATTCGAATGCCCACGTTCAACTAAGTAACAAGGGCTTCTTACATATTCAAAGTTTGAGAATGGATGAAGGCAAAAAATAGCCCCCGAGTCCCTAATCATTCGCTTTACCTCATAAAACTGAAGACAACACTGCTATCCTGAGGGAAACTTCGGCGGTAACCAGCTACTAGATGGTTCGATTAGTCTTTCGCCCCCATGCGCAGATTTGACGATCGATTTGCACGTCAGAACCGCTGCGAGCCTCCACCAGAGTTTCCTCTGGCTTCACCCTATCCACGCATAGTTCACCATCTTTCGGGTCCGAACAGTTATGCTCTTACTCAAATCCATCCGAAGACATCAGGATCGGTCGATGATGCACCCGTACGGGCTCTCACCTCCGTTCACTTTCATTACGCGTGAGGGTTTGACACCCAAACACTCGCACAAATGTTCGACTCCTTGGTCCGTGTTTCAAGACGGGTCGTTGACGACCATTATGCCAGCATCCTTGCCGAAGCGCGGTCCTCGGTCCCCGCGAGGGCATTATGCGGGGGGCTATAACACTCCCGAGGGAGCTACGTTCCCCCCGCTTTTATCCCCCCGCGGAAACCGATGCTGGCAGCCGCCGGGCGAAGTGCACCGGTGAGTACACCGGATGATCCGCCCGGCAAAGGTCTGATCGCAAACGCTTCCCTTTCAACAATTTCACGTGCTATTTAACCCTCTTTTCAAAGTGCTTTTCATCTTTCGATCACTCTACTTGTGCGCTATCGGTCTCTGGCCGGTATTTAGCTTTAGAAGAAATTTACCTCCCATTTAGAGCAGCATTCCCAAACTACTCGACTCGTCGAAGGAGCTTCACATAGGCTTGGTGTCCGACCGTACGGGGCTCTCACCCTCTAAGGCGTCCCGTTCCAGGGAACTCGGAAGGCACCGCGCCAGAAGCATCCTCTGCAAATTACAATGCGGACCCGAAGGCCAGCTTTCAAATTTGAGCTGTTGCCGCTTCACTCGCCGTTACTGGGGCAATCCCTGTTGGTTTCTTTTCCTCCGCTTATTGATATGCTTAAGTTCAGCGGGTATTCCTACCTGATCCGAGGTCAACCACTTGAGATGGGGTGTTTTACGGCAGGGGCCGGCACGACCGCGCAAGCGAGAGGATTTCTACTACGCTTACGGTGCGAACCAGCTCCGCCACTGACTTTGGGGAGCTGCGGGAATGCAGTCTCCCAACGCCAGGCCCGGGGGGCCTGAGGGATTTAATGACGCTCGAACAGGCATGCCCGCCAGAATGCTGGCGGGCGCAATGTGCGTTCAAAGATTCGATGATTCACTGAATTCTGCAATTCACATTACTTATCGCATTTCGCTGCGTTCTTCATCGATGCCAGAACCAAGAGATCCGTTGTTGAAAGTTTTAACTATTTTGGTAGTGTCTCAGAGATACATTGTAAGTCAAGAGTTTGGTGGGTCCTCCGGCGGGGTTCCGGCGCGCGGGGAAGGGTGGGGTCAGATCCCCGGCTCCAGGGCCGGGAGAAGTTCCGCCAACCTCCCCGTCGCCTCCCGCCGAGGCAACACGGTAGATTCGCAAGGGTTGGAGAGTTGTAATCACTCAGTAATGATCCCTCCGCTGGTTCACCAACGGAGACCTTGTTACGACTTTTACTTCCTCTAAATGACCGAGTTTGGATAACTTTCCGGCCCTGAGGTGTCGTTGCCGACTCCTCTGGGCCAGTCCGAAAGCCTCACTGAGCCATTCAATCGGTAGTAGCGACGGGCGGTGTGTACAAAGGGCAGGGACGTAATCAACGCAAGTTGATGACTTGCGCTTACTAGGAATTCCTCGTTGAAGAGCAATAATTGCAATGCTCTATCCCCAGCACGACAGAGTTTAACAAGATTACCCGGGTATCTCTACCAAGGAAGTACTCGCTGGCTCTGTCAGTGTAACGCGCGTGCGGCCCAGAACATCTAAGGGCATCACAGCATGTCTCGATGGAGCCGAAGTGGACTCCATCTGTACCGTCCCGCGTGCTGTGCGCACGCGGGACCTCCCGGGCTTCGAGATATTGGCTCTTAACCCAGGGGCCCGATTCCTCGGGGGATTAGCACGTACCTTAAGCCGCCGAAGCGGCCCACTCCTTTGCGCGCGTTGCGACGGTCCGGCGCAGCCCGGACTCGCCACAGGGTCGGCCGCCCGGGGCACTCGCGTGCCGCCGGGGTAGGCGTTCCCTGTACCAGGTAGTGTCGCCCGCACCAAGCGCTCCGACGGAACGCTTCTCTTCCCAATATGAGGGGGCTACCCCAAAAGAGATAAAGGTGCTGGACTAGCAAATTGTTTAACGAGGCGCCACTGTTACAGGCCTGTGAAGATATACAACATAGGTTGACCTGTTATTGCCTCAAACTTCCATCCGCTTGAGCGGATAGTCCCTCTAAGAAGCCAGCGTACTGCCAAAGCAATACGGGCTATTTAGCAGGTTAAGGTCTCGTTCGTTATCGCGATTAGGCAGACAAATCACTCCACCAACTAAGAACGGCCATGCACCACCACCCACAAAATCAAGAAAGAGCTCTCAATCTGTCAATCCTCATTGTGTCTGGCATCTGCCCCGCGAGGGGCACCAGGCGGAGCTCCTCCGGTGGAGAGAGCCCGCCCACTCTGCGCTTCGGGTACCGGCCCTACTCGCAGAGTCACCGTCGTCCGGTGGGATTAGCACGTACCTTAAGCCCATTACAGGCCCACCGCTTAGCGCGCGTTGCAGCGCCCCCGCGTTACTGGGGGTCGCCTCAGGATTGGCCGCGCCGGCAAAGGCGGTAGGCGTTCCCTGAACCAGCTGGTGTCGCACTCAACGCAGCCCCCGGGGGGGCTGTCCGCGCCCGGCATAGAGAACATTCTCTCACGCGGAACGTTGAGCACTAGCAGCTTCCAAGCTACTTTTCCAGGCCCAGACGGAATGCACACCGAGTAGGAATACCTACTCGGGGTTGCGGTCCAAAAGCCGACCTGGTGAGTTTCCCCGTGTTGAGTCAAATTAAGCCGCAGGCTCCCTGTTAGGGTTGGGCGCACTTTCGCACGCCTATGGACTTTATCTTAGGCTTATGTCTGTATAAACCCATCTCCGTCAAGTCTCTGGACCTTCCCCGTGGCTCGGAGAGCTGTAGGGGCTTGGCTGCGGGTCGCCCCAGGCAACTGCCTTCTTACCGTACCAGGGCCGTTACGCCCTGCCATGCGCCGCTTTCGCGGCGCACTTGGTAGCAGTTGCTTTGAGTAGGGTATCCCCGCAATTTGGAGATGTCGCCGGGGGGCGGGCGGGGCCCGCTCCCGACTAGCACTTGTGTCGGCAAACCACCTGGACCGGGCGAGCCCGGTGTGCTTTGTGGAGCAGAGTCTGCTAACTCCTGGTGGTGCCCTTCCGTCAATTTCTTTAAGTTTCAGCCTTGCGACCATACTCCCCCCAGAACCCAAAGACTTTGATTTCTCGTAAGGTGCCGAACGAGTCAAAAAATAACATCGTCCGATCCCTAGTCGGCATAGTTTATGGTTAAGACTACGACGGTATCTGATCGTCTTCGATCCCCTAACTTTCGTTCCTGATTAATGAAAACATCCTTGGCAAATGCTTTCGCAGTAGTTAGTCTTCAATAAATCTAAGAATTTCACCTCTGACAATTGAATACTGATGCCCCCGACTGTCCCTATTAATCATTACGGCGGTCCTAGAAACCAACAAAATAGAACCGCACGTCCTATTCTATTATTCCATGCTGATGTATTCGAGCATAGGCCTGCTTTGAACACTCTAATTTTTTCACAGTAAAAGTCCTGGTTCCCCACCACACCCAGTGAAGGGCATGGGGCTCCCCAGAGGGAAAGGCCCGGCCGAACCAGTGCACGCGGTGAGGCGGACCGGCCAGCCAGGCCCAAGGTTCAACTACGAGCTTTTTAACTGCAACAACTTTAATATACGCTATTGGAGCTGGAATTACCGCGGCTGCTGGCACCAGACTTGCCCTCCAATTGTTCCTCGTTAAGGGATTTAAATTGTACTCATTCCAATTACAAGACCCAAAAGAGCCCTGTATCGGTATTTATTGTCACTACCTCCCCGTGTCGGGATTGGGTAATTTGCGCGCCTGCTGCCTTCCTTGGATGTAGTAGCCGTTTCTCAGGCTCCTTCTCCGGGGTCGAGCCCTAACCCTCCGTTACCCGTTGTAACCATGGCAGGCCAAGACCCTGCCATCGAAAGTTGATAGGGCAGAAATTTGAATGAACCATCGCCGGCGCAAGGCCATGCGATTCGAGAAGTTATTATGAATCACCAAGAAGCCCCGAAGGGCATTGGTTTTTAATCTAATAAATACATCCCTCCGTGAGTCGGGATTTTTAGCATGTATTAGCTCTAGAATTACCACGGTTATCCAAGTAGTAAGGTACTATCAAATAAACGATAACTGATTTAATGAGCCATTCGCAGTTTCGCCGTATAATTGCTTATACTTAGACATGCATGGCTTAATCTTTGAGACAAGCATATGACTACTGGCAGAATCAACCAGGTAACTATCGTGCGCCGGGGTTGGCCACCCGCGCCTGGGGCGCGGGAGAATTAGTTACGGTTTCACACCCGCGAGGGTGGACGGCCCGGCGGTCGGAGCAGGGCTCGTCACGCCGGGAACGCCTTCCGCTTTTCCCCTCTAGGTTCCCCAGAGCACTGGTCCGCCGCGCCGCGCGCCGGGGTTGCCGGCGCGGGCGAGGCTTACAGGCCCCGAGAGGAGTCCTCCATCCGACAGGTCCAAAGCCGAGGCGATGGCACTGCCGGGCGGGTAACTCCCGATGCTAGGTGGTAGGCTTGGCCAGGGGCCAGCAATCCACAGAGCCTAACAGGCGGCCCTCGCGGCGAGAGATACGCCGGAGGGCCGCTTGACTTCCTAGATTAGCGCCGAGGGCGGCACCGCTAGGGTGGTCGACCGCTGCTATGTACCCCCCGCGACCGGGCTCGAAGCCTCCGGCTGTACAAAGGGCCACGCAACAGCGGTCACGCAGATACGGGACTGGTAGGGGCCCAGGCGACCCGGCTAGGGATCGCAAGGGCCGCAGCACCCACTAAGGCTTGTGGCTTTAGCGGGTGGAGGTGCGCTGCGGGCACTGCATTAGTGCACTGCCGCCCGCTTCCTCAAGTAGGGACCGACCCCACATGGGCCGTCCGCACGGCTCACAGGGCTGCGTGCCCAAAAAGTGCTTTCCGACAAATTATTTTGTATGGCAAAAACTAAAAATCGGCCCACGGCCATACACCGCGCCCGCGGTCCCGCACACACCTCTAGCACATCGCCCGCGCACCCGGGGGTCCCCAATCTGGGCCTGCCACGCCCTGCGACCTGCGGCTGCCGCCCTACCCTGGAGCTACCCTGTAGTCCCCGAGCCGACCAGCAGTGACCGGCCCGCCCTGTAGCCACCGTCCCGACCTGCAGCGGCCGGCACGCCCTGTAGCGGCCGGCCTACCCTGGAGCTACCCTGTAGGGTTGAGATGACCTGCAGCGACCGGCCTACCCTAGAGCCACCCTGTGGTTCCCGAGCCGGCCCATGGCGACCGGCCCGCCCTGCAGCTGCCGCCCTACCCTTGGGCTAGCCACGCTATAGCTGCCGGCCCGCCCTGCCACGGCCCTTTAGTGTATAAACTACTTTAACGCGTATAGTAGGGTAGTTATCTAAAGTGCATTTTATGTTAAAAGCTTTTAAGCTTTTGATTATTAGGAGTAAAATACCTGGTTTTAGCTTATAGCGTGGATTTCTCTTTTTACCTCTTCTTTTCTCTTCTTCTTTATATAGCCGAATGTTTTTCTCATGTCAATCTTATCCGCTTTACTACCGCCGGCTTACCGTGCGGCTTTTAAGCTGCTTTGCAGTTCTCAGCCTGCTTTATAGCTTTAAGCTGCCTAAAGGCTCTTATCTTAAGCTTACTACGCCTTATTAACGGTGTTTATTAGTATATTTAAAAGGTATTATATAAGGTTTAAGCTATTATATTAAGCTAGTTCGAGAATTGTTTGCGCATAATAGAGCAGACGTTATATACGCATATTAAGCTCTTAATAAACACTTTTTACGTAAATAAACGTTTTTCTAATTTGATAAAAAAAGGTATAACTGGTAAATAATCTTTTTTTCCTTTTTCCTTTTCACTTTTCACTTTTCTTACCCGCGTACAATGCGGGGCTTTGGAAACGGAAAGGGGGAAGAAGAAAAGGGAAAAGCGCTTTACGTAAACGGATATGCGTATTGTATTACAGAGAAATGCTAAATCCTATTTCTACCCGGGGCGGAGTAGTGTATTATAAGCTAAGGGTTAGCCCAGTGAAATATAAAAAGTAGTAGTAATACGAATGCTATTCGTACTAGGCTTTAATAACGCTATTTTATTTTTAGTAATTGGTTTTAGTATATAACTTGCTTTAAAGCTACCCTGCTGCTGCCCTGGAGCCTTTTTACTTAGCCGTTTTAGTATCCCCTATAACCGCTTAAGCCGGCCGCCTAAAAACTGCCTTGTAGCTGCCTTATACCTACCCTGTAGCTACCCTGTACTTTTTTCTACTCCGCCGGCCGCCCTGACCCTTTGGGTGGCCCCTTGGGCCGGCCCGTTAGAAAGCTGCCCCGCGGCTGCCCTATACCTACCCTGAACCTACCCTGGACCTACCCTGCAGCTACCCTGCAGCTACCCTGTAGACCCCCCTATCGGCCGCACTGGGCTACCCCGCAGCCACCTAGGGGGCCCGGCCCTACAGCTGCCCTGGAGTCTCCCTGGGCCGGGCCGCCGGTAGGGCCCCCAAAAACCGCTCGCCCCCTAATAGGCCTCCCTTCACCCGCCGATTTCGCCGCCTCCCCTATGCCCTACCCTGTACTTTTGCCCGGGCCCCTTCCGAGGTCGTGGGTATGGGGGCTCGGCCGGCCCGGGGCGCCCGAGAAGAGGCGGCGGGACCGCCCCCGGGGGCCAGACCCCCCCTTCAGGTACCCTCCGGCCCCTCCTGGGTCGCGGACACGGGAAAGGGGCTTCTTGGCCGGAAACGCGCGGGCCGACAAATTATTAAGCTATCCTGTAGTTTCTCGAGTCGACCGATACACCTACCCTGTAGCTACCCTGTAGTTCTCCGTGTTGGAGTTTTCCGGGTTGACCTCCCCGTCCACCTTGGCCAAACTTGGCCAAAACGGCCTCCCCCTCCTCCAGGGTAGCTCCCCCGCCTACCCTGTAGTTCCTCGTACTATGTGCCCTGCAGTCCGCCGTGGCCACTAACTGTAGCCTTCCGCGGCCACCCACGGCAGCCCCCCGCCTACCTTATAATTTCTCTTATTATATACTTTATAAACCGCCGTAATTATTTATAATAACCCCTCGCTTACTTTATAATTTCTTTTATTATATATTTTATAGCTTTTTATTACCGCTTTATTTTACGGTTATTTTTCCCCGGCTTTTACGGATTATTAAAACGGCTTTTTATTTACTTTATAATTTTTCCCCGCCACCGCGAACTTTTTTAAATTAACCTTTTTTTATTAAGGTTATTATTTTATTTTATTCTTCCGGATTTTTTTTATATACCGGCGGGCTGGTTTTTATTTAAAATATTAAAGCGAGAAAAAGCTTATTTTTAACAAATCGTAATAATAAAATTACTTTATTATTTATAAGCCCTTTTTATATAACTAAGTTATTTATAAAGGATATAATCCTACCCGTGTTAAAATTATAATATACGAAATACCGCTAAGCATTTTAAGCTTAAAAAAGAAATTACCTGCTAAGATTTAAAGCCGGAGCTTATTCGTATCCGTTTATAACGTGTAAAAAGTATTAATATATTTTAGTATAAATTTTAACTTAAAAGCGTTTAACTATTACTTAGCAGATAGTAATATCGCGGTATTACCCGGTTAAATAACCGTAAAAACTAATTATTTAAAACAGTAGTTTTTTTTATATTAAGCTTAATTATTATTACGGCGAGGTTATTAATAGTGTAAAATTAACTTATTTTATAACGGTTTAAACCCAGCTTACGTTTTTTATATTTTTTTTACCGGGTTTATTACTAGTATTTTTTTAAAAGCTTTAACGCCCCCGCGGTAGATTTAAGCTATAAGCTTTCCTTTACGCGGCTTAATTTCTTAAAAGTTTAATATATACTTTAAGCAGTTTAAAGGGTTTTAAACCGCTTATACCTTTCCGCTTTTTACGGAGGTTATATTAAATTACTTATAAAGTATAATTTTACTCGAAATTAGTATAATAACCGTAATAATTACCTTAGCTTTTCTCGAACCAGGTTATATAACCGTATTATACTTATAACGGACTTTTATATTAACTAGTTAAAAGCCCGTTTTAGCCGGGAGCTTAACTTCTCCTTTTAATAAAGAGTTTAATAAGTAAATAATTTAATACTTATTAAATTCTGCTTCGGTATAATAGGAAAAGCCGATATTAAAGGATTAAAAAGCGATATTATTATAAACGCTTAGCCGTTATAAGCTAGTTTTTTATTACTAGGGCTACGCGCGTATACCGCCTTTTATTAATTCCTTTTTATATAGGGTTTTAACTAGTAATATTATCTCCGGTAGGAGTAGTTTATACTTTAAGCCGCCTTCTCGCTTAAAAGGGAGTTAATATATTAGCGAGTATTAAACCACTTAGCTATAAGCCCGCGGTTTCGCAGGGCGTTAAAAGGCTAAGTCGGTTACGGATTATTTTTACTCGTTAGATTTTTACCCGTGCTAGTTAATACTCCCCCGCGGGTATTACCCGTAAAGCTAATATTAACGGTTTAATAAAAGTTTTTTATATTTAAGTGTTTTGCTTAAATAACCCGGAGGATTACTCTGCGCTAAAAAGCGGGATATACGGTAATATTATAATACCGTGTACTGGATTAAAGCGGGCCCGGTTACGAGCGCTTAAAAATATAATAACGGATTTATTCTTATAATAACTTTTTTAACACTTTTAGCTTTAAACTTCGAGGGATTTAAGGATTAATAAACTATATTTTTATAATTTATATTTATATTAAAAATTTAAATTAAAGGGATTTTTACCCTTTTATTTTATTAAAGATTTTTATTTTTTATAAGCTTTTTTAAAAATACTTCCGTTATAGTTTAAAAGATATACCGCTTTAATTAAACTCCTTACTTAATAAAATTTCTAACCCGGGTCGGCTTATAAAAAATCTTAAAACTAAAAGTTAAATAAAAGTCTAGCACCGCTTTATTAAATAAGTAAAAAAATAATAAAAGTAATAGTATTTTACCGGCGTTAAAGCTTTTATTTATTTTATACCTTTTATATTTTTTTATAATATTAAACTAAAGTTAAGCTTAATTATTTACTACTTTTTTTTAAATATGCCCGAGAGAAAGCTTTAACCCCGGCTATTAAGGTAATATTTAAAAACCTACCCGATTTTTATATTATAAGCACTCTGGTTAAGTACAGGCTTTTACCTGGGATTAACACGTATTTTAAGCCTTTATAATTTATAAAAACTAATACCTTGCCGTTTATTATAACGGCTTATATAGTAGGCTTATTACAGGATTACTGTAAAGCTTTTAAAAGGCTTTTTAAGCTCTTTTATACCGGGTTATCTCGCTTACAGCTATTTATAAAATCCGGGCTGCTAGATTAATAAGAGTTATTTTAAACCTTATTAAGCTTAGGGTTATTTTTCCCCGTTAATTCTGCGAAGCCCGTTTCCTTAAATATAATTTCGCTAAATAATAAATAAGAATAATACAAATCTCGTTAATTTATTTATACGCGTTATAAATTAAATAATATAGTATTTAACTACTTTAAAAGAGTTATAATTATTCTCGCCGTTTACCTGCGCTTAATTAAGTCTTTTTATTTTAATAATTAAAGTATTAAGCCGAAATTATATTATATTAATATCGCTTTCCGATTATCGTAATATTATATTTTAATTAAATAATTAAATTCCCTTTATCCGTATTAGTTTTAAGTTAGTTATTAACCGTATACTAAACGGCTAAAGCCTGCTAAAAGCGTTAAAGCCCGGATATTATAAGCCGCCGGCTAGTTACCCGGCTAATAACGAGCTGCTTTTAAGGCGTTTATTAAAAGTTTAATATACTTAACCCTTAAAGCTAATCCTTATTTTAAAACTACGGATTTATTTTACCGGTTTCCTTTATTTATATTATTTTATTAATTAAAAGCTGTTTATTTTAAAAACCTATTACGGTTATAAATATACCTGGCTTATAAATTATTCTTTTCCGCGGATTTTTAAAAAACGTTAAAAGTATATTAAACCTAATAAAAGTATTAAGCTTTTCCGGCCGTTAAACCTTAACTCCGGATAAACCGATTTTAAAGTAATAAACCGTTAAAAGGAAAAGATAACTTTGCTTAAAGCCTCCGCCGTTATCTCCGCGTTTAATTGCGTTACCGCGTAAAACTTAAATCTAAGCGCCGGAATATTAACCAGCTTTTTTTTTATTATATAAAGTATAAAACCTTATTTTAAAACGGAGCCTTTTTATAGCTTAGAAATAATTAACTGATTTTCAACCGTTATTTATATAAAACCTTTTCTTATTTCGGTTTTTTAAGTTTTTATTAAAGCATTTATTATTATTATTAAGATTTATATTAAAAGCCGTTTAACCCGGGCTCGCGCTTTAAGCTTTGTTATAATCTCTTATAACTACTTACTTTTTAAAACATCGTTTTTACCTTAAAAGCAAGGTATAAATAAAACGCTTAAGCGTTATCACGGGCGTATTACTGGCTAAAAGCGCAATAGTTTAAATACCTGGTGTATTAATATAATAAACTGCGTAAGGAAGAAAGAACAGAAGTAAATAACAGATTAGCCAGATCTGGTACAAATATAGTGGTGTGCGGTGGGTCTCCCGTTCCCACCTGCTCGGCTAGCTTGCCAGCTGCTAGTCTGCAGTGGAGTGCAGTGGGGTAGCCGGTCGGTTTCACTCCACCACGCTCCACTACTTTATAACACAACCGCTTATTACTACTAGCCTTATTAGTAATATATACGTTGGTTATAATTACCCCCCCTTTTAAAAGAAAAAAATCTCGACCCGAGATTATTATTACGCCTAGGATTTAAACCGTCGGGGTATAGGTTAAAGCCGGAGCGTTTAATTAACTGCTTTTTAAGCAGAAAAAGGGTATCCTTAAATTAACTTCGGGTTTATACGTCGGGGCCTTTAATCCTTAGCACTTTACTATTACGTTATATAACTAATAGCGAAATTTTTAATAGGTTAGCTTTTAAAAAGGTTAATATTACCTTCTCCTAGTTCGGCTAATCTTCGGCCGGGCTAGGCGATTATTATCCGGATAAAGAGGGTTAAATTCGTTGTTTTCCGCCGCTTTAAGCTATTCTGCGAGTCGCGCCGGGGGTTCCGCTTCGGTGGAATTCGCCTAGTAATACTTTTATAACAGTATAAGTGCGTTTTTAAAGTTGCTGGCGGGCTTTTAAACAGGTTTTATATCCCAGCCGGTTTATTTAGCTTTATATTATAGTTTTTAACGGTATAGCCGTAATAATAAAATCTCCTTATACTCTTACTTTTTTTTACTTAAATTAGGGTTAACGACCTTTTTTTCGGGGTTTATAAGTTTTTAGCCCGGTACGGGGTTATTCGGGTGTTTTTTTAAGCGGTTAGCGTAAAACCACCGGGATCCCTTTTAGCGGTCGCTTAAAAGGAGCTTATAAGTATATCCGGGTTTTTTCTTTATAATTTCGTAATATTCGCGGGTTATTAAGTAATCGAGCTTATTACTTAATCGATTAGTTATAATCCCCTTTTTTTTAATAATATATACGCGATTACTAATATTAAAATCGGGTTCGCGATAATAACGATTCGCTTAACGGTATATTCTCTTTTGCGCTTTACCGATAATATTACAGGCTCGTTTTATAAAATCCCGTATTTATAAGGCTATTTATTAGGCTTTTTATCGTAATACGCGCTCGGGTTTTAGGAGTCGAGAAAGGTTTTTAAATCGTGATTTCTAATTAAAAGGCATTTTTATAAGCTACCCCGTGAGGATTTCCCTAAAGGAGATTCCGTCGAGAAAGGAGTGCGGTAGTACCGCTTATATAGCGTTTAAGGCCAGTAGCGCTCGTAACCAGTTATTTTAAAAATAGCTAATAAAGGGTTGGAGTCGTTAGTTAATATATTCGTTTATAATCTCCACCTGCCCGGTAGTCTCCTTATAGCCGGGAGTATTAAAAATTAGCTTAATACTATATATCCGGGATAGCTCGTTAATAAAATCACTAATAAATTAAAACCCTTAGTTATTAATAATAGTCTCCGGCTAACCTATTTAGCGGTACGGTTTTTCGTAGTATATTTAAGCGGCTTAAAAGGCCGTAACGGTATTTTTATAAGGAACGGTTTAGGCTAGCTTTAAAAGCCGGTCGATAATCACGAAAACGTTATTATACCCTTTTTTATCGCGCGGTATACTCTTAAAATCGATTACTAAATCCCTTTATAAAACCTTAGGCGCCGGTAATAGTATTAATAAGCCGGGAGTTTTATCCCGTGGTATTTTAGCCGCCTTATAAAAGCAGTTTAATACGTATTACGAGATATAGCTATATAGCCTAAGCTATTAATAGCGCTGGGCTATTAAGTATCGGGTTTTTTCCTTACTAGGGTGCGCTATTATTAGCCTTACGTGCGCTTCCTCTACTACTTTTATGCATAGATTATTAAATTCGGGTATTATTAATCTTCCCTTTTAAATAACGAAATCCATTAATATAACCTAATCCGTTTCACTCGGGTTTTAAGCCTTCTCGCGGTAGGGGTTAAGGTCGGGGTCGGTTTTATTCTTAGCTAATAAGAGGTCGATTAGCTTTATTCCGGACTACTCGAGTACTTTATCAGTTAACGCGTAAATCTCGGTAACCGGTGCTTCGAGGTATACTATTCCTCCCAGGGAGTAAATAATACTCTCGCTAATTACCTGGTTAATAGGTTAAAATAACGTTATTATTTTTTAAGCGTCCTTTTTCTCCTTCTGGGTATAAACGTTATTAATAAGTCGGGATAAAATATCGGCAACAGTATTCTTCGAGCCGGGGCGGTAGGTAATTATAAAGTTATAATAGGATATTAATTCCGATTATCCGGCTTAACGGAGGTTAAAAACCCTCTTCGTATTAAAGAATTCCAGCGCTTTATAATTTATAAGGATTAAAAAAGGTCGGTAATATTAAAGTCTTATTAACTCCGGCCTTTAGCAGTGTAATCCTTTAATTACCGCTAAAAGCTTTTTATTATAAATTCCGTAATTAAGCTTAGCGCCGTATATAGTTTCGGAATAAAAAGCTATTAAATATTATAATTCTTTTTTTTTCTCCTGCTAGGAAAAAATACCGGATATAACCCCGTTAAAAGCGTCCGTCTCTATTATCGTCTCCTTATTATAGGAGAAATATACTAGTAAAGGGGCCGAGGTTAAAGATTCCTTTAAGTATTCGAATACTAGTTAACACTCCTTTACCCACTTTAAGTCGGCCTTTATACGCGTTAAGGCATTTAACGGTACCGCGATTCGTTTAAAACCTTCGATAAATTTGCGGTAAAAGTTATAAAAGCTAAAAAACGAGCGAACGCTTTTTATAACGGCCCGGCTATTCTCTTATAACTCTTACCAGTGTTTAATAATTTCCACTTTATTAGGGTTAACTTCGACCTCTTTTATACCTATAATAAAGCCCAGGAACTTGGTTTTAATTATATAGAATTCGCACTTCTTAATATCGGCCTAAAGGCTTATTACCCGCAGCCGCTATAAAACCTGGTTAACGTGCTTCTCGTGCTTTACAAGGCTTATCGAGAAGATTAGAATATTATTAATATAGGCTATATAGAATTCGTTAAAGTATCCTCGCAGGGTATTATTAATATACCGCTGGAAGGTTATAAGGCCGTTAATTAGGCTAAAGGGCAGCACCCGCGAGCGGTAAAATCCATACCGCGTATAGAAAATAATAAGGTCCTTATAACCAGGGGTTATACGTATCTTATAAAAAGCCTATCGGATATCGATTTTAGAGAAACACTTAGCGTAAAAGATTTTAAATAGCGTTTTATTAATTAAAGGCAGTAAATACCGGTTTTTACGTATAATAGCGTTTAGCTTTCGGTAATCCACGTAAAACCGTAAGCCTTTATTAGCTTTGCGGGCGAAGAGGATTAATAATACCCACGGGGCTAATAAGGGTTTAATAAAGCCCTTTTTTAAGTTATTAATAATATACTCCTTATAAGCCTTTAGTTTCTTAAGTATTAATTTATATAAAGGGGTATACCCGATTTTATTAGCGTCGTTTTTTAATTAGATTTTATAATTAATGCCGGGATAATATAATAACAGCTCGTTTAATAAGGCTTTATTAAAAACATTAAGATATTAATAATACTAATAAAGTATTAGCTTTATAACGGCTTTATATAAAGCTTTTTCATTATCCGGTAAGATATTCTTAAGCTATAATTCTCGTTTTTCGTTAATAACTTGCTCGATTTTTATTAGGGTGGTTACGCTAACGTCTGGCTTTTTTCGATAGGTTAATAGTTCGAAACCGATAATTCCAACGACTATAATATCCAGCCAGGAATCCCGTAATCCTCTTTTTAACACTAAAGGTTCCGGTATCTTATAATAATTATACTAGGGAGAGATTCGCCCCTTTAAAACCTCCTATATCACTTATTAGCCACGAGTTTCACGGGTAAGGTTTTTTAAAATTACCCTAAGCTAACCAGGTAGTAAGCAAACCGGTATATATTACGGTATTTAAGCTCCTCGAGCGGCCTCCTCCAGCTCTCGTATTCGTTACATTACTAAACGGCGAAAATAAAGCTTTAAATCCTTAAAAAAAGTCTTATATCCTACCCGATTTAACCGGTTAAAAGGCTCGGGGTGGTTTTCGCAAGATAATAAGTAGTAAACTAAGGGAGATATTTTCTTCCTTTATTTATATCGCCCATCTCTACGTCTCTTCTCGTTAATGCTTATTAAGCGCTCCCGCCGGTCGATATCGGCTTAATAAGAAGGGTTTCGGTAAAATTAGCCCGCTTAATCCATATTTAGCTCCCCGCGGTAAAAGTCTGGGGAGGTAAGCTCCTACTCCGCAGGGAAAAGGAGCTTTTTTCTTTATACATCGATATTAATATTATAATAATTATAAAACTTCTTATTAATAATAATATCGTGCTTTATATTAAGGATTAAAAAGGGAGCGTTTTTTACGGTGTGCTTTTATAACCGAAAGTATGCGAAAATAGCTATATTTATTACTTATAAGGCTTTACCGTTAAATCCAACTACTCGGCCCGGTTCGAAATCGCTGGTTTTCCTTATATTTAACTATTTAATCATTTTACGGGCGAATTTCACGCTTATTAAAATATATCCATCTGCTCCTGTATTATAAAGCGCTTATATATAAAAAAAGAGTTTATTATATATTACGGTATAATTAAAAAGAAAAGGGTTGCCGCCTAATATCCTTAATAAAAGGTTTAATAAAACCGTATTATATATATTTATATCCAGCGCTACCACTATTTCCCTAGGAGAAGGGTTTTGTTAACCCAGGGTTACTCTTTTACCGAGTTAAAGTTTAATTATACCAGCTTCTCCTTATTAGAGGTTAGTTCGCCGGAGGCTATAACCCGAGAGGTAATAGCGTTAATTCGGGCTTTTTTAAGCTTATTATACTCCGCTTTATAACTGCATTTAGGGCTACGGTAACCCTTTTTATAGCAGATAAAACACATTTTTAAAGGAATTATTTGCTTAAACTGCTTTAAGTTCGGGGCTGCGAAAAGTCTTTTACCCGTAAACGAGGTATTTAATACTATTACGCCGAAATAATCACCTTTATTAATACCGGTACGAGCAGGTTAAGCCGTTATAGTAGTAATACGGCCGTTATTATTCTTAATACCGTTAATACTAGCCTTAGCCTCGGACTAGGTCGCAGGTGTATTAATATTCTTTTCCTTTTAATAAATCACATTATTCTTCCAGTACTAATATATTAGGAACTAGACCTGCGCTGGAGCGCATCGCTGTATTATCGCTGATAAAGCACTAGTAATACGCTAGGGTTTCGGACCTATACCGTTAGGTAAAAACTCTAACTAGAAAACCACGCGCAGCGAGATAAAATTCTCCTTTTTAAGCAATAGCTTTGCTACCGAATAAATATCGATGCCCTTTACCTAGCTATTTATAATCCAGTCCCTAATAATTTTATTACTTTTATTATAGCTATTTAAAGGAAGTATAGCACTTAATACTCGATTAAAAACCCCCAGCTTAAAAAACTAACCTACCGCTTTTACTAATAACCCTATAATGCAGATTACCGAATCCGGTACGAGTACTTTAAATTATAATAATATAACCGCTTCGGTTACCTAAACGGAGAAAGCCGCTAATATAAAAAGCGGAGTATCTCCCTCTCGGGAAAAAGCCGTTATATTAGCGATCTTATAACGAATTATTTAATTAAAAGCCCAAGTTAAAAAACAAAAGGCGCGAAGAGATACTATAATTAAAGTTTTTATATAAAACTATGGATTTAACCTCGAAGCCTTTAAATAAATGCCCCGATAACGGAAGAATAGTAATTTATCCTCCTCTTTTAACGGCGATCTGAACCTGAAAAGCCAGCGAATCCCTGTTTACTCCCGTCGGTTTACGTACCGATAACGCGAGAACTGGCTGGGAGATTTAAACCTAGCGTTCCTTCGCGCCCTAAAAAAGCTTAACACTGCTAAGAAACGGATCCTATACTCCCTTAACCACGTTAATAAAAAAGTATAAGAGATTTGGAAGCAGAAAACGAAGATTTTAAATAAAGCAGAGAAAACCCTAGTTTATAGCGATTAGGCCGGCTTTATTAAATAAACCCTTTAAATACTACTTAATACAGCGAACCGCGAGGCTAATATCCACGTTACGATTAGGAATACCCGGCGATTTAATAACTAATCGCCTATAAACTTCCACCTATATTTTAGCGCTCTTAAAACCTAAGTCGAGGTATAAAGCGATAAGGCTAGTGCTTATAGCTTTTATACGAAGTTAAGTAATAGCTTCCGAGCGTACTTAAATAAATACGGCGGCGATAAGCTAATAAGCCGTGCGGTTATAGTGGACTGGGCATAAAAAAAGTAGCAGGCCTAGCCTAAAAAACCGAAGCAAAAGCAAAATAATACCGATTTTACCACGGATTATTACCCGAGAGCCTCCTTTTACTAATACGCGCGCTAACCAGAATAATTAAACGGGAAAAACCCGATCGGAGCTAACGGATAACCGCTTAAGTATTATACCTATTAAAGTAATAATCACTTCTTTAATAACTGCCTGGAAAAACGGGGTAACGAATAAAATGCCGGCGTTTTAAAGGTAAATAAAAGCTAATAAGGCTTTTAAAGCGGATAAGGCCGCGGAGGCTACCGAGGGCGATAAAGTCCGGGAAATAAACGAGCTTTATAAAATACCCTACTTTTATAAAGCGTAACCCCCGCGTAAAGGTAATAATACGCTTTTATATCGGTATTATAATTAATATACGCAAAGAATTTATTTAAACTTATACAGATATAAACTTAAATACCGAAGTAGATTATATAAGCTACGATTTTATTAAGTCCGTAAAACTATAATAAGCACCCCTTTTATTACCGGGGATTCGGGTTATAGGCGATATACGGTATCTAATTTACAGAGTATACCGAGTATTAATTACGTATACTGATTCCCGCGGAATAACCCGGACCTTTAAGCGCTTATATATAATAATTAACCGAGACCCCTAAAGGAATAATAGCCTAGTCCTATTTTCTATAACCACGTTATAAGATTAATAAATAATCCTCGATATAAAAGTATATCGCTAGTGGTTTAAACTCGATGCGCTAAGGTGTAAATTCCTATAACCGAAGAAGTTTATAAAAGAATGTCGAAACCTAGCCCAGGTTTTCGCCGTGGTTATATTATTAGAAACCTTGTTTTTACCTAACGAAGAAAAGGCGACCTAATATAAGGACCACGTAATTTTAAAAGAGCTGGCAGATTTTAAGGACGTATTCGATTATAAAAGGGCAGGTATTTTACTTAAATATTATTTAAGGGACCACGGTATCGATATCGAGGAGGGAGCTAAAGTATTTTACGGTTTAATTTACCCCTTAAGCTAAAACGAACTACGGGCGTTACGAAAATACCTAGATAAAAACCTTAAGCTTAAAAGGATTCGATAATCGAAAAGCCTTATAAAAGCTCTTATTTTATTTATCCCTAAAAAGGATAAAACCCTATGCTTATATATAGATTATCGAGGACTTAATAGGGTATTAATAAAGAATCGATATGCTTTACCCCTGATTTCGGAGATTTTTAACCGAATCGCCGGCGTATAATACTTTTTTAAGATTAATATTAAGGATGCGTATTACCGTATACGGATACGTAAGGGAAACGAATAAAAAACTGCGTTTTAAACTCGATACGAGTATTACGAATACTTAATTATATTATTTAAGCTAATTAATACACTTATAACGTTTTAAAGCTATGTATATAAAGCGCTAAAGGGGTTAATTAACGTTATTTATATAGCGTACCTGGATAATATTCTTATTTTTTTTAAAACCCGAGATAAATATACTAATTATATCCGATAAATTCTTAAACGACTCCGGTAAGCTAACCTATACGTAAAACCTTTTAAATATGCTTTTTATTAATAAGAGGTAAAATTCCTTAGGTTTATTTTATTTACGGAAGGGATATTAATAAATCCCAGTCGAATTATTATTATTTCGGAATAATCCCCCCCGGAAACTTACCGCGAAGTTTAAATCTTCCTAGGCTTTTATAACTTTTACCGGAGGTTTATTAAAGGCTATTTTATTATTACCTAACCGTTAATAGAGTTAATTAAGGGCTTAGTAAATAGGAAGAAACCAGGAAGGGTATATTTAAAGGGTACTGCTTTGGAAGCATTTTACTAGTTAAAAACCGCCTTCTCGGGAGCACCCCTGCTATAATACTTTAACCCCTTATTACCTATCAGGTTAAAGACGGATATATTAAACTTCGCTTAATACGGTATCTTATTTTAACCCGATGGATAAGGAACTTATTACCCGGTAGTGTTTTGGTTATAAAAGTATAGCGGACCGGAGGTAATATACGGGATGCTAAATAAAGAAATAATGGTTATTATGGAATTATTTAAGCACTGGAAATAATACCTTTAAGGAATTAATTCCATTATCGAGGTTCTTTTTAATTATAAAAACCTCGAGCTTTTTATAAGATAAAAAAACCTAAATAACCGGTAAGCTAGATATTATATATATCTCGCCCTTTTTAATTTTATTATCTTTTATAGGCCAGGAAAGAGTAATCCCGCGGATAGTTTATTTTAACGCCCTAACTTCGCTTGCGGATCGCTAAAAAACTAAAACGCGGGCTTTTTACCGAACCGAATAAGCAGATTAGCGCAAATCCAAAGCGTGGAAGTTATATAAGGCGAGCTAAGGTATAATAAAGGCTTTTTTTCCCACTAGTTTATACGGAACGAAGTCGTGGCGACTCCTTAACTAGAGGTTTATAAGGCCCTAATAAACGAAATAGTATTTAAGGAACTAAAAAAGGGTTTAATAAACCTCTTAAAAAAAGCCTAAAGGGCGGATAAAAAGTCCCGCGAGAAAATCGCGTCCGTAATATAAGCGAAAAATAACCGAAACACGGACGATTAAAAATTAAATACCGAGGAAGTTTTATAATTCCGCGGGCGGATTTATATACCCAGTAACGTAAACCTCCGTCGAAAGCTTATAAAAATCTATTATAATCACCCCTTAGCAGATTATTTCGGGAAAAAGAGAATACTAAAGTTATTAAGTAGAAAATTCTACTGGAAAGGTATAAGCAAAAAGATTAAAAAATAAATCGAGAGCTGTAAAGGGTATTACGCTATAAAGCCGTTACGCTACCGAGCGTATAGCGAATTACACTTATTACCCCTATTAAAAAAACCCTTTTAAAAATCTCGCTAAACTTTATTATAGGTTTACCCGAGACGCGATTTAATAATAAGGAGGTAAATACCGTACTTATTATAGTTAATAGGTTTACGAAGTTTAACCGATTTATTTTATGCTTTACAGAGCTAAACGCTTTATAGCTAGCAGAGCTAATATATAAGGAGATTTTTTATAAAAATAAGTGGCTTAAAAGCATTATTTTTAACCGCGGATCGCTATTTACTAGCGATTTCTAAGCGGAACTAATATATTACGCGAGCGTAAAGCGCAAATTATTAACGGCGTTTTACCCGTAAACCGATAACTAAACAGAAAAATCTAATTAAGTGTTAAAAACCTATTTTTAATACTTCGTTAGCGATAACCAGGCGTGCTAGCCTTAACTCCTTCCGGAAACGGAATTTGCGTATAATAACGTAATAAACGCGATTACGGGAATAACCCCTTTCTAAACGCTAATAGGATATAACCCTAGAATACCTAAAGATATTAACGAGTTAATAATAAAAGGAGGAGTGCCCGCAGCCTATAAAAGATTAAAAAAACTCCGAAACGTGCGCGAAAAGGCAACGGTATACTAGCGTAATACAGTTAACGATTATAAAAAGTATTATAATTAAAAACACGAGCTAATAAAGTTTAAGCGGAAGCAACTCGTTAGGTTATCGATACGGAATCTACGGCTTAAAAGCGTTTTAGCTAAGCTTACGCCCAGATTTATCGGGCTATTCCGAATATCCCAGGTGGTTAGGGAAGCAGCGTATCGGCTAACGCTATTAAAAAAATACTCGCGATTATATAACGTTTTCCCGGTAACTAGACTAGAACCCTGGCCTATACGCGATAAAAGTTAATAAAAAATTACTCCCGAGCTAAATAACGAAAACGAGGAATAAAAGATCTAAAAGGTAATAAGAATACGGCGAGAAAATAATAAAACCCTATATAAGGTTAAGTAAGCCGGTTAGCCCTCGGAATTTAATTAATAATTATATAAAAAAAACGCTTATTACCTGGAACTAATCGCTCGCTTTTATAAAAAGCAGAACGAAAAGGCTAAGGGCCAGGAAAAAGGGGAATTAAAGTAAACCGCAAAAAAGAAAAGGAGGCTTAAAAAGGAATTATAAGCATAAAGGCTAAGTTATAAGAGGAAAGCAGGTAAACTTTTAATTTATTACCCGGTAAAATAGCGCGGATAAGCTGGCCTTAAGCCTAGAAATCGCCGCCGAAAAGATAATAAAGCGCGGAATAATAAACATTAAGCGCTTAAACTTCGAGGAAAATTATTATATTATCCGCTATATTTATATCCTCGTTATTACCACCCGTATAACCGGCATAAAGCGCTACCTCGGCAGCGACGCGAAACGATTATTTTAATACCGATTAGGTAATAAATCCAGTATCTCCGGCCCGTAATCGGAAAAGCTAATAGCGCTTCCAGCGTAATAAATTAACCTAAAATCCCTGGGGTTTCGGGAACTCCTCGAGTTATAAAGCGCGGTAAAACGCCGTATAAGCTAAAAAGGCTATTACGGTTTTTTATTAAGGAATTAGTATAATATTACCAGGGTTTTATGGGTATTATATACGTAAAAGGCGCGTATTTTCTTAGTTAAGGTTTAGCTTTATAACTATTAAGCGGCCTGCTTAGCCGTATTAAACGCCTAGGCAAGGCGGATAATAATAATAATAGCTTACTAGCGGGCGGTAATAAGGAATAGGAATAATAACTTATTATCCGCCGGGTGCTTATATTAATAAAAATAATATAAAACCCAGCGGAATAACGCTAATAAATCGGTAAGGTTTTTAATTATTATCGCGATCGGTTAAATAAAGCATTACCGGCGTTAACTAAATCTCGTAAATCGTAAACAAAAAATAAGTAATAATAAGGCGATTTACGAGATTATAAGTATTCTTTCGCTTAATATACTAAAGGCAGCGCGTTTATTTCCTTATCTGCTTAAACTTATAAATAAGGAGTAATAGCTCCTTCTCGGGCTTCTAGGTTTTATGCGGGCTAATAAAGTGGTTAATAACCGAACGCAAATAATATATATAAGAGAAAAGGCCACCCTTAACGGCGGCCGGGGCGGTATTTAGCTCCGTATTAGTAAGGGCTAATATAACGAATACTAGGCGATTCGAGAATAAGATATCGGTTAAGAAATGGTTATAAAGGGACTAAGCAAAACGAAAACGAGAAGGTAATAATCGCGCGCGGAAAAAAAAGCGATTTATAAGCGAGTCGTAAACCCATATTAATAAGCAAATAGGCTACAGGGGTAATAAACCGTATATAATATAAGGATTTATTATAATAAACCCTATATAAATAAACTACCCCGCATTATTACTTATAAACTTACCCTATATTACTTTATACCTTATAATTATAATAATACCTTATAACTATAAGGTTATTAGCTATAAAAAGGGGAATAATTATTAGGAATTAAACCTGCGCTAAAGCGCATTATTATATTATCGCTAATAAAGCACTAATAATACGCTAGGGTTTTAAACCCACACCGTTAAGTAAAAACTCTAACTAGAAAACCACGCGCAGCGAAATAAAATTCTCCTTTTTAAGCAATAGCTTTATTACCGAATAAATATTAATGCCCTTTACCTAGCTATTTATAATCCAGTCCTTAATATAATAATCGTATCGCTATATAAATTCGTAATACTTAGTAAAGCTAATATTAGGGTTATAATACTAATTAACCACTTTATTATTAAGTCGGAACGGTAGCTTATCGTGTATCTCGCGCTTATAATTAGTTTTAATAATGCGGGCTAAACCGGCCTGCTTTACGAACTCGACTCTAAAGGGGATAAAATACTCCCGCTATTTTATAATAAGGTTGCGGAAGGCAACCCGGGCCTTATTATAAGCGTTAGGATTACTATACTGCTCGTAAAAGTGCTTTAATACCTGGGAATAAGTTATAAATTCCGGCTCTTTAAGCTCGTCGTTAACGAATAAGTAAAAGTTATCCGAAGCCTTACCACCTAATCGTGCTATAATATAAGAAATCTTTTAACCCTCGGTAGGGAAGTAATCGGTATTGCTTTTAACTTTTTCTTTATAAGCATTAGCTAAACGTTAAATTTAATCTTTAAATCCCCCTTTTTAAACTTCTCGGAGGTAAAAACGGGAGGGTTTTATTATTTAATCGAGCGTTAAGTACCGCCTTTAATAACTATAAAGCCCGGGGTTTAATCGCGTTATTCGGTGGTGCCCGCTATATTAATAATCTTCTTCTTAAGGGCGGTAATAATTTTATCTCTCTTAGTAATTATCTAAGCTTATTTATTCCGTTAAGCCTTTACGGGTCGAGTATTAGTGCTAGGGCGCTTAATTCCCGGAGGGTTACCGCCACCGCCACCGTTAATAGCCTGGCTATTAACTATTATATCGATAATTTATCGGTTAGTATTAGCGAGAAGCTTATTTACTTCCGCGTAATTTCCTTGGTGAAAAATGGCTTAATCCGCGAGTTTACGGCCTTATTCGCCCAGTATATTAATATTATAACTTATCTCTTAAACCAGATAAGCAATATAGTTAACCTGCTATTAGGTTTCTATTATAAAAATAAAGCAAAGCTTAAATTCCTTTTAAACGGCTTTAGGGTGCTCCGTTATTATTCTCTTAAACTGCTCTTTATTTAGGAGTCCGTCCTAGTTAAGGTAATAGCTTTTTATCTCCCTAAAAAGTGCTTTAAAAAAGACGTAGGGCTTAGCCCGCTTACTCGTAAAGTATTTAGTAAAGGCTATAATACGCTTTATAAGATTATTAATATAAAAGTTTTTTATATTATTAATATTATACTAATATTATTCGATTTTATTTTTAGCTCCGAAGGAGAAAAACTCACGAGGGTTTAGTAAAACCGATTCCTCCGTCTCGATGCCCTCCTTATTAACGGTAACCGTTCGAACGGCCTCGTAGCAAGGAACCCGGTTATTAATAACTATAATAAAGCGGCGGTTAAGGTTACTCTTAATACTTAGGCCCCGAACTCGAGGAAAGTTCTTTCGGTAATTATCGGGATTATACGCGGCCTTAAAAACTACCTGTTTAATAGCAGCCTCTTTATCAGCTTTAAAAGTAAAGGCCTTAAAAGGGACCTAAGGGGTTAAAAGTCCCTAGTTAAGAGCGGGGGAGCCCTGGTTACTAATCTCTTCACTTATTTTAACGGTGGTATTATAGCGTAACGTAAGGATTTTTAATCGGGAAGTTCCGTTAAGGCTTTCGGGGCCTTATCTTAATTCGGGTTCGGTTACCGGTAGCTTATAAAGCCGGCGAGGTCGTTCTTAATCAGGTTAGGATATTTTAAAATATTCCTAAACGTTTAAATAGCACGCAGTTTATTATCACGGGTATATTATTAGCTAAAAGCGCGATAGTTTAAATACCTGGTATATTAATATAATAAACTACGTAAAGAAAAAAAAACAGAAGTAAATAATAAATTAGCCAGATCTGGTATAAATATAATAATATGCGGTGGGTCTCCCGTTCCCACCTGCTTAGCTAGCTTACTAGCTGCTAGTTTACAGTGGAGTGTAATAGGGTAGCCGGTTAATTCCACTCCACCACGCTCTACCACTTTATAATATAACCGCTTATTACCACCAGCCTTATTAGTAATATATGCGTTAGTTATAACTAGTATTATTTATTTTAAAAGCTAATATATTTAATAACTAAGTTACTTATTAGGATTATATTACGGTATAAGCTGGGACTATCACCTAGCTTAATAAAAGTGGTGGAGGAGAGGTGTAAGGGAAAAACCCCGTAGTGGATTTAAACACTTAGAGGCGATCCCACTAATATATTTATATACGTACCGCGCTTTAACGCGTTCTAGCTTTTTCCTTTTTTTTTATCCTAGTTTTTCTTAATAAAAGTACGCTTTTATTAGCAGCTTTAACTCTGGAGAGCTACCGTGATATAAAAACTAGGATTTATATATTTACTGCGTTTAAAAAGGCTTTATAATATTTCAAACCCCGTTCTCCCACCGTTTTATTGCCCGAAGGGCCCGTTAATTAATCCCCTATTCACCGATTCCTTAAGTATTACAATAGCACGCTTCGAAAAGGAGAAATGCGCGGATTGCGATATAGCGGCCGCAAAGGCTTGCTTTAACCTTAAAAACCTTAATCGAGGCTCGGCTAAGGAGCCGTTTAATACCCCTATTAACCGCCGTTCGACTATTACGGCTTAATAATATCTCTGTAAGCCCGAATAAGTTACCGTTATTGCGGCGGCCGATAAAGGTAATAAAGTTCTCGAGACGCGTAAGGCTTTTTACGAAGACTAAAAGGCCCTTAACACCCAGGAAGAGGTAAAAAGAGCCCGATACCCTTATAGCGTTAATAATCTGTTTAATAACCGCGTTAATTGCGTTAATAAGCTTACTCGACTTTATAGCTTTAAGAAGGGTAAACCGGGCTTCCGCTTTAAAGCCGGTACCGCTTTAAGCAAGGAAACCTGGCCTAATACTAATAGTATTATAACCTATACTCAGTTCCAGGATTATATCCAGGATAAGCCGGAGGCTTTATAAATGGAATTTAAACTCCGCTCGCTACTCGCTATAATAGCCTTAAAGCAAGCCGATAAGCTTTACTTAATCTTTAAAGGTTTTAATACCGATCTCCTGTATTATATCTAGTAGGTAAAGCACTTAGGAGCCCGTTTTAAAAAGGCTAATATTAACCTTCGTTTAGCTATTATTAAAAAGGAGGACTAAATCGCGGAGCTTAATAATATTATTATATACTAAGCTATCGCCGCTACGCGAGCGGTTTAAAATCCCCCTTTATAAAACCCTCCTCTCGCTAACGAGCATTAAAGCACCCCGGTATCGGGTTTAATAAGTGCTACCGGCGTTATAAAAGCCTTTAAACGGGCTAACCGCAGTATTAAAGTACCTAATCCCCTAATCTTCTCGAACCGCTCGGAAAAGGATAATCAGTTATTCGAGGCTTAATATACTAATATTAAAAATAAGGTAAAGGTTAATTATAATCACTTTGCTAATAACCGAGCTAGGATAATCTACGTATAAAGACGTTTAAATAATCCTGTTATAAAAAACTTATTATTATACCTAAGCGAGAAATCCCCCGATTACTTAATTACTTATAACCAGCTTATAAAGTATTTTTAAAACTATTACTATAACCTAAATGCTCGAAAAAAAGCTATTAATAAATAATACGCTTTCCATATAAATAAAATGCAAAAAAAGGAGTTTTTATCCTTTAAAAACCGTTTTATAAAGATTACTTTTAAAATAAGTATCCCGAAAAGCACTTAAAAGCAGGAGCTTAACTAACGCCTTACTACGAGCTTAATTATTACTATAGCGGGAGCTTATTATAATATTATTATCGATTTTACCTAATTTACCCAGCGTTACGAGCATATTTCCCTAACCTACGAAAAAGCCCGAGCTAATAATAATACCGGTAATAATAATAATAATACTCTAGGTGGTAAAGGTTAAGGCTTTAGCGGAGGTACGCTTTAAGGAATTAATACGGGAACGCTTAATACTCGTAAATCCCCGGCTTATTTCGGGGCTTATTAGGGCCTTATTAAGGCGGAAGCGGATAAGCTTATTAAGGAACGCTATTGCTTTATTTACCGCTAAATCGGTTATAATATTAAAAACTGCCCTCGTAAAAAGGAAGCCGATAATCTTCGTAAAAACCGTATTAATGCCTTAAACGCGGAGTTTATTAAAATGCGTATTATTCTTTTAAATAACCTGGATGCTTTAATCCTTTACTCTAATAACGACTCGTTAAAAAAGTAACCCTGGGGTAATTTAAGCCTATCCTAGGGCAAATAATTTTTTTTTCCGTTAGCGTATAAGCGCTGGAAATATCCTTTAATATTATTAATCGGTATTTAAGAGGATTATTATTAATTACGAAGTATACGGTAAATTATAATGGATTTTCTCTTTTTATATTTAACGCCCTGTAAAATACTGGGGCCGGAGGCTATATTTTCGTGAATATACACTTTGCTCGCCGAATTTTAAAGCATTTATAACCTAAGCTAATTACCGGATTCATCCCGCAGGAAGTGGGCGGATTCGAAAGTAAGTTTACCTAAGTTATTAATATTATTTTACTAGTATATTTCTAGATTTAAGGAAGGCGGATCCCAAATATCCTAATATTCCCGCTTCGTATAAAGCATAAGGTGATTTTAAGCAAACGTTTTTTTAAAGTCCACGATATTATAATTAATTACCGTTACCGGGAGTTATTTTTCCTAAGCGATTAATTACCTAATTTTTATACCCTTATTATTATTCCTATAAATAACGAGAAGTCTTGCCTTAAAAACCCCACGTATTAAAGAGATACTAAGCGGTGTAACCGCTTAATAAATAAGGAGGATAAACGCCGCCGAGACGGAACCGCGGCTTTTAAACCTAATACCTTCGAGTTGGATAAGGCGAGAAATCAGCTAAGCCCTTAAACCACTTAATCCCTTTTTAAGGAACGGATTAATTAGCTGGAGTAATCGGAGGGGAAGCTTATAAATTAATTAAAATAGCCGCTGGTAATCTGGCCGGTGGTTCGACCACGAGTTTAAATCCCGGATTATCGGAAAATTACTTTAATAACTAGAAATAAGGCTCCTTGCGAAAGGGATTAAAGGAAGGCGATAAAGCGGTTAATATCCCCCTAGTTTTTACCGGCGGATATAGTTAAAAAGCCTTAAAAGAAACCCGATCTCCTTATTACTCCTTTTTTTTCTTCTTTATTAAAACGTAATGCCCGAGGCCTTTATCGCTTACAGCGTAACGGGATCGGTTAGTACCGGTACCGTATTAACCTAGCAGTATTAAACGCAGGGCTTTTTTTATATACTATTAATACTAACGAGGTCGAAGTTTTCGAAATTATACTTAACTCCTTTAAAAAGGCCATTTACACGAAACGAGGTAAAGATTATAAAGGACTTAAGGAGAATACCGAAAAGTTTTAGTAGCGAGTTTAAAACCTCGTCCTATCCTATTACTTTAACCTTTATAGCTTTTTTAATAAGGTATAATCTAACGAACTTGCACTTAATTAACCCTGCGATCACCGAATTAAGTTCCTGCCGGAGAAGAGTCCCGATAACCTAGGTTATAGCCCGCTTTATAAGATATTATTAGAGGAGATAAAGGAGTGTTAACGGTATTTTTAAAATAATTTTAAGAAAGGCTTTATTAAGCTTAATTATACCCCTTTTACTACCCTTATTCTGTTCGTAAAAAAGGCTAACGGTGGTTTTCGGCTTTATGTAGATTATCGTCGACTTAATACGTTAATTAAAAAAAACCGATATTTACTCCCTTTAATCGAAGAAACCCTTTCCCGTATAAGGTAAGCTAAGATTTTTATAAAGATTAATATTCGTTAAGCTTTTTATAAAATACGAATTAAGCCTGGGTATAAGGAGTATATTATATTCCGGTTAAAATACGGAACTTATATATATAACGTTTTACCCTTTAATTTAACGAACGGTTTTTTTACGTTTTAACGGTATATTAATAACGCGTTAATAAAGTATTTAAACGATTTTTATAGCGCATATATTAATAATATAATTATTTACTCCGATAATAAGGCCGAGTATATATAATATATTTAAAAGGTTATAAAGCGGCTTTAAGCCGCTGGATTATAAGCCGATCTCGATAAATATAAATTCCACGTTATTAAAACTAAGTTCCTTAAATTTATTATTAATACCGACGGCGTTACCGTAAACCCAGGAAAGATTAATATTATACGGTCCTGGGAACGATTTACTACCGTGCGAGAGGTATAATCCTTTTTAGGTTTTTATAACTTTTATTATAAATTTATTCGAGAATACGGGCAGGTAGCTCGCCCTTTTAACTAATTAACCTGCAAAAACGTTAAATTCGAGTAAAATACCGAATACTAAAAGGTATTCCTCGAGCTTAAGCAATATCTTTTAAAAGCTCCCGTATTAGCTTATTTCTTATACGATAAAAAACCCCTGGTTAAAACCAACGCCTCGGACTTTATTATAGCCGGTACCCTATTCCAGAAGTAAAAGGATAGGGAATAGTACTCGGTGGCGTTTTATAGCAAGGCTATATAAGGAGCAGAATAAAACTACCCGATTCACGATAAAGAGATATTCGCTATTATTCGGGCTTTTAAGGTTTAAAGGCCAGAATTAATTAGATTATAAAAACCGGTTCCCTTTACCGTTTTTACGGATTACCGAGCATTAAAGTATTTCCTTATTAAAAGGCTGCTAAATACCTGGTAAGCCGCGTAGGCGGAGAACTTTACCGAATATAAATTCATTATTACGTACCGATTTAGCACGGTTAACGCCGCCGTAAATACTCTCTCGAGGAAATTAAAGGATATAAAAACGTAAAAGGAAAAACAGGTTGCTTAACGCACTTTATTACTTTTAAACCTATTTTATTAACCGGCGGCTTAAAAGGAGTATTTTATATCCCTTAGCTTAATTTAAAAACCTTTAAGGATTAAAATACTCCTAATCGACCTTACTACGCCGCTGGAAAACGTTACCGTTAAGGTTTATAAAGCTAAGGTGGGGAGTTTAAAAAATACTTAAAACCTGCTGGTAAAAGCCGGTTTTTTATTATTAAATTAGCTTTTTACGGCTAATCGGGAGAGTCCCGATCTCACCTTATACCGGGAGCGGTTATAATCCGAGCCTAATTTTTAATGGATTATAAAGGAGGGCTTTACGCTATTTTAAAGCCGATTAGCAGTACCGGATTAGGATTAATTACGTATTAAGATTATCGAGGAGGTTTATTACCGGATAATTACCGCGCACCCCGGGAGAAATAAGATTATAAAGCTAATAAGGCGGCTTTATTAATAGCCGGGAATAACCGGGAACGTGGAGTAGTATATTCGTAACTGCTTAATATACCGTTTTTTAAAAGCTTCGCGAGATAAGACTCCGGGCTTTTTTTAACCGCTCCCCGTCCCTTAGCGGAGTTAATAATATATTATAATTAACTTTAAGTTAATGCTTATAAATAAACACGGATTCGATAACGTATTAGTAATAATTTACCGGTTAAATAAGCGATTATAAGTGGTTTTTTATTAAAAAATAGCCACTTTACGTGATTTCGCCCGGATATATTATAAGGGCCCTTTCCGCGTATTTAGCCTTCTTTAAACGGTCGGCAGCGATTACGGGCTTTAATTTATCGCGAAATTTACCGATAAACTGGCTAAAATTCTCTAGATCGATTAACACCTCTTTTTTTCGGGTTATTTATAGTCGGCCGGGTAGGTAGAGATTATAAATACTTATATTAATTAACGTCTCCAGCCGTATATTAATCACTATTAAAATAACTGGTTTAAGGTTATCCCGGTATTAAACGCGGCCTAGGCTAATCTACCTTAAAATAATACCGGGTTAGCACCTTATAAGGTTAAATAAGGCTTTTTTATACCGTTATAATTTAATTAGCGGTCGCGTACGGATTAAATAAGAAAACTCGCGCCCGCGGAATAACTAAACCGGGAGGAGGCATAAAGGATAGCTAGCGCTATTAGTAAATACGTTAATATCGCACGCTAAATACTTATAAAAACGTAAGAAAGAATAACTCGGCAGGCGAATTACCACCGTAAAAAACCTAACTTCGGCGTTAATAACCGGGTTTTTATAATTAAGAAAACATACTCTATAAACCGGCCCAGTAATGAATTAAATTTCCTATTTACCCGTTATTATTATAAAATTACCGTTATAAAGGGTTACTCCTATAAACTCGAAATCCCGGATACGTGGTAGGGAACCTGCGTTTTCCACGTAAATCGACTACGCAGGTTCGAGAATAATCCTATACCGGGTTAAGCAGCCGAATCGCTTAAGGGAGAAATCGTAAACCCGGCTAAAGGGGACCTCGAATAGGAGGTTAAAAAGGTAACGGCCTCCCGAATTATTAATAAAACACTTTAATACCAGGTTTAATAAAAAGGTTAGAATCCAAATCCCTTATAATATAATACTAAAGGCTTTAAAAATAATCTATAAGCGTTAAAAGCTTTTTATATAGCGTATTTTAATAAAGCCGGCCCCTTATTAAGGCTATTATAATGGAAAGCGGCTTTTAAAGTTAACGCTTATAACCCAGAATACCCTAATAATAACCTCCCCGCCGGATTATAAGGATTAACGCCTATATAAAAGGGCCGTAATCGGCTATTAAAAAAAAAAAATAACCGTTTTTATATATATACCGGAAATAAACCCGGGGGACGCGGGGACCGGTTAACGGTTTTTTGCGAATACTGCTTTTTAATTAGTCGAGAATAAAAGCGCATATAACTGCGTGCAGCCGGTGTTTATTACAGATTCGTTATATTTAAGCTCCGATACGCACGGGGAACTTATTACCTATCGCTTAACACCGCTCGCTCGGTTAAACCCCGGCTAATCTACTTTATAACCGCTTATTTATCGAGATACGGCGTAAATTTCTACTTAATTATATAAAGCACCTTAATTAAGCACTGGATAAGGGCCTTTTAGCTTAATTAGTATAGGGTATAAATCTAAGAATATTCCTCCTCCGCCTAAAAAATAACCAAGGATATTAAAGGCAATAGTTTAAACCCGCCTCCTACTTTTTTTAACTTTTTTACCACTAGATTCGAGGGTAAATTTATTTATTAGGGGGGGGTAATATTACAGTATAGGCTAGGATTATCACCTAGCTTAATAAAAGTAGTAAAGGAAAAGTGTAAGGAAAAAACCCCGTAATGAATTTAAACACTCGGAGGTAACCCCACTAATATATTTATATGCGTACCGCGCTTTAACGCGTTTTAGCTTTTTCCTTTCTTTTTTATCCTAGTTTTTCTTAATAAAAGTACGCTTTTGCCAGCAGCTTTAACTCTGGAAAGCTACCGTGATAGATTATATTAAGCTTAATAAAGTAAAGGTACGAGTAAAGCGTTAAAGTAATAGCGCCGAGCCTTTAAAGCGCTAAGGTTACGTATATATAAAAGGGATTTTATATTAGCCGGTAGCTTAAACTTCTTTTTAACTTAATTAAGTAATAAATTTACTATTATATTAATACCGATTCTCTGCCTAGCCGATTTATAGTGTGTTTTAATATTATTATATAATCCTTAACGGATTCCGATTTTAATAACTATTATCCTATTATTAAAATATATTAACACTTTTTATAATATTTAACAAGCGTTTATTTTAATATTTTAACCCCGCGTTTAGTTTATTCCGTATTATTAGTTTTACTTTTTAAAAATAGCTTATTAGTATTAATATATTCGAATACTCACGTTTAATTAAGTAATAAAAGCTTTTTATATATTTAAAGTTTAAGAAAGAAATAGTAGAAAATAACCCCCGAGTTTTTAATTATTCGCTTTCCTTTATAAAACTAAAAATAATACTATTATTTTAAAGGAAATTTCAGCGGTAATTAGCTATTTAATAATTCGATTAGCTTTTTACCTTTATACGTAGATTTAATAATCGATTTATATATTAAAACCGCTGCGAGCTTTTATTAAAAATCCTTTTAGCTTTACTTTATCCACGTATAATTTATTAGTTTTCGAGTCGGAATATTTATACTCTTGCTTAAATCTATCCGAAAATATTAAAATCGGTTAATAATATACTCGTACGGGCTTTTACCCCCGTTTACTTTTATTACGCGTAAAGGTTTAATACTTAAACACTCGTATAAATATTCGACTCCTTAATCCGTGTTTTAAAACGGGTTATTAATAATTATTATACTAGCTTTTTTATTAAAACGCAGTTTTTAATCCTCGCGAGGGTATTATATAAAGGGTTATAATACTCTTAAAAGAGTTATATTCCCCCCGTTTTTATCCCCCCGCGGAAACCGATATTAATAACCGCTAAGTAAAATACACCGGTAAATATACCGGATAATCCGCCTAGTAAAAGTTTAATCGTAAACGCTTTCCTTTTAATAATTCTACGTATTATTTAACTCTTTTTTAAAATGCTTTTTATTTTTTAATTACTTTATTTATACGCTATCGGTTTTTAGCCGGTATTTAGCTTTAAAGGAAATTTACCTTTTATTAAAAATAATATTTTTAAACTGCTCGACTTGTTAAAAAAGCTTTATATAAGCTTAATATCCGACCGTATAAAGCTTTTACCCTTTAAAGCATCCCGTTTTATAAAACTCGGAAAGCACCGCGTTAAAAGCATTTTTTATAAATTATAATACGGATTTAAAGGTTAGTTTTAAAACTTAGGCTATTACCGCTTTATTTACCGTTATTAAGGTAATTTTTATTAGTTTTTTTTCCTCCGCGTATTAATATACTTAAGTTTAGCGGGTATTTCTACTTAGTCCGAGGTTAACCACTTAAAATAAAGTATTTTACGGCAGGGGCCGGTATAACCGCGTAAGCGAGAGGATTTTTATTACGCTTATAGTGTAAACCAGCTTTACTATTAATTTTAAAAAGCTACGGGAATATAATCTCCTAGCGCTAGGCCCGGGGGGCTTAAAGGATTTAATAACCCTTAAATAAATATACCCGCTAAAATGCTAACAGGCGTAATATGCGTTTAAAAACTCGATAATTTACTGAATTTTATAATTTATATTACTTATCGCATTTCGCCGCGTCTTTTATTAATACTAGAACTAAGAAATCCGTTATTAAAAGTTTTAATTATTTTAATAGTATTTAAAAAATATATAATAAGTTAAAAGTTTAGTATGTTTTCTAGCAGGGTTCCGGCGCGCGTGGAAAAATAAAGTTAAATTACCGGTATTAAAGCCGGGTAAAATTCCGCTAACCTCCTCGTTACCTCCCGCTAAAGTAATTTAACAAATTCGCAAGGATTAAAAAGTTATAATCATTTAATAATAATCCCTTTACTAGTTTATTAACGAAGACTTTATTACGATTTTTATTTCTTTCAAATAACGGAGTTTAAATAACGTTCCGGCTTTAAAGTATTATTACCGATTCCTTTAAGCTAGTTTAAAGCCTTATTAAGTTATTTAACCGGTAATAACGACGGGCGGTATATATAAAAGGCAGATATATAATTAACGTAATTTAATAACTTACGCTTATTAGGAATTTCGTATTAAAAAGCAATAATTATAATGCTTTATCCCTAACACGATAAAGTTTAATAAAATTACCCGGGTATTTTTATTAAGAAAATACTCGCTAGCTTTATTAGTATAACGCGTATACGGCTTAAAATATTTAAAAGCATTATAACATGTTTTAATAAAATTAAAGCGGATTTTATTTATACCGCCCCGCGTATTATACGCACGCGGGATTTTTTAAGCTTTATAATATTAGCTTTAAACCTAAAAGCTTAATTCCTTAAGGGATTAATATATATTTTAAGCCGCCGAAGCGGCTTACTCTTTTACGCGTATTATAATAATCCGGTGCAGCTTAAACTCGTTATAAGGTCGGCCGCCTAGAGCACTCGCGTGCTACTAGGGTAAGTATTCTTTATACTAGGTAGTATTACCTGTATTAAGCGCTTTAACGGAATACTTCTCTTCTTAATATAAGGGGGCTACCCTAAAAAAAATCAAAGTATTAAATTAGCATATTGTTTAATAAAGCGTTATTACTATAAGCCTGTAAAAATATATAATATAAGTTAACTTATTATTGCTTTAAACTTTTATCCGCTTAAGCGGATAATCCTTTTAAAAAGCTAGTATACTGCTAAAATAACACGGGCTATTTAACAGGTTAAAGTTTTATTTATTATCGCGATTAAGCAGATAAATAACTTTATTAACTAAAAACGTTTATATATTACCACTTATAAAATTAATTAAAAAGTTTTTAATTTATTAATCCTTATTATATTTAATATTTACCACGCGAGGGGTATTAAATAAAGCTTTTTTAATAGAAAAAGCCCGCTTACTCTGCGCTTTAAATACCGGCTTTACTCGTAAAATTACTATTATTTAATAAGATTAATACGTATTTTAAGCTTATTATAAGCCCACCGCTTAGCGCGTATTATAACGCCCCCGCGTTATTAAGGGTTGTTTTAAGATTAACCGCGCCGGTAAAAGCGGTAAATATTCCTTTAACTAGCTAATATCGTATTTAATACAGCCCTTAAAAAGGCTATCCGCGCTTAGTATAAAGAATTTCTTTACGCGGAACGTTAAATACTAATAGTTTTTAAGCTACTTTTCCAGGCTTAAACGGAATACACTTTAAATAAAAATACTTATTTAAAGTTATAGTTTAAAAGCTAACCTAGTAAATTTCCCCGTATTAAGTTAAATTAAGCCGCAGGCTTTTTATTAGGGTTAAGCGCACTTTTATACGCTTATAAACTTTATTTTAAGCTTATATATATATAAACTTATCTTTATTAAGTTTTTAAACCTTTCCCGTAGCTTAAAAAGCTATAAAGGCTTAGTTATAAATCGCTTTAAACAACTGCCTTTTTACCGTATTAGGGCTATTACGCCTTATTATATACCGCTTTCGCGGCGCACTTAAAAGTAATTACTTTAAATAAAGTATCCCCGGAATTTAAAAATATTACCGGGGGGCGGGCTAAGCCCGCTCCTAATTAATACTTATATTAGTAAACTATTTAAACCGGACGAGACCGGTATACTTTATAAAGTAAAGTTTATTAACTCTTAATAATACTTTTCCGTTAATTTCTTTAAGTTTTAGCCGTACGATTATACTCTCCTTAAAACTTAAAAACTTTAATTTTTTATAAAATGCCGAACGAGTTAAAAAATAATATTATTTAAACCTTAATCGGTATAGTTTATAATTAAAATTATAACGGTATTTAATCGTTTTTAATCCCTTAACTTTCGTTTTTAATTAATAAAAACATTTTAAATAAATGCTTTTATAATAATAAGTTTTTAATAAATTTAAGAATCTTACCTTTAATAATTAAGTATTAATACCCCCGGTTATTTTTAATAATTATTAAAGCGGTTTTAAAAACTAATAAAATAAAACCGCACGTTTTATTTTATAATTTTATATTAATATATTCGAGTATAAGCCTGTTTTAAATACTTTAATTCTTTTATAGTAAAACTCCTAGTTTTTTATTATACTAAATAAAAGGTATAAAGCTTTTTAAAGGGAAAAGCCCGGCTAAACCAGTGCACGCGGTAAGCTGGACTAGCTAGCTAAGCCTAAGGTTTAACTACGAGTTTTTTAACTATAATAACTTTAATATACGCTATTAAAGCTGGAATTACCGCGGTTATTAATATTAAACTTACTTTTTAATTATTCCTCGTTAAGGGATTTAAATTATATATTTTTTAATTATAAGATTTAAAAAAGCCTTATATCGGTATTTATAATTATTACCTCCTCGTATCGGGATTAAATAATTCACGCGCTTACTGCTTTCTTTAAATATAATAGCCGTTTTTTAAGCTTTTTCTCCGAGGTTAAGCTTTAACCTTTTATTACCCGTTATAATTATAGCAGGCTAAAACCCTGTTATTAAAAGTTAATAAAGCAGAAATTTATATAAATTATCGCCGGCGTAAAGGTATATAATTTAAAAAGTTATTATAAATTATTAAAAAGCAATAAAAGGTATTATTTTTTAATTTAATAAATATATCCCTCCGTAAATCGGGATTTTTAATATATATTAGCTTTAAAATTATTACGATTATTTAAGTAATAAGGTATTATTAAATAAACGATAACTAATTTAATAAGTTATTCGCAGTTTCGCCGTATAATTGCTTATACTTAAATATATATATCTTAATTTCTAAAATAAGTATATAATTACTGGCAGAATTAAGCAGGTAACTATTATGCGCCGGGGTTAGCCACCCGCGCTTAAAACGCGGGAGAATTAATTACGGTTTTATACCCGCGAGGGTGGACGGCCCGGCGGTCGGAGCAGGGCTTATTACGCCGGGAACGCCTTCCGCTTTTCCCCTCTACGTTCCCTAGAGCACTGGTCCGCCGCGCCGCAAGGTGATATTCGAGTTGTGATAATGAAATGTGTTCTGTTACCAGCTGCTTCTCCATCTCGGGTGGTCGGATCCTCAAGAAGTAGTGTGGCCACCACATCTACATCTTTCAAACATTGTCGACGTGATACTATCTCGCCGTAGGTGCCAGAACCCCACTCAACCGCCCGGGGGTCTCCGTGCAGCACCCATAAGAGTGCATGCTCAATCTTCGAGTCGTTGAATGGATAGTGGGGACCAGGACATTTCACGTCAAAGTAGAGGCAGGACCGATTGAAGCCAAAGCTGATGAGGAACGACGTCTCAGAGAGTGTGGTCGAGCTGACTTCAAACTGTGCAAGCTGTACTGAGTTGGCAAGAAATAAGTCGGGTTGAATCAGTACGCAACCGAAGGTCGTAGACCAGGTCAAATTGCACCCGCTCTCGATAAGTGAGCCGCCAACTCTATTGTAGGTCGACAGCTTAATGTCTCTCACGAAGAATCCAAAGTCGGAATTGCTGATTGTCTTTCGCCTGGGGTCTTGCCGACACCATTCCTCTGCTAGAGGCAGATCCTGGAGATGTATACCGCCCAGGCCAAAACGTGCCACTTCGTCGCCCGAGGGCTTAGTGTTGATGTATACAGGCTTGAGGCTCGCGCTCAGGAGATCACTCATCTCGGAGTCTTCCAACGGAGCTATGATCAGATCGGGCGTCGCCAGTCTCGAGTATCGATTCGCAGATCGCGCATGCCAGTGCGAGTTCTGCGGTGTCCGAATGAGTACCATCCGAACCAGATATTTCCGCGTTTCATAGTGGATCGAGGCGCTCAATGAGGCTTCGAAAACCGAACACTCAGGGTTCTGGATGTACAGATGGGAATGCAAGCCATATTTTCTGGGCACCAGGGGCAGGCTGATTTGAAGGCCCCTGTTGGTAACAGTCGACGGAGCCCCGGGATCGAAAACATTGCCCTCCATGCTGTGCCCTGCTGCGAAGTCGGCTGGTGACTGGGCGAAGACACTCTCGATGTTCCAAGCGCGAGTGCTGCTCGCAGGCACGGTCCAGGCGAGTATTGTCTGGTCATCGTTCTCTTTCAGTATCTCTTCTTGCAGGCGCTGGAACGCCCTGTGACCTTCTCCATAGAGTAGAGGCATGTTGACCCCAAACAGACCCATCAGCGAGTAGGCTCTGTCTTCGACACGCGTACAAGTTCTGGAGGCTGCCCATGACATCTTTTGAGCTGCACAATAGTGCTGAAGCTGTTTGGTGCCTCGCAGGAGTTCTGCGGGAATCTGGGTATGGAGACTGATGCCCTCTGCCAGATGCCGTTTCGGACCGATCGATTTCCAGGACAAGTCGAAGAATTTCACTCTGTCAGGCGCTATCACTTCTTGCAGAGTCCAACCTCTTGTGCACCATCTGGCGTTCCTGAAATATTCGCTCCGGTCTTGCCATGGATTTTCTTCCCAATCCTCATCCTCCAGGATATCCACATCCTCCAGGAAAACGTAGCAGACGGCGGATTGGGCATACCACTCATACATGCTATTGATTGCTTCGCTCAGCTCGGCGCTGCTGGTCTTGTCAACGCAACATGTATCGATCCAGGCCCATTCAAAACCATCTTTCTTCGCTTGACCACAGGTGTGTTTGATCTTGGCGTAGCCGGCCTTCCACGATGCCTTACCGGCTTGTACGTCCTGGAATGAGACCTCTTCGCAGCCCCAGGTGTGAGAAAGTATGGCGTATCGTGGGATGCGATCCCCCAAGAACTCGACGACATTCTCAGAGTTGACGTTGATTAAGCGCATTGTGAAGATGGGGGCGTGGGGATGAGTGGGTGAGTGATGAGATCGCATCCAAAACCCATTGGACTGTGGGGGGAAAGGGAGGGGAAGAACAAATGCCATTAACAAGGCTAAAGAGGTAGGTAAGTAAGTACCTTAGGCAGCCGAGGGGGCTGTGCTGTGTTCTGCATTCTTGTGGTGTCGTAATGCGGCGAGCCCTTCCAGTTCATTCGTCCACTGCCCCTCCGTTGTCAGCCACTCGTCGTCCACACCTGCAAGGACGCCGCCACGTTCGGAGGTAGGTGATTTGATGAGTTACGGAGACCCAGGACTTTAGCCGAGTCCCTTTTTACATTTTCAGAGGGTAATCGTGAACCCCGGGTCTCGTTATCTGGTAAGTACTTTAGTCATGCCCCGAATAGCTCAGGTAAAGGACCTAGCGACGGTCTTATATATTAGTCCTCTATACATAGCGGTATCGCCGGCTCATAGTACTTCTAGAGATATGCGTAACAACCACAAGTCAAGGTAACTACATGTCTTCGTGGGATGCCACATGGTCTTGCTCTGAGCACCGCCCCCTATTTGGCATGTGGACGCGCCGTATCCTGACTATGAACGTCGACCGTGCGGTCGACGCGGATCTGCTGCGGCGCCGAGGGGTCACAAGAGCCGTCGGGGCCGGGGACCTTCTGCAAGGGTATGCCACCCTCGACGTTGAACTTGTAGTGTTGCTTGACCCCGTACAGGCCGTCCGTCGAGGCCTGCTCGCTGGCCGCGTCGTTCAGCCTCTCGAACCCCCCGTCCACCTCCTCGTCGTACGTGTCGTACGTGTTCTTCGAGCTGCCCTTGCGGTTGGACCCCTGCCCAAAGGTCACGAGGCTGCTGAACTGGAGGCTGGACTTGGGCGCGGCAGTCGCCACCTTGCGGGTCCAGGGTCCAGGACTTGAACAGCGGCAGCTTCGGCGGCAGGCACGCTCCCATGATGGCGAAGTTGACTTAGACGACTCTGTCGACACAAGGGCCATTGTCAGCAGCGGACGAGCTTTGAGGAACGCCGTGGACAGGATGAGCGGCGGTAACCTATAAGGCACCGAGGACGAACATGCCAGTAATAGCCCATCTTCTGTGTACATGCTTGAGACTGTTGATTGGCTCGTTATGTCGAATCCCAGACGATCAGCATTCTTGAATCCTTCATAAGTGATAGCGCCTATCAAACAACAACCTCCACGCCTCTAATTCTCGGTCCCGAAACCCCACACCCTCGGAGCAGAAACTTTGCCGTCTTAGATCACCGAGCTGGGCTATGTCAAGGCTGAACTGCAGCCACGCTTTGCTGCCAAGAATAAAGGCTAGACAGCCAAGCAGCCTCCAAGCTGATAATCAACCCTGCTCCCCCTCAACCTAAAACCCATCACGACGGGAAACATGGAGATTAACTTGTCGACTAATGTCCCATTATCGTCAAAATGGAGCACAGCAACGACACATCAGAGCGCTCAACCACTCCCGCTAAGTTGGAGTCCAATATCGAATCAGATCCAGCTGTGGCGCCTGAACAGCACCAGCAACCTGAACAGCAAACGGAACAGCAACCTGAGCAGCAACCTGAGCAGCAACCTGAGCAGCAACCGCGACCACAAGGGCAACAGAAACATGCAACCGCAAAAGGTCCATCAGTCGCCGCTCGAGGCAGACCTGCACCCAAGACACGGATAGAACCAACTCTGCGGCACCGGAAGACACCAGCCTGTCTGCTGCTACTGTATGTGCCCACGTTGATCGTGCCATGGGTGCTTGTCTGCATCATGAGAAAGCGGCCTGTGGGCGGCGGCTCATCCTACCACGACCAGTCGGGCAAAGGGTACGCAAACAACGTCATGGCCCTCCTATTCGTGCGGCTGCTTCAAACCATCAACGCCGTACTGGCAGTGCCCGTCATCTCCACGCTTCTCGCCCATGCTGCCGTCGTGTACGCGATGCGGCGGCGCCGGGCCCAGAAACTCAACGTCCAGCAGGCCTTTGCGCTCGCGGACAAGGGATGGTCGAATATCCCGTTGCTGTGGAGCGCCCACTCTCGTGGCAAAAGCAGTCGTTTCCTGTGGCTGGCTGCACTCCTCGTTGCTCTAGGTGCCCTACTGCAGCCCCTGAGCTCCTTGCTTGTCTCTTTTGAAGCTATCTTGACCACATCGTGCGCCGATGTCCCTATCAATAGCTGCACCCTAAGCGGACCGCCCACTATTGGATACGATCCGGAACCCGCCGACATGCCACTTATACAGCGCGAGCTCGTGGTGCAAGATGTCTTGGGTCAGCTGGTGACAGTGTCGGATCTGGAAGCCCAGCAAAATCTGTGGCCCATCAACCCGGACGCGGGCGATTGGGTTGACGCCTATTCAACGCCGCAGGATAGGCAGATGTTCTTTGTATACTCAGATGATTTCACAGATGATTTCTCAAGCACGGCAGCAGAGAAAGAGGACGGCTACTTCTTCGTCTCGGCGCTGACGAACGGGACCAATACGGGTGTACTGCGTGAACACGCCATACGACTGAATTCTTCGGTGCACTGTGAGAGCATCGGAAGATCCGAGTTCCCGTCGTCCTGTTCCGGCGCGCGACCTTTTGAAACGCACATTGAGCGGTCGGGACTCAGGCTGGATGTTTGCGCGCCGGGGAATTCGAGCCAGTTCCCATTTACAGCGAGCCGCAACCGCCAGGACATTTCCGAGGACTTATATATCAACCTGGAAGTATCCAATGATGTCGCATTTCTCGCGAATGCCATGAACATGACTACTCATTGCACGGCGTCGACGTCGCGGGGCTATTTTGAACTAGGCAATGTCATGAACGATTACGTCTACGGTCCGCTTCTGGATACATGGCCCGACCCAGTCGAGGAGGCACGGGATTTCAACGACTTTTTCCTCTATTCAGCAGTGCGTCCCACCGAAGAGTAAGTCATATTCTCTCCTGTTCTTCGGCACAATAAGATATGCTTTCCTCCATATTTATACAGTCTGACGTGGAAACACCAGGGATCCTTCAACCGCCGACGAGCTTAACGGCCACTTGTCCAGTTATCGCTCGGCGAACAGCCCTTTCCTAGATGACTTCTGGGACCACGAAGTACCCGGTCCCCTCATGGTATCGGCCGAGGCCATATTCGGTAACTACTCGCTCCTCCGCTTCCTCGCCGACAACACGACGTCGATGTCGCCAGTGCAAGCCTACGCCGCCGTATGCGAACAAGGCAGCATCCCATTCACGCAGGTATCGAACATCATCGAATATGGCGCGGGAATAGTCGGGTACTGTGCCGACGCCGCGGAAAACGTCTTCGCGGCTGTGAACACCGACCCAGACTACTACATCTCCGATCTGGACTCCTACCTGACACACATTGTGGCCTCCCACGCCTTCCTCTTCAACAGCACCCAGTACGCCGAGTACGCGCTGATGATTAGCATGTACTTTGCCAACAGGGCGGTCCTGACCAAGACGGTGGTGGGCGAACGGTTCTTTGGCGGCCGCCCCATCTACTCGTCGCCTGGTACGTTGTCGGCACGCCCGCGCGTGTCGGTTGCTGGCATGGTGGTACTGACTGTGTTGATATTCCTGGAGCTTGTGGGCCTGGCCGTCGTCGCGGGGTATATCTACTCAGTGCCGTCGTGGACTGGGTCGCTAGACGCCTTGGAGGTGGCGCGCATTGGCAAAGCCATCCCGGATGACGACCTGCCTGCCATCGGCCCCGTAACGATCGAAAACGAGAAGCGGTTGACTAGAGTCGATGCCCTGATCGGTGCGGTTTCCGGAGCAGGGTCCGACGATGAGGATGTCGAGACGCGATGCCCCGGCGCAGATGAGTCTTTGGTAGCTAGCAACTCGACGGAGAAGCCTGGCAGGGTGAAATTGTCTGTGGGTGGCAAAGGGCTGCTCACTCGTAGCTTAGCTCGCAAGGAAGCAGAGTATTTAAAAAAGAATATATAAAAGGCAAACGGTTTATAACGTAACTTAGGTAGTTAGCGAAACCTATAAACTAAGATTTAAACTTTTTTTAACAGAATTTATAACTGTTTATAACCGCTTACACTTTTTATTTATAAAAGCTAGCTTAATAAAAAAAGTAAAGATTATTTATTATATATTTCTTTTATTAAGCGTTTACTTTTAAATATTATAATACTATTAATAATACGGGGTATAATTAAAAATAAAGTAAAAATCTAGTAATAATATTTCCGAGAGTAAGCAGTATAATAACGTAAGCAGAGTGTAGTAAAGGATATATTATACCGAATATTTATTTTATTTAACCCCTTTATAAGATTTTATATATCACGGGCGTATTACTGGCTAAGGGCGCAATAGTTTAAATACCTGGTATTTCTATATAATAAACTGCGTAAGGAAGGAAAAGCAGAAGTAAACAATGGATTAGCTGGATCTAGTAGAAATATAGTGGTATGCGGTGGGTCTCCCGTTCCCACCTACTCGGCTAGCTTGCCAGCTGCTAGTCTGCAGTGGGGTAGCTGGTCGGTTTTATACCGCTACGCTCCACCACCTTATTATATAACCACTTATTATTACCAGCTTTACTAGTAATATATGCGTTGGTTATAATTACCCCCCCCCTTAAAAGAAAAAAATCTCAACCCGAGATTATTATTACGCCTAGGATTTAAACCGTTAAATTAATGTGGGTTAAAGCCGGAGCATTTAATTAATTGCTGTTTAGGCAGAAAAAGGTTATTCTCGGATCGGCTCGGGGTTAATATATTAGGGCTTTTAATTCCTAGTACTTTACCGTTACGTTATATAACTAATTAGTTGAAATTTTTCGGTAAGTTAGCTTTTAAAAGCACTAGTATTATCTCCGCCCAGGTCGGCTAATTCTCGGCTAGGCCGGGCGGTTATTATTAGGGTAAAAAGGTTCGAATTCGTTATTTTCGGCCGCTTTAAACCACTCTGCAAGGCGTGCTGGCGGTCCCGCTTTATTAGGATTTTCGTTATAATACCGCTATAAAAGCGTTACAGCGTTTTTAAAGTTATTAGCCGGCTTTTAAACGGGTTTTATATCCTAACCGGTTTATTTAGCCTTATATTATAGCTTTTAGCGGAAGAGTCGGGATAATAAAATCTCCTCGTATTCCCACTCTTTTTTACCTAAATCCGGGTTAATAACTTTGCCTTCGGGATTTTTAAGGCCTTAACCCGGTACGGGATTATTCGAGTGCTTTTTTAAGCGGTCGGCGTAAAACCATTATAATCCCCGCCAGCTATTACTTAGCTAAAGCTTATAAATATAATAGTAATGTTAAGCCTAATACCGGTACTAGGATTAATGCGGTGGTGGTGCTATTACGTGGCTTAGCGGTGTGGCTAAATAAAGCCGCTTTATTATATAGTGCGGAGTGCTTTTATTAGCCTAGTTATTAGATCCACTCTAAAAGGCTATTTATTTGTTTTTATATACTTATACCATTATACCTAAAACGCTTCCCTTTCCACTTTAGTTTTTTATATAATACCTATTATAGCTAAGCCTTTAAGCCGGTATTAATTAAGTGATCGTGATAAACTAAGGTTAAACCTATATATATTCTTATAGTTAGGGAGCCTTAATCCTATTCGAAGAAGAAGAAGAATAACCCCGTTAATCGCACTCGATCGGCAGACCCCTGCTGCCTGCATAATCCCGTCCTAATCGACCCAGATCTAATATAATAGTTTAACGTTATAGCTAAAACCGCGGAAAAGAGAGCGGTAAAGGCCGTTACCAAGGCTTAATTCGACTGAGTTAAGCTGGCGCGATAATTATCCGTAAAGGATAATAAATAACCCTAAAGTAAGCTGCGCTAATACACCTTGCTTATTAGCCAGGATAAATACCTGGTAAACCCTAATAACCCTAAGCATATTACTACCCTTAAGGATAGCGATAATAATAAAGTTAATAACGAGTATAGTAAGTTATTGCGAGTCCTTCGAGCGATTAATAAGCTCGTGGACGAAGGAGATAACGAAGATTTTCGTAAATACTTATCCCGGTTTAGCGTTTAGTAACTGATCGAAAACGAATAATTCCGAGTTAGTAAACTTGCGAAGCACTTTATAAAGGGCACGAATAGCCCGGGATATCCCTTTACTCCTTTAACGGAGCTTAATAAGGAGATTTAGCCCTAGATAACGGGCACCCTCGATTTAATAACCTTTATAAATATGGCTATTATTAATATTCAGGCTTTTTACTAAGAGTTTAAGCTCCGAATTTTACTCCTGGTTACGAAGCAGGAGCAGCGAGACGATATATTAGCTATTACCGAGAATGCGGATAGTAATATAGTGCGGGTTAAGGACTGGGCTTTATCCCTTTTTATAGTATTAAACTAATAGAATACCGATAAACTATTTAAGGTTTAAGCCGAATTAGCGACGAAGTTTAACGAGTGCGTGGTATTATGTATAGAACTAGCTAACGAGAAGTCTGACCGTATCGCCGACGTATAAAACCGAGAGGCCGAAATTACTAGCCTAAAGGAAGACTTAAATATATTAAACCAGAGTATTGCCGACTTATTAGTCCGCTAGCGCTAATAGTTATCGGCTACGGCTGATTTACAGGCTATAATTAATCCTATATCGTCCTTATTAAAAAAGAAGTTGGGTAAGGTAAATATTCCGATGTTTTATAATAATCGAGTTAAAAATACCGTTTTTTTTAATGTTTAATACCGTAAGCAGTTTAACCGCCTAAAAGTAAACCATAATTAGTTCGCCGATAAAGCTGCTTAATTAGCCGATATTAAAAGCTATTTAAAGGGCGAGGCCGCTAAAGCTTTATAGCTATATTTAAAAGATAATTACCTGCAAAAGATTATAACCGCGGCACGCTTAATAAAACACTTGCGGCAGGAATATACCGATCTTAACCGATAGTTTAAAACCAGAGCCGAATTTAAAAACCTGGTAATGCCCAGTATTAGTAAGTTTTAAGAGTTTAAGAATACTTTTATTCGATTAGCCGGAGAGCGCTGCCTATTAATCGGAGATTAAAAGCACGAATTTTATAACCGACTGGTTTTTAAGTTATAAATTACACTTAGTAAGAAATACCTGGATAACCAGGTTTTTTAAGAGGTATATAATACGTTAGCTACTTAATAGGCCCACGCCTTTAAAGTCGCTAAGAACCGAAATAATAACTTTAACCGTAGCCGTACGGGCGGAAATCAGAACCAGGGAAATAATATTATTAAAACCACTGGTGGAAGCGGAGGTGGAGGTGGAGGCATTTTTTCCGCGCCCTAGGGACGTATTAATACTGTTTTTTATGCCACGAATACTAGCGCTCGCGGTTCTCCGGTACCGGCCGGTGGTAATAAGAACTTTAGACGACCGACGGGTAACGAGTTCGCTAAGCTGGTGCGCGAGGCCCGATACTTTAATTACCACGAAGTAGGATACCGCACGAATAAATGCCTTATTCCCCTGTACCCCGAATACACCCAGACCCGAGCCAATTATAATACTCGATTAGCTGCGATATACGCTTAATACTATAGTTTTCCGGAGTCCTCGGTTACGGAAGCGGACGGTATTAAGAAGGCGGGAAATGTTTAATCCTAGGATAATTAGACTTTTACCCAGGGATATAGTTTGTAGAGGATAACCACGGCGTGATTGTTAATCCTTTAAACGAATTACTGGGCGGGGAATAATTCCTTACCCCTTATACGGTAATAAATAAAGGATATTTAGTAATTACTCTGGATACCCTTTAAAATACGGGAGTAAGCGGTTATTTATTTATAAGTAATGCGTTTTTTAATAAGTTAAAGGCGAAAATAAAGGTACCGGTATAAACCGATTTTGCCCCTTAATAGCTGTCGGGTTATAACGGTAAGTCGGGATAATAAGTAACCCAGCTAGTATAAAAAACCCTTAGCCTTTAAAGCCAAGTGTTCCTTAACGCTTAGTTTATTATGCTTAATATAGTTTACGATATACTAGTAGGTAAGAGGTTTTATACCGAGTATAGGATTATGCTGAACCCTGCTAACCGACGGTTAATTTTTCGGGATCCTAGTGCGAAGGTAATAAAGGAAGCCCTAATATCCCATTAAAACGACGCGGATTACCGTAACCGGCTAATAGTAACCGAAAACCGCCCCGAAAAGAAGGTAACGATCCTAAAACGCCCCTTTATACGACCGGAGAGTATAAAAGCGAAGATAGGGTAAGAATCGAAGCCGTTTTTATCCTTTTTAGCGGAACGGGACCGTTAAACGAGGTACGAGGTTATTAAGTAAAAAATCTCCGAGCTGGTGGATTAAGCAGTGGTTTTAACGGATTATAACACTTTACGCGTGGTATTATTACGTTATAATATCCCTAACCTCCGAGAAGCTATTAGTAATAACCCTTTATTATATAAAATACGATAGTAATTATACGGGGAGGCAGCTCCCCTTTTAAGTTTACGCGTTTATTACACGGAAATATTACCTAATAATCCTAAAAGAGGCCGAGATAGCCAGGGTATATACACACTTACCCGTAATAAAGTAAGCTAGTATAAAAAACGATTACCCGATATCGCAGTTATTAGGGCTAAAGCATTTATACGCCTTATTACTAGCCTAACGGAGGGCACGTATAAGAAGATTACCTTAAGCGAGATCGAGAAGTATATATTATATAAGTAAGAAAAGGTTTAAGCGCTGCCAGAAAACAAAGAGGAAGAGCTACGTTAAAAGGCTTAAAACACGGTTCCGAGCAAATACCGTTCCTACTTATATACCTTTAATAAAGTGGACTCGGATACCCTTCCCCCGCACCGAGCATAGGATTATAAAGTGTAATTAAAGGAAGGCCGTAAGGCAGAGGAATTATAATACTCTCCCTTATATAAAATATTATTAAAGGAATTAGAGGTAATTAAGGAGTATATTATTAATAATCTCCGTAAGGGATTTATTATACCCAGTAATATCCCGTGGGCGGCTTTTATTCTGTTCGCTAAGAAGCTTAACGGAGGCTTAAAGTTTTATATCGATTACCGGAAACTAAATAACTTAACGAGGAAGGATCGTTACCTATTTCCTTTAATTAAGGAAACGCTATCGTAAATCTTTAAAGCGAAGGTATTTATAAAGATCGATATCCGATAAGCGTTTTACCGTATTCGTATAAATCCGGATACCGAGGACCTTATTACTTTTCGAACGCGGTACGAGGCTTATAAGTATAAGGTGTTATCCTTCGGCTTAACGGGAGAGCCCGCTATCTTCCAGCGTTATATTAATAATATTTTATATAATTACCTGGATGATTTTTATAGTGCTTATATCGACGATATCCTAATTTACTCGAACTCCCTGGAAAAATACCGTACTTATATTACTAAAGTATTAAAGAGATTATAATAAGCCGGGCTTTAGGCAGATTTAAAAAAGTGCGAATTCTACGTTAAGGAGATTAAGTTCCTGGGATATATTATTAGTACCGAGGGAGTAAGTATTAACCCGGGTAAGGTATAAGCCGTGGTGGACTAAAAACCCCCGATAACCGAAAAAGCCGTTAAGTTATTCCTGGGTTTTTATAACTTTTACCGTAAGTTTATTCTGGAGTATAATCGGGTCGCCTAGCCCTTAACTAATCTAATTAAGCCGTAAGTTTTATTCTATTTTAACGCGGTATATTATAGGGCGTTCCAGGAATTAAAGGAGAAAACCACCTTGGCACCGGTTTTTAAACACTTCGATTATAACCGGGAGATACGAGTGGAGATTAACGCCTCTAATAGCGTGCTCGCGGGATCCTTAGTATAATTATATAGCGAAGATTAGCACCCGGTAGCCTTTTATTTAAAAACCATGTAAGGAGCCGAATTAAATTATAGCGCCCACGATAAGGAGATGCTCGCCGTTATCCGCGTACTTTTATATTAGAGAGCGGAACTTATAGGATTATAGCGGGATAAACCCTTTCTGATTATAACCGATTATTAAGCCCTGGAGTATTTTAGGGTTAAGTAACGGATAAATTTACGGTAAGCCGGTTAAACGGAACTATTAGCTTAATATAACTTCGAAATTATATATTAACCAGGTAAGGAGAACGTGGTGGCTAACGCCTTTTCTCGTAAACAGGAAGAATTGCGTACTTTAAAAAATAAATAAGAAGCTTAACGGTATTAATAAATGCTTAAGCTCCTCCCCCGATTATATGGTATTAAGATTTGTATTTTGGAGGATACCGGCTTTCCCCCACCTACTTTATCGGGAGTGGTGTTAATAAACGAGTTATTAATACAAAATCGAAAGCATTATAGCCTTAACGTTTACCGCCTTTAAGCCGAATACGATTATAAAGAATACTTTAAAATAAGTTAGGGTTTACTCCTAAGGGACGGCCGCTTAGTAATACCCGATGTTAATTACCTATATACCCGCTTAATTAAAGAAGGATATAATTATTTCCCCTTAGCGTATCCGGGAAGGACGAAAACCTATAAGCTGGTGGCTAGCTAGTACTAGTGGCTTAAAATAAAAACCGATATTAATACTTATGTTATTAATTACCTAGGCTGCCGGCTTATAAAATAACCGCGGGATAAAACCCTAGGCTTATTAACACCGTTACCGGTACTAAACCGTATATAATAGTATTTAGTTATAAACTTTAAGTTTATGCCCCGGGATAAGCACTAAATGGATAACGCGTTAGTTATAATTAACCGATTAAGTAAAAGAGCATAAATAATATTATATACTAAAAAGGCTATTACCTAGGATATAGCTTAAATATATTATACTGGTTTTTACCGAGTATTCGGATTTTTAAAGTCCGTGATTATTAACCGTAATACTTAATTCACGGCGGACTTTATTAACGAGCTGTTTAAAATTCTGGGTATATAATAAAACCTTACCTTATCGGGCTATTACGAGACCGCCGGGTAAGCGGAGATTATAAACGAGTATTTAGATTAGCGATTATAACCTTTTATAAATCACTACTAGGATAACTGGTCCAGTATTATCCCTGTTATAAACCACGCGTAAGCTAAGCTACCGTATGCTTTTACGGGACTCTCCCCTTATAAAGTGGAACGGGGTTACCTAATACCGGGTTACTTGGATTAGGAACGCCGTATTACGGAATTTAAAGAGTTGCCAGCTAAAAAACGCGTGAATTAGCAAAACGCTTAAAAAGTGGCCGAAAAAGTCCAAAAGTATATAAATATAGCTAGAGGCATAATATAAAGAGCTTAATAACGTATATACGATTAGGCTAATTAATATCGCAGGGAACCGGATTTCGATATAAGGGACCGGGTTTTTATTATTAAGAAACGATAATCCTGGATTACGGATAAACCGTCGGATAAGCTTAGTTATCCCCTTACCCGCTATTATTATAAGATTACGGCGAAAACGGGAGAGAATATATACTAGCTAAAGGTGCTAAAAAACTGGAAATCCACTAATATATTTTATGCGGACCGGTTACGCTTATACCCGAATAATCCTCTCCCTGGGTAGGCTACAGAGAACCCGCCGGGAGAATAAGTTTAACCTAATACTAAGGAGGAGTAGGAGGTTAAAAAAATCCTTACCTTTAAACTTTATTATTATAAGCTTTAATACCGAGCGGATTAAAAGGGATGGGATTATAAAAACCTATGGTATCCGGCGTTAAATTTTAAAAACTCCCCGTAGTTATTAAAGGCATTTTATAAAGCTAACCCGCAGTTAGCGGGACCGCTTATAAGATTAAAGGCATGGTTAAAGGCAGCCGCCGAAAATACTTTTAATACCGTATATCCCGATAACGAGAAAGCGGCGGTTACGAAAAACATTATTAATCGGTAACGAAATGCGTAATTAAAAAGAGAATTAGTGGTTAACGGGCTTAAAAGCTAACTTACGCGCACCGATTATAATAATTAATTATAAAAAAGCACTTATAATTAGGCCTGGCGCGGGGGCCCGTGGCTTAGTGGTAATAGGTATAAATACCCGAGGGTACCCCTCCACTACTTAGAAAGCAGTTAATTACGTTATATACCCGGGTTCGAGCCCCGGGATTATACGAGTTAACTTAAATTTTTCCTTTTATAATCGGCTTTGCGAATAATTCCTACCCTTTTAAAAGTCCGTTTATATCGGACTTTATTTTTACCGGGGGGTAATAATACTAGGCCTAATACTAGTATTAGGATTAATACGGTGGTGGTGCTATTGCGTGGCTTAGCGGTGTGGTTAAATAAAACCGCCCTATTATATAGTGCGGAGTGCTCTTATTAGCTTAGTTATTAAATCCACTTTAGGAGGCTATTTATTTGTTTTTATATGCTTATACCATTATACCTAGAATATTTCCCTTCCCACCTTAGTTTTTTATACGATACCTATTATAGCTAAGCCTTTAAGCCGGTATTAATTAAGTAATCGTGATAATAACCCGGTCTTTTCTCGATAATTTCGTAATATTCGCGCGTTATTAAGTAATCGAGCTTATTACTGGGTTGGTTAGTTATAATGCCTTTTTTTTTAATAATATATACGCGGTTGCTAACGTTGAAATCGGGTTCGCGGCGGTAGCGATTCGCTTACCGGCATATTTATTCTTAGGCTCTGCTAATAGCCTTTTTAACGCGTTTTATAAAATCTCGTATTCGCAGGGCAATTTACTAGGCTTTCTGCCGTAATACCCGCTCGGGTTTAGGGATACGGTCGAGGTTTTTTAACCGTGATTCCTAGTCGAAGGGCATTTTTATAAGCTGCCCGGTGAGAACTTCCCTAGGGGAGATACCCTTAAAAAAGGAGTATAATAAAGCGGCTTATACAGCGTTTAAGGCCGGTAAAGCCTGGGACCAGTTATTTTAAAAATAACTTATAAAGAGCCGAAGGCGTTAATCGATATATTTATTTATAATTTCCACTTACCCGGTGGTTTTCTTATAACCGGGGTATTAAAAGTAAGCTTAATATTATATATCCGGAATAACTCGTTAATAAAATCGCTAATAAATTAAAAACCTTAATCACTAATAATAGTGTTTAATTAACTTATTTAGCGGTACGGTCCCTTATAATATATTTAAGCGGTTAACGGTACCGTAACGGTATTCTTATAGGGAACCGTCTAGAATAGCTTTAAAAATCGGTCGATAATTACGAAAACGTTATTATACCCTTTTTTATCGCGGGGTATACTTTTAAAATCAATTACTAGGTTTTTTTATAAGGCTTTCGGCGCGGGTAACGGCGTTAAAAAGCCGGGAGTTTTATCCCGGGGTACCTTAACTGCCTTATAAAAGCAGTTCGATACGTATTACGAGATATAATTATATAGCCCGGGCCACTAATAGCGCTAAACCACTAAATATCTGGTTTTCTTTTTACTAGAATATATTATCGTTAGCCTCGCGTGCGCTTCCTTTACCACTCTAGTATATAGGTTATCAGCTTCGAGTATTACTAATCTTCCCTTATATATAACGAGATCCCCCAGTATAAACTAATCCGGCTCGCTCGGGTCTCGGGCTTTCTTATAATAAAGGTCGAGATTAAAATCGGTTTTATTTGCAGCTAATAAGAGGTTGATTAATCCTATACCCGATTATTTAAGCACTTTATTAATTAAGGTATAAATCTCGGTTACCAGCGCGCTAAAGTATAACGGTATTTCTAAGGGGTAAATAGTATTTTTATTAATCACCTGGTTAATTAACTAGAATAATGTTATAATCCTCTATATATCCTTCTTTTTTTTCTGGGTACGAATATTATTAGCCGGTCGGGAAAGGATATTAGTAACGGTATTCTTTAAACCAGGTCGGTAAGTAATTATAAAGTTATAATAAGATATTAATTCGGACCACCCGGCTTAATATAGGTTAAAAACCCTTTTCGTACTAAAGAATTCTAATACCTTATAATCCGTTAAAATTAAAAACGGTCGGTAATACTAAAGTCTTATTAGCTTAAGCTTTTAGTAATATAGCCTTTTAATCACCGCTAAAAGCTCCTTATTATAAATCCTATAATTAAGTTCGGCGCCGTATATAATCTCGGAGTAAAATGCTACCAGGTGTTATAAATCCTCTTTTTTATCCCGCTAAAAGAGTATTCCGGAGGTAACCCCGTTTAAGGCATCCGTCTCCATTAATATCTCCTTATTATAGGAAAAGTGCGCTAGCAGGAGTGCCGAGATTAGGGAATTTTTTAAGCGGTTAAACGCTAGCTAGCATTCTTCCGTCCACTTTAGGTTAGCTTTAATACGCGTTAAGGCATTTAAGGGTACCGCGATTTTTTTAAAGCCCTTAATAAACTTACGGTAAAAGTTATAAAACCCGAGAAACGAGCGAATAGCTTTTATAATAACTCGGCCTCCCGTTTAAGGCTTTTACTAATAGCGGATAACCTCGACCTTATTAAGGTTAACTTTAATGCTTTCCGTGCCGATAACAAACCCTAGAAACCTAATCTTAATTATATAAAACTCGCACTTTTTAATATCGGCTTATAGCCCGGCCGCTTTTAGCCGTTATAATACCTGGTTAATATACTTCTCGTATTCCTCGGGGCTTTTTAAAAAGATTAAAATATTATCGATATAAGCCGTATAAAACTCGTTAAGGTATTCTTATAATATATTATTTATATACCGTTAAAAGGTAACCGGCCCGTTAATTAAACCGAAAAGGAGTATACGAGATCGGTATAACTTATACCGGGTACGGAATATAATAAAATCCTTATATCCTGGGGTTATACGTATTTTATAAAACGCCTGCCGAATATTAATCTTCGAAAAGCACTTAATATAAGAAATTCGAGATAGGGTTTTATCGATTAAAGGTAGAGGATAGCGGTTTTTACGAGTAATAGCGTTTAATTTCCGGTAATCGACACAAAATCGCAGGCCTTTATTAGCCTTGCGGGCAAAAAGAATTAAAAATGCTTATAGGGCTAATAATAGTTTAATAAAGCCCTTTTTTAGGTTATCGGTAATATAATCCTTATAAGCTTTTAATTCCTCGAGCGTTAGCTTATATAAAGGGGTATACTTAACCTTACTAGCGTTATCCTTTAAACTAATCTTATAATTAACGCCGGGTTAGTGCGGTAATAGCTCGTCCGATAAGGCTTTACTAAAAACGTCGAGATACTAATAATATTAATAAGGCACTAGCTTTACGGCGGCCTTACGCAAAGCCTTTTTATTATTAGGCAGGAGATTCTCGAGTTATAATTCTCTTTTTTCGTTAATAACCCGCTCGATTTCCATTAAGGTAATTATATCCACGTCCGGCTTTTCCCGGACTAATAGCTCGAAGCCGATAGCTTTAATAACTGCGATATCCAGCTAAGGCTCGGATTTACCCCTCCTGGAAACTAGGGGCTTAACCGCCTCTTAATAATTATATTCTGGGGAGATTTATCCCTTTAAAACCTTTTATATCACTTATTACCCTCGGGTTTCGCGGGTAAGGTTTTTTAAAATCACCTTTAGTTGGTTAAGCGGGCTACGGAATAGTGCCGGCGGTCCGCGGGCCTAATTCTCTTAAACGGCTCGCTTTAGCTCTTTTATCCTTTATATCACTAGTCGGCGGAAACAGGGCTCTAAATCCTTTAACAGGGTTTTTAGTTTAACGCGGTTAAACCGGTCGAGGGGCTCCGGGACCTCCTTATAAGTTAATAGGTAATAGGCTTAAGAGGGTTATTAGGTTTTTTTTCTCTTCCTATTACGGCGGCCGTCCTAATGCCGTTTCTCATTAATGCTTATTAAGTATTCCCGTTTATCGATATCGGCTTAATAGGAAGGGTTTTAATATAATTAACCGGCCTGGTTTATATTTAGCTTACCCTAGTAAAGGTTTAATAAAATAAGTTCCTAATTAATAAAAAAAATAAGCTTTTTCCTTTATATATCGATACCGATATTATAATAATTATAAAACTTCTTACTAATAATAATATTATACTTTATATCGAGCACGAGAAAGAGGGCGTTATTTATAATATAGCCTTATAGCCGGAGGTGGGCGAAAACGGTTATATCCACGATTTAAAAGGCTTTCCTATCGAATCCGGCCACCCTGCCGGGCTCGAAATCGCTAGTTTTCCTTATATTTAACCACTTAATTATTTTATAAGCGAACTTTACACTTACCAGAATATATCCATTTACTCTTATATTATAAAGCGCTTTTATATAAAAAAAGAGTTTATTATATATTATAATATAATTAAAAAGGAAAGGATTACCCCCTAATATTCTTAATAAAAGATTTTATAAAATCGTATTATATATATTTATATTTAGCGCTGTTATTATTCCCTTAGGAAAGGAATCTCGTTAGCTTAGGGTTACTCTTTTACCGAATTAAAGTCCGATACCTAATCCAGTTTCTCTTTATTAAAAGCCAGCGCGCTAAAAGAGGTTATAACTCGGGAGGTAATAGCGTTAATTCGAGCCTTTTTAAGCTTATCGTATTCTGCTTTATAATTATACTTAGGGCTACGATAGCCCTTCTCGTAACAGATAAAGTATATACCCAGGGGGATTATTTGCTTTAATTACTCCAAGTTTAGTGCAGTAAAGAGTTTTTTACCCGTGGCTAAAGTGCCGAGAACCGTTACGCTAAAATAATTACCTCCACTAATACCGGTGCGTATAAGCTATACCGCGGCGGTAATAATACGGTTATTATTATTATTCTTAGTATTATTAATAATGCTTTTAGCGGCCTCGGTAGTGGAAGGCTTACTAGTACTCTTTTCCTTTTAGCGGGCTATATTATTCTTCTAGTATTAGTAATTATACCGTTAAACGAATTCGTAGTATTTTATAAAGGTAATATTATTATTATAATACTGGTTTATTACCTTATTATTAAATCGGAATGGAAGCTTATTATATATCTCGCGTTTATAATCGGTTTTAATAATACGGGCTAAACCCGCCTGCTTTACGAATTCGATTCTAAAGGGGATAAAGTGCTCGCGAAAGCTTATTACGAGATCCCAGAAAGCAATCCTGGCCTTATTATAAGCGTTAAGGTTATTATACTGCTCGTAAAAGTGCTTTAGCACTTAGGAATAAGTCGTAAATTCCGGCTCTTCGAGTTCGTTATTCATAAAAGGGTATAAATTATCCGAAGCTTTACCTCCTAATCGGGCTATAATATAAGAGATTTTTTAACCTTTAATAAGGAAATAATCGGTATTATTCTTTAGCTTCTTCTTTATAAGCATTAGCTAAACGTTAAATTTAATCTCCGGATCGCCCTTTTCCGATTTCTTTAATATAAAAACGGGAGGATTTTATTACTTAATTAAGCGCCGGGTTCCGCTTTTAATAACTATTAAGCCCGGGGTTTAGCCTCGTTAATCGGCGCCCGCTATATTAACGATTTTCTTTTTAAGGGCGGTAATAATCTCGTTTTTCTCCGTAACCATTCGCGCCCACTTATTACGCTAAGCCTCGGCTAGGCAAGTATCGAATAGGGTTTCGCCTTTAGCGGCCTACGTATTAGCCTTTATATTAATAATTTTATAATTAGCCTTATAAAGCAGCTTATTTATTTCGGTATAATTACCTTAATAATAAATGGCTTAATCCGTAAGTCCGCGGCCTTATTCTCTTAACACATCGATATTATAACTTATTTCTTAGATTAAATAAGAAATAATATCAACCTGTTATTAAATACCCATTATAAGAATCGAGCGAAGCTTAAATTCCTTTTAAACGGCCTCGAGGTGGTTTATTGCTATTTTCTTAAACTGCTCTTTATTTAAAAGCCCGTTCCAGTTCGGGTAATAGCTCTTTATCTCTCCGGATAAAGCCTTAAAAAACACGCAAAGCTTAGCCTTTTTGCTCGCGAAAAACTTTATAAAAACCATAACACGCTTTATAAAGTCCGCGTTATAAAAATCCCTAAGGCTAATAATCTTATACTAGTATTATATAATCTTATTTTTAGCCCTAAAGGAAAAGAACTTATAAGGGTCCGGTACCGTTAATTCCTCCGCTTTATTACTATCCTCGTCGATAATAACCGTTCGGGTGGTTTTATACCGGGGAACCCGGTTACCTAAGGCTATAATAAAGCATTAATCGAGATCGCTTTTAAAACTAAGCCTTTAAACGCGGAAAAAGTTTCGTTAAAAATCCTCGGGGTTATAAATAACCTTAAAGAGTGCTTATTTAATAGCGGCTTTTTTAGCCTTTTTATTAACCTTAAAAGCAAAGGTTTTCGGGGTTTAAGGACCCTAATCGGGGTTAAAACCGGAAAAGCCCTAATCTTTAATCTTTTTACTCATTTTAATAATAATATTATAACGTAACGTAAAAATCTCCGGGAAATTCCGTTAAGGCTTTTAAGGCCTTATTTTAATTCGGGATTAATCGCCGGGCGCTTATAAGATCGCTAATAAGGTCGTTTTTAATCAGGTTAAAATATTTTAAATCTTCTTAAATAATTAAGCACGCAGTTTATTATCACGGGCGTATTACTGGCTAAGGGCGTAATAATCCAAATACCTGGTATTTCTATATAATAAACTACGTAAGGAAGGAAAAGCAGAAGTAAATAATGGATCAACTGGATCTAGTAGAAATATAATGGTGTGCGGTGGGTCTCCCGTTCCCACCTGCTCGGCTAGCTTACCAGCTACTAGTCTGCAGTGGGGTAGCTGGTCGGTTCCACACCGCCACGCTCCACCACCTTATCACACAACCACTTATCGTCACCAGCTTCACTGGTGATGTGTGCGTTGGTTGTGACTCCATACGGATTACCGGAACCCCGGAATTACAAAATCACAACTAACGATCCGTCTTCCTGGATATCCTGTGCCACTCGGTAGCGGGCATTAGTGTAAGACCAGTTCATCACCCCCGTGAGGAAGGCCTCATAGCATTCGATGAGTTTGTCCGTGTCTCTCCGGACCGCCTCGCCGTACCCCTTGGCCTTTTCCCGCAGACGCTCCTTGGCTTGGTCGAAGGCCTTGCAGTTTGCCACGAGTTGCTCGTATACCGCGCTGGTTGCTTCCGACAGTCCCACGCCGTCCTCCGCCATGATCACCGGAATGAGGGAGAGCACTGCGTCGTCGGCCTGGAGATCGGATGTCAGTGACCCCCGCGGGTGTGGAGAGGCTCTAGGTACGTTTCACGCACCAACTCTTTCTTCAGGGATATGATGTCGTTGAAACTATGACTGTCAGAGCCTACCCACCGCGCGCGGAAATATTATGTGCTCACATGATGATATTGATGTTCATCTCAAGCCAGACGGCTTTCATCTCGGGAGAATTGAAGAGTTCCTGGGGGAGCTGCACGCCGCACATGTGACTGGCAGAGGGTAAGTGACGACCCGTCCCGGCGGAGTCCGGCAGAGCAACTCACGGGGCGATGGCGCAATAGCTGTAGACGGTGCTGGTACCGTATCTGATGTCCCAGTACTGCTTTTTCGTGGGGAGAGCCTTGGAGGTCTCCTGCTCCTTGCCAGAGCAGGCGAGTATGTGCTCGACCTGGGTGCAGAACGCTTGGGCCGTATCCTTGTCACAGTGCTCCCTGACGTGCTTGCCCACATCGGCGAAGACTTCGAGCTGTATCGTCGAGGCCTCCGGCTCGGGCGTACCTTCGGGCGCGAGACCGAGGTGGTATCTGATGTATCTGGCGGCCTCGGCGCGGTGCTGGTTGCCCTCCTCGAGCGAGACCCCCTCCCGGTCGCTGAAGTCGTCCCAGCAGAAGACCCAGCAGCAGTAACACGCCATGAACTTGAGCTTCTCCAGATCCGAGCCGGGGAACCACCTGTAGCCAGCCAGTCAACGTCAGCCTCTGGCAATAGACTCATCACACCGTGAGAGAGACGGTAGTTACGGACCCGGCCGAGGTGAATCCAAAGTCGCAGGCCCTTGCCTTCTCCCGAGCAGCTTCTTCCGGGATCAGCTTCTCACAGATCTGCTCGGTGAAGTCGACTACGGTCTGATAGTGGGGGCTCAAGACCGACGTCCAGCCCGCGTACAGGGGCCGCATGTTTGGCACCTTCAGCTGCGCGCCCCGGAGCTGACACAGCAGCGCCTCGGGGGATGCCGTGGCCTTCGCCGGCGACTCGGGGTGCCGCTTCCCCATCACAAGGGCTCTCGAGAGTGCGCCTCGCAGGCGCTGCAGCAGCGAGGCAGAGGAGTCGGGGGCAGTCATCGTGGCTTTCGCTCGGGACTTGGGCGGGCGTTTCCCAGAGTACAAAGAGTGACGGGAAGTCTCGTGTGGTATTTACAACCCTGTTGGGACGAGCTGTGACGCGGAGGAGGATTCAGGACATGAGAACCAGGCTGTGAAGAGCCACAACCAAGAGCGCAAGACATAGTTATGTATATCATCGGCAAGCTCCCGGCTTCCACTCGGACGGCCTCGAGAAGCTTGTCCACTCGCCACCATCGACACCTTCGAGTGTCCCATTTCCGTTGCTACCCTCACGGCTCGATGCAGCAGGCGTATAAGCTTACTAAGAGGGAGAGACGATTGTGCCCCTGATCGGAGATCCTCCCGTCGGCCCGCTCGGCGCTTGTAGGGCTTAAAGACGACGAAGGAAGCACCGTGCATGAGGGCCCCCACACGCGTCGACTTGCTGCTTGTGCTTCCTGCACGGTCTCTACGGGCCTCGAGTGCGTGGATATTCCCACAGCAACCTCGCCGAACACCACGGGGCTGACGGCGCGGCTCCTAATTGGCGCCCGGCATCTCGTCGGCCCCGAGCGGCGCTGACCGCAGCTAACGGACCACTTCCTGTACATCTGTTCTAAATCGAGCAGGTATGTGTACCGTCGTAGGCGGGAAAGAATCCGACCAAGCATTTATTTCGAGAACGGAGAATAGTTTTATATCGACTTAGTTGGATGGCATATCAGCCACCGGGCTTCCTTGGAAATGTCCTGTCTACCGGTTTCACTAATATTATTTCAGGGGTCTTCGTATACTTTCAGGAAGGTAGGGAGTAAGTAGAGTGCCGAGGTGCGTCGTTATACGGCTCGAAGTGAGATATCTACCTCCACGGCCCACCCCCACTAACTACACCCGTGTTCAAGTTGTACTTCGACGGAGAATTGGAACTGGACTTGTTAGGATAGACAGATCTGAACTAGGCCCCTTTTGTTCATAACTATCTCGTCTGGTATTCCTTTTCCCACATTGGCAAAAATACAGACTCAGAGGGTCGCCATACGCTGGACAGTGCAGTATGTAGGTAGCCCGCTGGACTACTTCTTGGCCTCTCGATCCTTCAGGATGAAGTCGGCAGCCCTCTCGGCCACCGCATACACCGTGGCCTGAATGGTCCCGAGCGTCTGCAGCGGGAAGACGCTCGCGTCGACGACGCGCAGGTTCCTCGTCCCGTGCACCAGCAGCCGCTCGCTGACCACGCCGCCCCGCTCCCTGGGAAGCATGGGAAGACTGCCGGAGGGGTGGAAGATGGAGATGCTGTGCCGCCGCACGATCTCCTTGGCGCTCTCCAGGGAGTCGCCCACCAGGTCCGGTATCCGCTTGCCGCCGGGCTTGAGCGCCTTGCTGAACGGCGCCGTGGCCGCTAGCTTCTCGACGAACTGCACGTGGCGCGCCTGCATCTCCATGTCGAGCGGGTGCGACATGTACTTGGGGTCCCACTCCGGCTTCACCGCAGCGTCGGCTGACGTGATGTGGATCGATCCCCGCGAGAAGGGGTGGCTGAGCACCGTGACCAGCGTCATGTAGTTCTCATCGTGGTAGGGCTTGAGATACTCGTTCACGTTGGCCGGGTTGGGCGTGACGGTCAGCTGGAAGGGCATGAACAGGTACTGCGCCGTCGGCTCGTCGGCCGCCTCGACGATGGAGCGCAGGAACTCAGCTTCGGGACTGGGCTTCAGGAGGTGGGCATCCAGCAGGCTCTTCTTCGCCTCGGCCGAGACCGGGCCGTCGCCGTCCACCAGGGGCACGTATGCGTTGATGAGGGGGCTCATGCCCAGAGGCCCGGCGCCGCCGCTCGACTGGTACATCTCCATGACGGCGCCGACGAGGGCCTGGTCGCGGAACGCGTCGGCCGACGGGATGCCCTCGGCCACCTCGAAGCTCTGGCACACGATGGAGTGGTCCTGCAGGTGCTCCCCGACGCCGGCGTTGTCGACGACCAGGGGGATCCCGTGCTTCTCGAGCAGCTGGCGTCCGCCTATGCCGGACAGCTCCAGGAGCTGGGGCGACTGGAGGGCGCCGGCCGCGAGGACGACTTCCCGTCGGGCAGACACGGTCTTCTCGCCGTCCTTGGTCTGCATGACGACGCCGGTAGCAACGACGTCTTCGCCGTGCTTCTCAGTCACGATCTTCGTGACCAAGGTCTCGGTCAGGACGACCAGATTCTTCCTCGCACGGGCCTCGGCGCCGTAGTACGCCGTCGCCGCGTAGCTTCTCGTCTTGGTCGCCGGGTCGATGCTGGCCGGGTTCTGGAAGGCGCCGAGGGCCTTGCCGGTGCGGGGGTCCGCGTTGATCTTCATGCCCAGGTTCGAGAAGGCCTCGATCCAGGCGCCGTGGACGGCCGGCTGGTACTCCTCGCTGAACGAGACCTGCACGGGGCCGGTGCCCGAGAGGGCCTCGTCGTGGTAGCCGTCCAGGCCCGTGACGGACCTAGCCAGTGGCCCGGGCGTGTGCACGTGGCTGAACTTCTTGTAGTAGGGAGCCAGCTCGTCGAAGGACCAGCCGGGATTTCCCAGCTTGCCCCAGCCGTCCATGATGGCACGTGACGGATACATGACGACCATGTAATTCATAGCCGATGAGCCGCCCAACTGGCGGCCCCGCGGCTGGCTGATACGCCGGTCATGCATGGCGGCCTACCGATCTCCTGTCAGGGTCGAAGACTCGGGGGCAACTGGCGGTTCGAACATACCTGGGGGGCCGAGGAAAAGTTCCAGTCGTACTTGTCGAGGCCATACTGGGCAGTGACCAGGCCGGGCGTCAGGACGAGCGGATCTTGGGAGTTGTCGGGGCCGGCCTCGACAACCAGGACGCGAATGTCAGCATGCTCCGTCAGACGGGAAGCGACGGTGAGGCCGGCGGTTCCTCCGCCGACAACGATGTAGTCGAAAGGGGTTTCGAGCTCGGGAGACGACATGATGGCTACCAGCTGATACTACGTGGAAGAAGAAGTCGCTGATCGAATAAGACAATGCTACGACGATGCCCGGGTCATTATGATTGATTATCATGAAATCACACCTGGAGTAGCGCACCACACGCAGAGATCCTTCGTCGGTTTAAGGTAGGTTCCATGGTTTGTTGATTGGTCGGATGTTATTGTGCAGCAGCTGATTATACCGAATTAGAGCACCAGGGGCTGCAGGGGCCTTTTGAGGTGTTACATCGCAACAATCACATCAGTCCAGATCAGTCGAGATAATCTGACGGTCTAGACCCCGGCCCGCGCCTGCCCCTCGCGGGACTCCTTCAGCTCGGTCCAGCCCACCTCCATTGCCGCCGCCTATCACGACTACGCGATCCGGCACGGGCCGTCCTGAGTTACGGAGTATCGACCGGGAGGTTGCCGGGGCATTGTGTTTCGACCGGGACAGCTGACCGTGCAGACCGTGAGTGGCTGTATGGTCTTATAAGTTGGTTCATGAAGTATCCCCATAGTTTCCGGCGCGGTTGGATCTCGTGAGGATCCATTAGTATTTATTCAGCGTCCTGGAAATGCTAAGGTATATCTGTGGGCTAAGTCGCCGACTTGCCGGTATGCGGTCTTGATGAGCGCGGTCTCAATGAGCGCCCCTGAGCGCCCCTGAGGGAATGCAGGCTGTGCAGGCCCAAGCAGGAAGGCAGCCAGCCTCGGCAGGCAGGAGTCGTGTATGCAGTAATCCCTCAATGGATGCTACCCAGGTCCTTGGATCACAATCCTGGTCACCGCAGGGGTATCAACTCGTGCGGGATTTGCCACACCTACCCTCGTCAATTATAGACACCACGGACAGTACGTAGGGGTATGTAGTACTGTAGCAAAGTAATAATACAGTCTCCGCGGGCGGGAACAGTACCCGGGGGCTTTCGTCCTGGCTTCCCACTCGACTCCCGCTTACGGAGTACGCCTTCATAAAGGCGTACATGTCGAAGAGTATTCGAGGCAACGGAAACAACGGGCCGCGCCGCCATCTGCTTTGGGAGACCTCGTGAGGAGAGGAGACTAACGACCTCCATGATATGATCGATACTTGTAGCGCTGATTCCAAGGATCGCCTCCTGAAAGTGTCTAGTCTCTAAAATTAATGCTTGAGTGGTAAAACTAGGGGGCATAATATATTCAAAGGATACGATCATCGCAGATCTTGCCGGGTAGTCGAAGAATTAAAGTACTAAGCTTCTTCCTGTCAAAGTAGTCTCTTGTCATCCTCATCTCTGTTTCTCCCTTCGCCACGCCCAAGCACCCCAACCCAAGATGTTGGACTACGTGCGATTCCCCACCCCGTCCGAGGTCAAGGCGGAACTCGTTGTCAACTGCATCGTCGTCTTCCTCATGGTTGTGGTTATCAGCCTGCGTATCTACTCGCGGATCAGCCTCAGAGCCGGACTCGGGTGGGACGATGCGTTTGTTGTCATGGGAGCCGTAGGTTTTGCTGCCTCTGCAGCACAGCTCAAAAATTGACATATTCTGTTTCAAGCCAATTGGCATAGGCATGCTGGTCATAGCAGGCATTTGTAAGTAGGAAGGTACAATGTCGGCGCTGTTCTGCTGAACTAACTGTATCTTTAGGGTCTCAGATAGGGGTCGGCTACAACTTGGAAGTCGTCGCGGTCAACATCGGGCTTATCCTTCGGGTAAGAGATGCGCACCCCCAACAAACCAGCTGGATAGCTAATGTTTCCCTAGCTTTTGTTTGCGTACCAGATCTTGTACTGCTTCTGCATCGCTTCCGCCAAGCTCTCGGTCCTCTGCTTATATCTGCGCGTCTTCGTCGAGAAGAAGATTCGAATCACGGCCAAGATCGCCATCGGCGTCGTCCTGGCCGGCACCTTTGGCAACTTCCTCCAACCCTGGCTGATGTGCCAGCCCTTCCAGGCCCTGTACGACCCGACCATCACCGACGCGAAGTGCGGCGACGAGCTGGCCAGCCTGGTAGCTATGGGCGTCTTCCAGGTCGTCACCGACTTTGTCATTCTGGGGCTGCCGCTGCTGTCGCTCTGGAAGCTCAAGATGCGTCCGCGGAGGAAGCTTGCCCTGATGGGTGTTTTCCGTATGTTACATCGTGGACATGGTGTTCCTCCCCCCAACCTCCTAGCGCACCTGGCCTTCTTTCGAGGGTGGTGTCTACTCCTGAGGCATGACGACGAAATTCCGAGACAGGATAGAGCCCCCCCAAAACTGAGCAATTGCTGACTCCAGACGTGCAGTGGTCGGATTCATCACCACCATCGTGGGGATCATCCGGCTTGCCAACCTCACGACCGTGCAGCTCGAGACGAACCTGCCCGGGACCATGGTCATCGCCGACTTCCTGACGACGCTCGAGCCGAACCTGGGCCTCCTGTGCGTCAGCCTGCCCATGCTCGCGGGCCTGTTCAAGAGCTGGTTCGGGCGCGGCCAGGAGACCACGGACGGCTACGGGAGCAGCAACCAGTACGTCGCCGGCGGCGGTGGCCGCAGCACGGACCGCCAGAAGTTCCGCAAGATGGACGACGCCTACATGATGGAGACGGTGATAGCGACCGGGCCGGGCGACACGGGGAGCGATACGGAGCTGGCGCCGTCGACCGGCATTAGGGTGAACAGGGACGTGCGGGCTGAATGGAACTAGGCCACGGAACAGAGAGACAGGGTAGCGTGACGGATGGGGGAGTGACAGTTCGTGTACTATTATGGGTTGTGGTCCCGGCGGCTTCCACATATAGTGCAATGGCATTCATTCTCTAAATACTAGGTACTAATTTCCGTCTGTGTATTGCTTCTACGTCCCCAAGGGTAAACCGATACATTACCGCGTCAGACGTGAACACGGTTACCAGTCATCCGGACCGTGTCTCAAGTGCCGTCACGGACACCTGCCATATATTCCAGCCTCCTCAGTCTAAGTTTTAATCACGTCGGTCTCTTGTCGGCGGTTGCCATCGAGACTAAACGTGGAGGTCATGTGTGCCCTGAGAGTTTTAAGGACGGCAGTCAACCGCCGCAGGCATTCCAAGTCTCATCTCGCTGTATGGAAGCCCTTATGTCAACACAACTGCCGAACTATGCCACCGTCGTAATGTGCTGACGGGCTTTCTGTTGTGCCTGGTGCTTAGTCCTTGTAACGACAGCCTGCTTTACGTTGTGCACGCACGCAGCACTATTAGCAACGCGTACAAGTTTAGGGGACTACAACTGAATGTTCGAATTAAGACTGCCCCGGGGGCCACTCACTCATGCCATCACGTTCTAACTTATCCGCCAGTTTTTCACCGCACCACCGCCCTTTAAACGTCCTCCAAGACGACATGTCCCGGACTCGGCGGCACCTCGCCCGTCTCCCACGCCGTGGCGTTGTCCCCGACCGTGAACTCGATGGTGCCGCCCCCGATCATGACATCCGCGTAGTGGAACCAGTTGCGGTCCCACTCCCGCCCGTTGATGCGGACCCCCTGGACGTAGAAGCCGCGCTGCCCCAGGCTCCCGCTCCCGTCGCTGGCGACGGTACTGGTGGTGGTACTGGTGGTACTGGTGGTATTGGTGGCAGTACTGGTGATGCGCAGCGTGGCGTTGCCGTTGATGGACATGTTGACGTCGGGGAACCAGGGCGAGGCGAGCAGGAAGACGGGCTGCGTCGCGATCGGGTACAGGCCCAGCATCTGCCAGATGAGCCACGAGTTGAGCGCGCCCGCGTCGCTGTTGCCCGGCACTGCATGCGGCGAGAGTGAGTCAGTACGGTGACTTGGATTACCAAGGATGATTACTCAGAGGTCGCGAGAGAGAATCCTCTCGCTCTGGCCTCGGGAGAGCAGAGGGGCAGGTCTCAGGAGCAGATAAACCTCCCAGAGGTGGTGGTGGTGGTGGGGGGGGGGGGGGGGGGGGGGGGGGGGGGGGGGAGGGGGGGGAGTGGCGGAAGCAAACAGAGGGCAAGCTCACCGCCGAACAGCTGGTCGTGGAAGTACTGGTTGGCAAGGCTGCGGGACTGGTTGACCGACTTGTGCTGCTTGTTGAGGTAGTTATAGAGGTAGGGCGTCGCGAAGTCTGGCTCGTTGCTGTCAGAAAGCATGATCAGTTAGCATTTAGGTGGTTGAAGCTGGACCGCCTGGAAGAGCGGCGAAGAGAATGGCGAAAAGGGGTAGGGATGCGAACCCAATGTTCATAATCGTCGTGATATCAGCGCCGTTCGCAGAGAGGTCTTGCTGGCTAGTGTTGGGCATGAACTAGGTAGGGCAGTGCGCTTCGTCAGCAACGTTTCCATCCCCTTCTTGTCCTATAAGTAACCAAGTACACGGGAGAGAGAGGGCCCTTTACAATATAGTCCAGCCGGCGCTCGAACTCGGTCTCGCCGCCCATGAAGCCGATGAGGGTCTCCATGTCGTGGGGCACGGTGAAGGAGTACTCCCAGGGCGTGGCCTCGTAGCTGATGGCAGTCCACTCGCACTCGCCGCACAGCGCCGGGTTGTAGCCCTCGGCCGCCCACGACCCGTTCGCGTACCGCGGCGTCAGGAACCCCGCGAAGCCCTCGCTCGTGACGTTGGGGTTCCACGTGCGCTGCCAGCCGGCCGAGCGCTCGCGGTACTTCTGCACGTCCGCGGCGGGCGCGCCCAACCCCTCCGCCACCACGCTCACGGCGTAGTCGTTGAGCGCGTACTCGACCGTGCGCGAGAGGCAGCGGCTGCTGCGGTCGGCCGACACGAAGCCCAGCGGTATCCAGTCGTACAGGGCGCCGCGCCCCTCCTTGACGCTGCCCGTGTCGTCGTTGTGGCTGAACGTGTTGTCCGGCTGGACCTCGGCGTCCTTGAGCATGGCCGCGTAGCCGTCGGTCCAGTTGATGCCGCCGCGGACGCCCTTGACGAACGCCTCGGCGAGCACGTTGTCCGCGTTGCTGCCGCCCTGGACCAGCCCGTTGTAGTTGCCCGCCCGGCCGTCCGGCATGTAGCCCTCGTTCTTCCATATGTCGATCAGGCTGCGTACCATGCCTTCGAAGTTGGCCGGCTGGATCAGCTGGTACAGGCTGGTGGTGCAGCGGAAGATGTCCCAGAGCGTGTAGAAGTCGTCGAACGAGGGCTCGCCGGAGTCCCACAGGGGGTTCTCCCCCGTCCGGTTGGACGGCATGAGATGCGTCATGTACAAGGAGGAGTAGAGCAGCCGGACGTTGGTCAGGTTCGCCGAGTCGTCCGTCGGAACCTGGATGGTGCTGAGCACGTCCTCGTTCCACTCCTTGACGGCGGCGGCGGTGGTGACATTCAGATCCCACGACTTGATCTCGTCGTTCTTGAACTGACAGGCCTTCTGGGCCGAGATCATGGAGATGCCGACGCGGGACCGAATGGTCGACGAGCTCGAGTTGCCCCACGTGAAGACGGCGCCGATGCGGTCGTTCATGGGCCCGGACGCCTCGCGCCGGCCCTCGCCGAGCACGGCCTGGGGGATCGGCCCGCCTCCGAAGGAGTGGTACCGCGGCATGGGGTCGGTGTTGCGGCCGCGGAAGGTCCGGGCCCGGTCGGGCGCGCGCTCGAACTCGCCGCAGAAGTAGACGGGGAAGGGGGCGCCCTCGTTGAAGCCGCCCCCGTAGGCGCCGTAGCCCGTGTACTCGGACCCGTTGAGGCTGATCTCGCCGCCGACGAAGATCTGGCTGCTGTAGGCGCCCGGCTCGCTGGGCAGGTAGTGCGACACGTCGACCAGCACGTGCTTCTCCCCCGCGGGCGGGAAGGTGTACTGCATGATGCCCGAGTGCCGCGCCCCGGACAGCTCGATGGTCACGCCGCTCTCCAGGCTGGTCTTGAAGTAGCCGACGCTGGCGCTGTCGTTGCCCACCCGGGCCTGCATGTAGGTGGTGTTGTCCAGGACGTTGACCGGCGCGTCGATCTTGGTCAGGGGCATCTGCGGGATGATGCCGTACTTGGGCTCGCCGCCGGTGCCGCTCTCGTGCATCATGGTCACGGCCGTGACCAGGCCGGCGGGCGTCCAGCCCCCGTTGATCACACTGTATGTTATGTTCTTCTCGTACGTGTCGATTCCCACTTTGGCCACCCCGAAGGGCAGAGCTCCGCCCACAAAGATGTCGCCGCCGCCGACTGTGAAGTCGTCAGGACACGCATGGGTCTGTCTCGCTGGCCGCGACGAGGCGTTTGCTGGTCGGCAACAAGTGACTTTACTTACATGCGAGGTCGCCAAAGGGGCCAGAACCGCCCATGAAGGGATTCACATATTGCGTGTAGTCCACTGTGGCTGCTGCTAGTCTTGTAAGTGCCAGAATGGGCAATACTGCCGTGGGGGTCTCCTTGAACAACATCTTCAGCCCTTGGTTGTATGTGCCAGAGCCGAAAAGTCAGCGTCCACCCAGCCGAGCAAGACGATTTCTCTCTCACGTTTCCAGTTCTCTCGGGGTGTTTGTCATTAAGCTTTATATGTTTCCCGTCACTCCCGCCCCCCCGGCCGTCGGCCGCTGTCGGCTGCAAGAACGCAGAGCTCGGCTCCGCCCCCGCGTCTTCCCCGCACAGCACTGACTGAACCGAATTCAAAGACATGTCCACTACCGGTAGATCATCCAGCTTATTTCGAGCCATGCCTGTCCGCACGTTGTTGGAGATGTGAAGAGTCCCCAGTTCTAATGTTCCACATGTAGTTGGGGCGACTGCGCCTCGGTGAAAGGTGTCCCGACCCTCTAGAAGCCGCATTATTAAGAAAGTGAGGCTTGCTGGGGTTAATATGCGCCCCGAAACCTCGTTGCCGAGGAGCATAAGTTGATTTTGGATCGATATGAGACCAATGGTTTAGGTATACAAGAACGATTAAGGAGTTAAGAAAGTTATACCTCTCCATGAGCTGTGCCTATACCACCCTTGGTTTGACTCGATACCTACTCTTATACCCTTCAGCGTATCTCCGCGACAATGAATATGTCCTGGTATCTTCACCATCCCTAATCTTCTCAGCTAGTCAATAACCTGATAAGCTCGCCGAAAGTCTTCCGTCTCGGCCATCTCCATGGCGTTGCCTCGAACAGCGCCAAGTGTTCCCACAGGTGCCGGTACCATTGGGATCTGGCTATCTTCGCTGTACGCACTGGAACCGAGGGGCCGGATTGCAGTACGTGTCGTGAGCCTTGTTGGGTGTTTGGTGGCAACAGACAAGTCCTGGACGCCCCATCCGTGTGTCACGGTTATGCCGCTACCACTGCTCGGAGCGGCAGCATGGTCATAGGGCTCGTTCGTTTCGTTCCTCCTCGTAAGGCTCTTGACCAACTTGTTCAGAATGACAAATTCCATCTTCAACTTCAAGCCGTATACAGCTGCCTTGAAGGAGCCTTGCAAATCGAACAAGCCTCCGTATCGGATGCCCAGAAGCACTATGTCAAGACAGATGATGATTACATTGATGGCAATCAGGTGCCAGAGCATCATCCTCGTCTTGTGGGGCTTGGACGACGGTGGGTATGATACTCGTCGAAGCAGTAGTGTCATGTTCCCTAGGTATTTGTACGTCTGGCGGATATATAGTATCTGAAGCGCGGTCTCCTGGGCGAAGAAGGCCGTTGCTTGGAAACGGTCCCAGATATCGTTGTCGTATGAAAGGGAGGGTTCGACGGTTTGCTGCAATGAGCGGGTTAGCGACACGGTCGATAGCCATGGAGGACAGAGCATCCAAAGTTACCGAAACAATACCGAGTACCACCGTAGTGACTCCCAGGACAGCCGACGAAAAGATCAAGGCGATTCGCAGCAGCCTCAGTGCGGAGTGGTTGTACATGAGCAGGTATAGCCGTGAATACAGCACCCAGGACTGGGGTATGACCATGATCGCCCAGGATAGATATGTCAGGGTGATCGATCCTGTCGGATTTGTCCAGATACCGAAGTCTTCCAGGACGATGAAAAGGGTCTGCAGGATCACGCCCCAGCTTTGGATGGCGCATGCCCAGAAGTAGAGCCCTCGACGTCTCTTGAAGAGCAAGAGCAACGAAACGCCGACTTCGAAGCCGATGTACCACGAAGCGCCGGAGAATGCGGCTATTGTCAGCGCCACGGGCGGATTATCTAACACAGTCGCCATGATGGTGATGAAGACGATGAAGACGATGATAATGATAAAACCGGTCGGCAACAATGCAGGAAGATTATGGCATTCGAAGTTTCTGGGGTTCTTATGGGGTGGGCAGGCAACCTTGGGCTAAGTCGAGGAGCTCGAAGCTGACAGACGCTGGCTGAAACCAGGTGGAAGGAAAACAAGGCAGGTTGGCAAGCAGGTACTTCCCTGACTTATAAGGCGATTCGATGGTGCGGTCGCCCTTCTCGGCGCATCCTAAGCTGACCATTGGCGCCACGGCTCAGGCACTTTTGTGAGACCTTGAAGCTGCACAGCGAGGCTGAGAGGCCTCGAATCAGCGGTCGAGGTGGCCAGACACATCTTATCTGCTGCGACCATGTGTCTCACAGCATCCCTCGGAAAGACGAGCCGCCGGCTAGAATTGTGCCACTGGTGTGAGGTACGATATACACCTCGGGCGGAACATGCGATAGCTTTAGCCTTTGCCCATTACCATGGACAGCATGTAGGGTAGTTTTCTGCAACTGTGGATAAGAGGGCAGTAAGTATTAACCACTGCACAGATATAAGGGCCTACCTGTCCTACTGTGTGGACGACGGCACTAAGGTGGCATTTACCTACTGGCAGGTATCGTGAGCAAGGCATCGTACGCGACATCAGATCATGCCTAGTTCAAGAATCAAGCCAATACTCATGAATCAAGCCAAGACGGCGTCGCCGCCTACCATCTCCTATGCTTTATCCCTTGGCCGGACCGTCCAGCCCCCCACATCCACCCAGCATCGGCCTGAGACATCCGCCACGCGGTACAATCCGTTGTCAAGTAGCATACCGGCCCCAGCCGTATGCCATAGCAGGAATACCGGTATGCCCGCTCCCTTCGTGAACGGCTCGTTGTACCTATCGTGCCCAGCCGGGTCGAGAGCTTCTGCTTGACCGATCGTCCGTGAGGAAGATATGTTTCAATTCACCGGTGATCTGTATGCTATTCTCGGACCTCAACGGCCGAAAATCCACATGGTGTGACTCCAGACTGCTGCCGATCCAGAATAAGAGCTTTGCGCGTCGCACCCCTTTACATGTCGTGATACCTTAGGTCCTCTAGACATCACCCAGGCATGGTCTGCGCCTCTGGACATCTGTCAGTTCACTACTTCTAGACGAGGAACTAGACCATTTGACGCTGTGCCTAGATGGTTATACCCCATGACCTCATTCCGTCCATCTGTAGCGTTTACACGACTTTATGGCTATTCAAGGGCCGAAATCTTGTCAAATTGATCGATGAACATATCAAGAAGGCTAGAGCAAGAAAAACGTACAATGTAATTTTCCTTCAACCGCTAAGCAGGAAAGCACACTCATCGTCGGGGCGGCTACCAAGCTTCGAGATGCTAGCAGATTGATAACATACTTGAGGGACAACGCGGATCGCAACCTCAACGACCAACCTCGAGCTTGCTCCCACACGAGCACTGACCGGCGCCCCCTCCCACCCCCCCCCCCCCCCCGAATTCCCTCACTCATTCACTGCCCACCAACCACCCCGCGCTCCCGACACCACCTATCGACCTCCCTGCTCAGCGCCCCGCGCTGGCGTTCGACACGTTCCATCATGTCGCGGCACCACTGTTCGCCGAGATCATCATCCACGTGCCCCTCCGTGACGGCGTGGTAGATGTCGACCTGCTCGTCGAGGACGGCGCGCAGCTGGTTGGGCAGCCAGGTGACGACGGGGCTGCCGCCCGTGGCGGTCGGGTGCGACGTCTGCTTGAGGATGTACTCGCGCGCGAAGCACCAGTGGCGCCAGCGGAAGTCGCGCACCTGGTCCAGGAGGGCGAGCCAGAGGCGGCGGGACTCGCGCACCAGGGCCCGCATGTTTGCCTCGTCGTTATCGTTATCTTCCTCGTCGTCTATATGCTTCTCCGCCTCCTGCCCGTCGGTTTCCTCGGTCTGCTGCTGCCACCGGCCGCCGCCGCCGCCGCCGCGATCGGGCGACAGGGCGAGGGCAAAGTCCTTGAGCGCCAGGTCGTCGGCGGCCCGGCGCACCTCTTGGAGGAAGCGGCGGTGGTTGCTGGGGCGGTACTCGCGGAAGTCGTTCAGGATCGCGGTCAGCGGGGTGTCGGGCATGGCGATCTGCAGGAAGTTGTCGAGCAGCGGGACCATCGAGTCGTTGGCGCCGCTCTCGCCGCGGAACTCGCGCGGCTTATCGTCCTGGTCATCGTCATCGCCATCATCGCTTCGGACGCCCTCGTACACGACGCCGTCGGGGAACATGGACTGCGACGTGATGCCGAAGATGAAGGTGCGGAAGCTCGTGTACGCGCGCGGCTTGGACCGGGCCCACATGCCCTCCATGACGCCGTTGACCCTGCGCATGGTCGCGACCATGTCGGCCAGGCCGTCGTTGAATTCGCCCCTCCTCCTCCTCCGCCGCTGCTCCGCCTTCGCCTTCGCCTTCGCCTTCGCCTTCGCCGACGCCGACGCGCCCCCGTCGTCGGCGGCGAGGGCGGCGAGGGCGGCCAGGCAGCGCATGGCGCCGGCGATGAGCGGGCCCGAGTTCTTGACCATCTCGACGTGCACGAGGACGAAGCCGGCCTCCGAGGACGCGGGGTCCAGGCCGTGCTCGAAGGCGCGGATGAGGCGCAGGTTGGCGTAGTCGAGGCCCGCGGCGGGGTCCGCGAGGCGGTAGTTGAAGAGGGCGTAGGACCCGGCATACTCCATGAACGGCTTGAAGCCGCAGCTATTCCAGAGCCATCAGTGTCATATCTCTTTGGGCGGGGGGAGGAGCGGGGGGGTACTCCAGGAATGGCTGACAGTTCGGCACACGTCGAGATGGGGCGCGCCAGCTGCGCCGGCAGGAAGGACCGTCCCAGGCCGTAGGGCTCGCCCTTGATGAAGCGCATGTGGCAGGGCTCCAGCAAGAACGCGGACGCGAGAAAGGCGTAGTCGCGGTACAGAGCGTTCATGAGCGGAAGATCGTCCCGGTATTTCTCGACGTGCTCCGTGAGATCGGCAAGTTCCTGCAAGACGGTGTCGCCCAGCTGGCCAGTGGCGAGCAGTCCGGGCTCGCCGGCCCGCGTGCGGACTGGCATGGCCTGGAGCAAGTCCTCGACGGCATCAAACTCGGGAGGGAGGGTAGTGACAGGCTCCATGCGGGGGAGGAAGCCCCGCGTAGTCGACACCATGAAAGCCGGGATGGAGATATCCTCCGGCCTGGTGTTGGTGAGAACCTCGAACGACGAGTTGGGGATGAACATGGTGTCAGAGGGTAGATATGGACGGCGAGGGAAGTTGTGAAAGGTTCAGTTTGATGGCAATGACGGTATCGGGACTATGGCTGGGAAGAAGGATGAGTAGAGAATCAGGATGGTCGGAAGGGTTTGGCGGACGAGATACTACTGATATATCCATGCGGTAGCGCCAGGTTGCAGGTTCCGCGGCCTAAGGATCCAGGGTGGTCACAGGACAGTCTCGAGAATAATCGGTCGATCACGGCGACGGTGCCGTCCAGCATTCCCGTCCCTGGAACCCACAAGCGGGCGGTGCGGTGCTTGGTGGCCGGAACAGTTCCGGCCTCACCCACCACCGGGCGTTGACTCGTCCGTATGACTAGCCCACTCCGATAAGCAGCAGCCGGACCAACCATTTCGTGCCATCCGTGTCAACGGCCGAGCCTGAGCGTTTCCATCCCACCTGTTGCTCAGACATACTCGCCTGGTCGAGGTTCGTCCGATTCCAAAGATGACATGATATGATGTACCTCCGCCCCGGCCTCCTAGCATGGAGGTACAGAGTTGACCAACCCACGCCGGTATAGACGACGCGAACATCGTTCCATATGCGAATTCGCCAACTTATACCGAGACCGAGCTCGAGATGACCGACAGAGATTCACGTAAGGCCGCTCATCGAGTAGGAGGAGTTGGGAGTAAGTATATGGTCGAAGGTAAGGCCATGCCGCAGATACAGATACAATTACCTAATAAACAACCGCCCGTCCTGTACTCATCAGCTCGGGGACGTTCGTATACCATAACGAGGTAAGAAGATACTGATTGGCTAAAGCAGGCATGCCACTAATGTGATATGCTTTGATGTTCACCACGTCCCCCCCTGCCCCGGGATTAAGTGGAGCATCGGGGCCCGCGATATCCGCCCCGCGATGCTCGAGGCCGGAACCATTCCGGCCTCCTCCGCACGTGATCATTGTTGTGTGAAGGTTAGCCCACGATAGCCACTCGGACGAATGCTTTGAAGAACAGAAGGCCTGACACCAGCGGTGACATCTTATTGAAACCCACATACCGGTACTCAGTCTGGTAGCACAGGCACGGTATCTCACAGCTGCACAATGCCTCATCTCTAAGCCTGGTATCATTACCGGTACCGGACCCCGCCAAGGTTTGGACATTTCTCTGCCTTGGCATTCTCAACCTGCTGCACTTTACCGTACAGTCCCGGTAGTTGTGACGCTCAAGAAGCAGCGCAGCCTGGTCGAACCGTCTCTCCCCGCCGCGATACATGGCAATGGTGTTCTCAGAAGATATGAACCACAACCGCGTCTCGGATGACAGAAAAGGCTCGCGGGAGCATGTGTCCACGGAGCCATGCCGCCTCCTCGGACATGCAAGCATCATGATCCTGGAAGCGTCGACGACTCAAACCCTTCTTGCTATTGAGAAGCGATCTGACATCAGAGCCTCCCCGTGATCGAAGAAGCCGTCCACGACGGCATCAACAACAGTTAGCGTAGCCTAGAAGGCCAACGCACGACAGCTCTGCTCTCTGGATCAAAAAGACTTCATGCCCGACGCCCCTCCGTGTCTGCTGCTGAAATTGTCCACGCCTTGACGGCGGTGGCTGTGGCGTGCTTGCGAGCCGGCCCATCAAATCCGGCGATGTGGTCATGGCCGAAAGTTCGATCCTACTTGCTCCAATCAGAGCGTCCCCCCGTATGCTTTCCTGGGACGCTCAGGTGCGGCATCGCTGCCGCGCAACGCTTGTCTGGGCGAGAATGAAAACACCTGGAAGTTGAATGTGCCCACTGCAGCGACTGCAAGATAGTCTCTGCCTGAGACCGTGAAATGCATCTTCTCCCCCTCATGACGCAAATCATCCTCATTCCTTGGGTCTTGATGCTTTGCCCATAGTGTGATACCGAATGTCGAGGTAGAGTAGAGCCCCTTCCATACTACCTAGGTTACTGCTGACTCCAGGGATTGAAGTGGGCAGGATGTCCAAGAAGGCATCCTGGTCTAGGCGACTACCTCCTACGGATATGGGTGGTCCCATCCGCTGCTGACGTGCTCGCTCTTCGATCGCTCTGATAGGCCGAACGTGGCGCGGAAGTTGCTGTTCGGAGCAGTGCGGGACTTTGGGGAAGGCGAGGAGCTGATGCCTTACTATGTTGGGGACGCGAATGCGGCCTTCGTGCAGAGACAAAGAGCGATTCGGAAAATATGGAATCGCCTGGCTCGACCACGCCGGCAAAGATGCGATGATAGCTGCGGACGGGTCTCAGCTGCTCTAGCTCCCGGATCCGAATCAAGGACCTGGGCAATGAGAGCGCGCGCCTGATACGGGAAGCCTTGGACATCAGCCAACACGAAGAACCACCTCCAAAGTAAGACTTGCTCATTGAGCAACTTTTCTTGATGTCACGACTGTACAGTGTGGACCATGAAAAGGTCAGAGGGCAACTAAAATGTCGGCCGCATGAGGATCTGTCAAGTAACCCTTTGGCAGGCCTTCGAGGAATGATACCGGATCCCTTCATAAGGTGTCCAGTGCTGAGCTCGGCTGCAAGTTGATAGCTTTGCAGTTCCGGTCATGATGCTGTTGGTCACTCATGGTTCAAGATGCTGGCTATCATGTTTTCGCACTGGCTGGAAACAAGGAATACCAAGTTCTTGAGGGACTCATTGGCATCGCGCCTTAGCAACAGACGTTGCTCCGACACTGATCGTGTCTGATGCTGGAAGAACCATTGGCGTCAAGGAACCAAAAGACCGACGCCTGGTGGTCAAACAAGGAGGTGACCACCTCTCCTGATGCTTGGAGTGTTGGTCTAGATTCTGCAGGAATGAAGTCTGCATCGTGCCCTTGCGTGTCGCTCTGCGCCTCGAGATGCCTCCTTTCGGTGGCGACGCAGCTAGACAAGCTTTCTCTGCCAGTGCCTGAATCAAAACCATAGAACCTCATCAAGAGTTCGTTAGCCTGGGGCGTCGCGCCCTCAGGACTTTTGATGAATCTCTCCAGCCCTTCTCGATTTGCTGGAGGCGGGCGTCGTCGTTCGAACCGGGCTCGCTCATCACCAAGCTAAAAATATGAGCAACAAGCCATCGGGGTGCAGACATATGAGCTGGACGGCCGATCCTGCCTCTCATCCCTCTGTGTCTTTCGAGGGCATCGCAAGATTGGAGCCGGTGCTCGTTGCAACAGACAGCACGCGTTATCGAGCCAGGTCATCCACCACAAGAGACGAGAAGTCGGAGACAGGCAGAACTCATTCTCTTGTAGAGAAGCCCGAGTTGCAGTCTTGGCTCTTTCCAATGAAGGATAACCCTCGTCAATCGAGAGACATCTTAGCGGCCAGCGCAGCGTGGTTGTGAGCATCCGGCAGTTTTCTGCAAATTCGGCACATTCATCCTTGATAGTTGGGGGGCACAAGCCATTCCTCTTTGAACTCAGAAAGATGGGATGGCAGACATTCGCATGTTCAATCCAACATGGCATAATCGCTGGAGTGTGCGATGACCCTCGTACAAGGTGGGATCCATCGACCACATGACGGCGCGGACTGGTTTCTGAGGGTAGCAGACACTTGGTCATCGGCCGACTTGGCGCACCCGGCATTGCTGATGATAACAGAATGGGCTGGAGGTGGGAATGGCTTACGCCCAGTAAAACAGGTGTGCGCAAGAGATGCGAGTGAGCTTCGAATTTACCGACCGAGGTCCCCGATTTCATCAAGATTCATTTGGCTCGCCGCCCACATCCCGTGATCTAGGAAACCAACAGGGAGCGACTGATGGAGCCGAGTTTGGAGTACTTTGGCAAATGTAACTGGGACGACAAATCCTGTAATAGCGGCGATGATAGAGGCGCAGAGTGTTGAACACGGTGACGCTATGATGAGTGACCCACGGCCCACGGATCTTACGAGTAATGGCGCACAGCTGCTGGCGAAGCTAGCTGGGGGGATTCCTTCATCAGCGTGATGCCTCGCAGCATCTGGTCAGCTCAGGGGACCCGGACTTGTGATCACCTGCTGGCGTTGCCGTTTGTAGACTTGGCGCCGTGACAGCTGTTGGGCATGTTTCACTTCAATCCATTCATGCGCGACGGGTGACTAGGGGCGACGAGAACGAACCCCAATCCCGTATCTATTTTCTGGGAGGTGTCGGCAGTGACGATAGTAATGTTTGTAATGTTTGCCGGAGGGTATGGAAAGCTTCCATGCTTAGTAGGCTGACCGCTGATTCCGACCTACCTCCTACCTTGCCCGTTGTTACCTGCCGTGGCTGGTGATTCTCGAGCCGGGAGGCAGATAAGGAATGGATGGCGTGTTCGGTGGGCAGATCTAGCAGCTGTGGGAAATCCAGCCGGAACGTCGGGATGTATGTTGGCGGAGGACAGTGACGAGCTGAGCGGAATGGCTAAATACCACGGTACTATGCCTATTTACCACGGTACTCTCCCCACTTTAAGCCAATCACAACTCCCACTCAGGCATCTCACAGTAAAAAATCAAGCGCATACGGAGCGATTCACTTAGGGTACCTTAAAGATTCGATCGCAACGAAGGTAGGTAGGTAAGTAATTACCTACCTACTTGTTTAGAAATCTAGCCGTACTGTATACTCACCGCTAGGAGAATGAGATCTAGCTTTACGAGAACATGCAGCTTTTTTTTTAAAAAGAAAAAAAAAGGAAAAGAGAGAAAGAAAGAGAGGAAGAGGGAGAGGGAGAGAGGGAATCGTGAACTCTCCCCGATACATGAGCACTTAATAAGTACTGAGGTAGGTGTACAGTGCATGGTGGGGAGAGTACCGTGGTAAATAGGCACAGTACCGTGGTATTTAGCCATTCCGGAGCTGAGCGAGAAACAGAGACGGGAGTTTCCCTTCAAGGTTGGGCGATATGGCGAAACACCGCAAACGGCAAAGTGTAATCAAGATTAATACGTGGAAGCACGGGTATTAACCGCGTTTGGAGAGAGGCAGGCCTGGCAGGCTTGCTGGTCTGGCCGGCCGCCGGCTGGCAAGCTCCCAAGCCACGAGATATAACTGGGGCTAACAGCGCGACGGGCCAATCAGCAGAGCCACAATCAGCAGCGCTAGCCCGCAATAGGCATGGGCAGGGGCGGCGCAGGCAAGGGGCGCGGGAAGTTCCAAGGGGGGAAGCACGAGCAGGGGCCAACTCTCTCACACTCACCACACGCACCACTCTTTTTTCGCGAAGGCTACGGATACAGCCTGGCTGGCTCAATTTTCCTTCAGCAGCCCAGAAAGCATGAGGACCTCCCGTTTTATTGTGCACTGCGGCCAAAACGACTTGAAAATGAGACCAAAGCCCCAAACTTTTTACCAAAGGGCAACAATGGCTCCCCCCATAATAACCCATCCATCCATCCATCCCCCTCCGCCATTCCCATCATCATCATCATCGTTCTGATCGTCCAACATCCCATCTCCAATCAGCCAGCATTCCGACCATCATCGTCGTCACCGGGCTTTTCGCTACAAGCTACCTTGTCCGCCCGTCCGCTGCTCAGCGCCGCCGCACCAACACTGCCCGGGTCATCGCGCCAGCAGCCCAGCACACCAGTGCACCACCACCACCCAGCTGCCTGTCGCCGACGCCCCATCTGACTGACCCGCGACCAGCACAACCTGCCCCCCCAAACGCCACAAGGGACGCGGATCTGGTGGATCGCTCACTGACTTTTGTCACCTCGATGACCTGATCCGACAAATTACCTGAGTGCACACCTCTGTCGCCCAAGGATTCGCCGAGCATTCCATCCACCGACCTTCGTGTCAATTCCTCTCACCACCCGACTTCATCATTTGCATCGTCGGAGCATCACCGTCATGGCACCTGCCAGCAAGACGTCTGCCTCCGGCAAAGAGAAGGACCGGCGGAAGTCGGCGGGAAAGTCGTCGTCGGCCATGGTCACCTTGCGAGTGACACCCATCAGCTTACGACGACTTCTGGATCCGTCCTCCATCAAAGAAGACACTCCTATCAAGGCTTCGCCTGCGCCATCAGCCTCCGCCGCGCTCGAGAACGTCGCTGCCGCGTCAAACGGCGACGATGCCTCACCGTCGAGCCCCGGCACGCCTGCCGCCAACGGCACGCCGTCACAAGTACCCATGGGACCCCCTACCGAGGCTCCCAAGAAGAAGGGTGTCAAGCGAGGTGCCGCCGCTGTAAATGGCAACGACCCGACGGCGAAGATCCGAGGGAAGCCAGGTCCTAAGAAGAAACCCAGACTGTAAGCACCCCTTTCTTTCTCTTCATTCACCTCCTGCTGTGTACTATGCAGCCGTCTGGCTCATGGCCACCCAACGCCTGTCCCAAGGCCGAGACTCCAAACTCATAGCTGCACTGCGTCGTATGTCAAACACATTTGCTGACCAGGTAACAGGGACGACGGTACTATTGATCCCAACGGTCGACCCAACGGAGCCCCATATCACAAGCTGGGACCGAAGGCCAACCAGGGCGCTATTAACGCTGGTCTTCGTGCACTTGACCGCACCGGTGCCCCTTGTCGAAGATGGGCCAGAGGCGGCTTCCGAATGAAGAGCTTCACAGGTGTCGTCTGGGAGGTGCCGCGGTGGACTGCGCCGCCGAAGTTCAAGCCGGAGGCATCCACGGAAGAGTCGAACCCGTCTGCCGACAGCAGCAACAAGGAGAACAAGGAGGGCAGTCAGATGAAGAGCGACAACACCAATAGCAATGCCGGAGGCGAGCAGGCCAGCAAGCCGGCCAGTGTCAGCGCCAGCTCTCCCGCCCCCATGCCCATTGCCGCTGCCTCGTGATGCCTCAGGCACCTCACGATTCGACAACATGTCTGATGTACGGTCGCGATGTTCTATACGTGACCTTGTGTTCACCACGGGTATACGGAGTCTGGTTGACAAAAAGCATGGCGTTCGGTCCTGTTTGGAAGATATATAATTACGGGGCGTTCTAGATTTCCACCAAGTCTTCAGGGGGTTGGCCTCTCGACCCGGAACTTCGATGAAGACATGCAGGCAAGGCATCTAGAGGCGCGGAGTCGGCTGTACACTATAGGGTATTCACACGATGGCAGGATACTCGGAATGCGAATATGGACTTTCCGCGATAGCTAGCTGTGAATCATAGCCATGTCTACTTTGTCACAACTGAACAGAGGGAAGCGTCTCTGTAAGACCCTGAAGCCTTTCCACAACGTGCCTCTGTGTCATCGCTGTTTGATTTTGTCTCTTGAGATGATCGTCTCATCGGACTTGGTACTATCATTACCAAGTATCCGGTCGCAATGAATGGGTTTCCTTTCTCTTTCACATCACAGCCCAGATCCGTAGTACTGTGTTCATCAAGATATGGTGGTGCTTCACGTCTCCAAGGATAAGCTACTCCGTTCTACTCGGCTGTTCGACTTACCTAAGGTATTCCACACTCACCAAACGTGTCTAAGCCAGGAATAAATATTGATGCCAGAGACTTGGGGCTTGCCTCGATGTCAACTCTAATGGATATCAGGTTTGACCACAGCTCTAGACTCCAAGGACATGGCTTCGAGGGCAGACGTACTCCGTATTGCAGTTATCAGCACGTACTTATCGCTGGCGACCTGCGTGCCAAGCCCGCGATTGCATGCAGCGATAAGCTGCTAACGCGTTATCGCCTAGTCGAGGATCGGCCCAAAGCCCAGTACGGATCTCGTGATGTATTTGAGCCGATAAGAGGTACCTCACCACTACTACTCACACTCGGTACTCCGCGCACGACATCCATCAACCCAGCTGTCTGCATTCTACTTCGCTCCTGCGGGCGTGAAATTGATGACGAACTTCGGGGCGTCGCCGCTATACGAGCTGTCTCTCTCTGTGTAGAGCTTCCTTCCGTCATGGTCATATTCCTGGCCCCGAGGTAGTCAGTCTGTCTCTTGTCACCGCACGGGAGACCAGGAGCTTCCCTGTCCTCCGCCTCCTGCCTAGATTGCTCCTCGCAACGTCCATCCATCTCTGCCGTCTGCCGACTTCGCTGGCCTCGACTCTTCCAGCCCTCGTACCAATCGCCGCTGCTTCCTCTCACATCGTTGTGCCTCCAGCGTGACTTCTCGTCCTCAGGCATCTCGAGTCTACGCTGCCCGTTTTGTCCGATACCGATACCCGCCCAGCACTCCATGACCGACACGGACCTGCCTCACTGAAATCATGACGAACCCCTTTCACCATGACCCTCCTGGGATCTTTTCCGACTCGACTTTCACGGGCTTTCTGCCTCGCATAAGGTCCTCGTACGCCTCCGCCCTATCCGGTTCTAACGCCGGCCTGGTCCGACCCAACAGCAACCTCCACCACCTCCTCAATCCCACCTTGGATTCCGCCGACCCCACCTCGGACCTATACTCGACACAACCCTTGACTCGAAGCCATAGCACCGACATGGCCGCCCCCTACTCTTCTTCCGAGGATGTACCCTTGCCCATGGATTACCACACCACGCCGCTCCCGTCCATCTCTCGCGCCTTCGAGAGCAAGAGCTTCCGCGCAAGCACCGCTGGGGGTAGTGGCTTCTTCACGCCCTCCTATCTTCGGGGGTCGAGCTATATCAAGAAACTCGAGCAGGCACACAAGGCAAAGCAGACGCAGCAGGAGGCTCAGCAACCGCCGGGCGGCGGATCACAGGCAGGTTCGACAGCCGGTTCGTTGAGCAGTAAGCCGCCGTCCAGCCATCTGGGCATGACTTACGACCTGATCGAGAGAATCCCTGCTCCCGAACAGTATGCCACAGTCGCACCCTTGCCCACGAGGTGGAACAACGACGACAAGACCGGAGCGCTGGACATATCGAGTGATGGATTAGACGTGGCGATCAATGTGGCGAATAAGCATTCGAGGGATCTGGACCACGAGGTCTGCGGTGTACGTTCAAATCACGCGATGCCCGTGCAAGCCGGGATCTACTATTTCGAAGTGACCCTTCTGTCTAAGAGACGGGACGAGTGAGTCGAAGTGCCGGCCCTTTCTACCTCTGACATATTTCTGATCACACCGGGGGCAGGACTACGGTATGTGTTGGATTCGCTACCAAAGCCGCGTCTTTGAGCAGACCTCCTGGGTGGGAGCCCGACACCTGGGGATACCACGGCGATGACGGCGACATCTACTCGGGTGCCAATACCGGCAAGAGGTATAAGGAGAAATTTGGTCCGGGCGACGTCGTGGGCTGTGGTGTGAACTTTCGGACGGGCCAAGTGTTCTTCACCAAGAACGGGAACAGTCAAGGTTTGTTGACATCCATCGTGTCTATTCAAGAGGCCTACCCTCCGTCTGACTACTCTGTCCAGGACTGGCTTTCCGCGACGTGAAGGAGAAGAAGCTCTATCCCAGCATCGGGGTGAAGAAACCCGGCGAACATATACGCGTCAACTTCGGCCAGACACCTTTCATCTTCGATATCGATCATGTCATGAGGGTATGTTTCCAATGGGCAGGTGAAGGGTGCCTGGTCCATCGCATCCCTCATCGTCTTCCCCCGTCTGACTCTTATGCGCGATGAATTGCTCAAGGCTGCTCAAACAAACCCTGTACTGATTCACCGTTGAACAGGAAGAACAAGCTTCAATCAAGACCGCGATATCGAATACAAGGTTCGCGGCTCCCCCCTGCGAGCATTACTAGGATACTGACCACAGCAGCTTCGAGAGGCTGGTGTCTCCCCCGATGAATGAGACAGAGCTCGTTCAACAGCTTGTAAGTGGAAACACCCTCATTCCTAGACGGTTTCGTGACTCACATACTTGCCAGGTCTTGCAATTTCTCCAGCACGATGGCTATGTGGAAACGGCGAGGGCATTTGCCGAGGAGCTCCACGCCGAAAAACAAGCTCTCAGTATCGATGCAACACAGCCGACAGCGGGTATCAATATTAAGGATGACGAAGATGCACATCGTCGACAACGTCTGTTCTCTTCATTCATCTCTAGCTTGCATCGGCTGGCTGACACTTTCTACAGGCATTAGAAGAGCGATTCTTGAAGGGGACATAGACAATGCACTGGAGTTGACCAGCGAGCATTACCCTAAAGTGCTGAACAAACACGGTCATGTCTACTTCAAGTTGAAGTGTCGGAAGTTCATCGAGATGGTGCGGAAATCCGCCGAGTCCAGCAATGCCGGCGGCAAGAAGAGTAACGGCCATTCTTACGACGAGTACATTCCTAATGAGATGGACTTGGACGAGAACGGCTTCTCCGACAAGATGGAAGAGGACATGTCAGATCTGCAACAGGGCGGAGGTGATCTGACAATAGAGACGATCGCATACGGCCAAGCTCTTCAAGCCGAGTTCAAGGACGACCCCCGTCGGGAGGTTGCAAAGACACTGGAGGATGTCTTTGCCCTCTTGGCGTATCCCAATCCTCTGCAAGTTCAGGAGATAGCGCCGCTGCTGGACAGAAAGGGAAGGACAGCTGTCGCCGAGGAACTCAACTCGACCATCCTCTGTAAGTCCGCCCGCCTGCCCCTTGCTCTCTGCTGGTGCTGACTACCGTCTGCAGCTTCTTTGGGGAAATCATCCCGCTCGGCACTCGAGAACCTCTACGGGCAGACCAGCGTGCTGCTAGACTATCTTCGCGAGGATGGCGGACCCGGTACACTGGTCACCATCCAGTCCATCATCGACGATATTCCCAAATCGCAGCCGTACTAAAGTCACGGGTACTGACTGAACACGGACCTCATCCACTGTTCGCCCAGAACAGGGGGACCTGACACCGAGTCAGCCTCATGCGAACGATACTGTACTGTTTTCTATCATCGTCACTCATCCAGCACTTAGTCCGGTGGCATTGGGATAGGCGTTTCGGTCTGTTGTTTCGGCCGCCCTCTCGGCATCCCAAATTGTCACGGCGTCAGAATTTATAACGCTATTTATCCCTCCATGACCTCGACACCAACTCACCTCTAACCTCCGTATCCACTGCATCCGCCTCTGATACCACGCCACTCGGTAACCGCGACAGCTCGCCATCTGTAGGTAGGCAGTCGAGCTTGACTGTCCGACCTTTGTCCATGCTGCTGCCGACTCTCCGTCTTCTCACCACAGTCCGGAAACAGGCACCTTTCCCATAGACCTGGTAGACGGGCGCAGTACACCAAGTCCCCCGAGAGAAGCGTTACGTACGAGCCTTGTTCTTTCTGGGTCGGGAAACATGCATGCATTGTTTGCATCAGTTGCTTCGCGCACTGCAACGCCAGTTGCCTCCCACCCATGCCACCACCCACCAGGCATGCTCGGGGCACGCGTGTTGTCGTCGCTGTCGGGTGCTCATGGCAACACCCTGTTGATCATGGGATGAGAAGTAGTTTATGAGGGGAGTGTGTGGGTATGCGGGTGAATGTGCTCGGCGCTCGAGGCTACTTACCTGGTAGGCTGGGTCGATGAACGGCCCAGCGCGCACACGTGTGAGTGTCGCAAATGAATGGCGAATAGCGTGGCGCCGGTGAGATAGATTAGGTACTATTTGCACGAGTACAATACATCACAAGCATGAAGACAAGGGAGAGAGAGAGAGAGCTTCAGATACTGTCGCCGCTGCGACCTAGATCTCGAAACAGACTCAATCGTGGTGAACTGTACAGACACCGTATAAATACGATACATTCGTACAAACACACATATACACACGCATGCATCCCAGCAGCACCTCAGACGAGGAACAGCACGCCAAGATGTACTTACACCCCGTGTGACACTAGTAGCAAGTCCATAATCAAACAAGTAACAAGTAAATAATCGAACAAGCAAGCAAGCAAGTATCAAGCAGACGGCAGTGTGTATGGGTATAGGCATGGTCTCTCTAAGAGCCGACGACGACAATGAGGATGATGATATGTATTCACACATAAGGATAACGGGAGCTGCGCGGCTTTCATTTCCTTCTCTGCTTCTTCTTCTTTTTCTTTCTCCTCCTCCTCGTCATCCTCCTAGGATGTAAACAGACAGACAGACAGACAGACAACAGCGGACCAAACTTTCCTTTTCAGCACAGAAACCCAAAACAGAAAACCAACAACAAGGAAGTAAGAAAAACAGAGAGAAAGAGAAAGAGAAAGAGAGACAAACAAAAGCCTCTTCAGACTCGGCCGGCCCTACTCCGTAAAACACCATGATTTCCCAGCCAGCCCGCAATTTATACAACGAACGCCAGCCAGCCTTGATGCGCGCGCCCCATAACTATCAGCCCAGTCCATTTGAATGAAGTGAGGAGAAGAACAAGGAACAGAGTATCCGTACTCCGTATAGGAACAGAGAGACATATAGAGAGAGAGAGAGGCACACACACACACATACAGAGCGACGGAATGGGGAGAAAACGTGCAAAAACTTGGTTCGTTGATTTCGTACACGGCGTGCGCCTCCCTCCGTCCCTCCCTGCCTCCCTCCACCCTCCCCTCCTCCCTCCGCCCCTCCCCCCCACGGAAAAAAACGGGGGTTCCCCACGGGGTCCCCGTTGCAGCTGACAGACAGACCGACAGACCGACAGATAGACCGACAGACAGACACGAACCTCTCAGCTTCTCTGTCTGTCTGTCTGTCTGTCTATCTTTCTGCTCCTCCTCCCCGACCTCGACGTCTCTTTCGCTCTCTCTCTCTCTCCCTCTCGATCTCTCCCTTTCTTTGTCATCCCGGCCCTTTGCCCTGTTGTTTCCCCCACCGAGTCCCGAGTCTAAGAACATGTAGATAGATAGACAGACAGACAGATAGATAGATAGATAGATAGGCCCCCCACCCATCCACCCAGCCGTTTTTTTGACTCCCCCACCCTCCCCAAACCTGCTGATTCCAGACATAGTTATCGACCAAAGACGACTTGAAGGAAGATGCGCAAAAATGGCAACGTAGAGGCAGGCGGACCGAATGTGCAACCAAGCAAGCAAATCCAGATCAACGAATCGTCTTGTTCGACCGACGATTGGGGGGAGGCGGGGTGGTGTCTGTCTGTCCGGACCGACTGATGAGAATTCGCGCCGGGTCGTCCCCTGCGGCAGTCCAGCCCAGCCAGCCCAGCCAGCCCGCGCCGTGGGGCTCCGCGCTTGGCGTCCGGCGTCCCCGAAACACACCACACACACCATCCATCCATCCATCCATGTATTCCCCGCGGGGGAGGAGGACGAGATGGCGGTGAGTGAGACCTTGTCGCGAAGAAACTGAGACGAGGGATGCCGCCGGCACCGTAGGTACCTGTGAATCCGGGCCTTCCCCCCTTTGAGACGACGATAAGATGACGATGGACAAGGCGAGGTCGGCCGGGCTGGTTGTGAGAGAGAGAGAGAGAGGGCGCGGGTGGGGTTTGGACGGACGGACCCCCGAGACGCGGTAGAGAGAGGAGCCTAAGGCGTGGGTCGGTGCATTGATTAATGGGGCGCGAGAAGGGGACGTCATCGTCTCCGTCGTCGTGGAGTTCGCTGTTTATTTGTCGGCCAGACAGCAGGTGGTGGACTGTCTTGGTTGAAAGCTATAGCAGAGCTGGCGGGAGTCGGCGGCCCTTGGCGATAGTTTCCTGGGTATTGGATTATGCATCCGGAGAATCGTGCCACCCGCGAAGCCGACGCGGTCTGAGATTCCTATCTGGCTGCTCTTCCTGTCATTCTGTCATTGCCGGACGGCCATTCCGAAGCTGTTGTACGAGATATTGAAATAAAGAAATGGTCAATTGGGGAAACGCTGTATGATGTGGAAAGCCATGCCGGTGTTGCCCCCGTGAAGAAAAGCCGAACGCTGTGCGAGATCCCGCGATGCAATGCGATGAGATGCGATGCGATATGACGTGATATGATGAAAAATGCCGAATAAAGTGAGTAAGAGGTAATGATGATTTCAGAGGGGTGAAGCCGAGGGGAGAAGACCAGGACATGTCCTCCTTTTCTCTGGGCCTTCCCATCCCGTCCTCTGTTCCACCCCCTAGCCCTCCGCAGTCTCGGCGAAAGCGAGGTGGTCGAGTCGCAGATAAGGACAGACGGGCAGGCGCGTAGACTGCTGCAGCCGGCGACGGGCGAGCAAATTGCAGAGCAAGCGGAACGAAGGGGGTCCGAAGATGTCGCGACATGGAGGAGGCCAGAGGAGGAGCAGAAGGAGGAGGCACGGAGCAAAGGGGAGCCGGCGAGATAGCTCTTCCGTCTCTAAACCTCTCCCTCCTGTGCCCCCTCCAAACCGCTGTCTCCCCACCCCAGGCGCGACGGATCCACCGTCGGACACCCTATGAGATGGCGAAGCCCTCCATGTCTCGCATGACGATGGCCATCTCGGCGCGTTTCGCGGCCTCGGCCACCAGGTTCAGGTCGCGGATGTACCCATCGGTGCCGGCGGCTGGCTTCTCGGCCGGTGGTTGCGAGGTCGTCGACGAAGACGAGGACGTCGTGGGCGAGCCGGTCGGTGCGTCCATGACTTTGGCTGGTTGGTGGGCTCGCTGGGTGGCTCACTGGCTGTTCGGCTGGTTGGTGCGTTTTGCTCGGTGGCTTGCGTGCTGAGCGAGCTGGGAGAACGTGTCGTGTGACGAATAAGGCGGATGGAGTGGTTTCACCGCAGGCAGGCAGGCAGGCAGGCAATGCACGGAATAGGTTGGTAGATTGGTAGCAGGTAGCTAGGGTAGCTCTACCTCGGCTGTCCGACCTCGGATGGGACAGGGCTGGCTTGACTCGTGGACACGCAGCCGGAGCTGGAGTCTCTTTTCTCTCTCTCTGCAGAAGCAAGAACACCACACAGCAGCAGGACGCCGGCAGACGGCATGCAGGTAGCTATGGGTGAAGGGTTTCGCACGATAAGGTTTCTGTGCTGCCTGATCTCTGTTGCGCCGCTGCGATGAGGCCTCGGCGGATTGGTAGGTAGTTCGGGAGTGGGTGGTGCGACAGCGAGCGTCAGGATACTTCAAAGCACCGTATTCGTACAGCCAACGGGGATAGCTCCAGTCAGAGTCGAGCAGCGGTGGTGGGCGGGCAGTTGTTGTTTTATGTACTCGATCGCGGCGATATGGGGGAAGGATGAGTAAAAGAGAGTAGGATTGGCAGGACGAGGCTCTCTTGTGTGCAAGTCAGTCAGGTAGAGATAGTGAGAAGGGAGAGATGGAAGCGGACGGCAGGTCGGTACGTCGGTACGGATGTACTATCAGATGTACTATCGCTCGTGACGAAATCCCAAGGCTCCCGGAAGCGGAAGTATACGGCGTGGGACGGTGGGACAAACAGTGGAGGGAAGCAGGTGATTGGCTGCCTGGTCACGTCCAGCCGGGGGGGTCGGGTGGGTCGGGGGGGTTGTGGTGGGGATCTGCTATTAGGTAAGCTATGTAAGGCCCCACGCGAGCTGATGACCGCAGGGATATAGAGTTGGGGAAGACGACCACTCCTCTTCAGTGGCTGCTTCTTCACCCTCTCCCCGGCTTGTCAGTGGACGGACGGCCGGCGAGCCAGGCTGCCTGCCTCTGCTACGTGGGATTACCGCCGTGGGATTATCGCCGTGCCTGTGTTATCGCAGCAGACGACAGACACCACAGGAGCGATAAGCAGCCAGCCCGCCAGCCAACCCGCCAGCCAGCTCAGAGACGCAACAAGAGGGGGCCCGAGGTACTGTACTGTACCTGTCCCCCCCGCCCAGACGTTTCCAAATAACCACACACGATCTCTCGTCCCAGCCGCGGCGATCCTCTCTTCCCGTTGGCTGCACGCGATACACCACCCACGGTCACGTCCAGTCAGGAGCGCGGCCGCTGCTGCAAGACTCAGCCAATCTATCGGGACCCGGCCGCGGCGGCGGCTGAGTAGTAAGTAATTATACGTAAGCCGGTAAGCAAGACGCGGCCTGCGCCCTCTCGAATGCCGCACTTTATATTGCCACGAAAGGCAGAGCAGCGGCTGTAGCACTCGCAGTCGCAGTGAGTAGCAGTCGCTGCAGCAAGCCAGCTCACGCGTACCCGGCCCTGGCCGTAGCCGACCCTGGCACTACTTTACGCGACAACGCGGAGAAACAAAGACACGAGTCGATAGGCCATGACTTGACATAGCCGTGGTCATGGCCATGGTCATGGTCGTGGTCATGGTCATGGAAACGGACGCGACACGACTGTCACGGTTGGAGACAACCAGAGATGGAACGAGACCTGACTCGGCTGGGCTGCTACGTGAGATGCCGCATCTCAGATGAGGCCCGTCTCGTGGTCGTCACGAGACGAGATACCTCTATCGTGAATGCCCAGCTGGGACGACAAAGAGATGACAGCTAGGAACCCACGAGAGAGTGGCACGCCCTTCTCGGCAGACAAGACGGCGAAGTGGGGAAAAGGTGCCATGCTGAGGAGACGTTATAGCTCTCGGCCCTCAACAAGAACTTGCGATAACCTTCTAGGACCCGCGGAGCTTCAAGGGGCTTAGAGAGCCGCGGCGGTCTAGAAACTGCCTCAACGACGACCCGGTGATTCGGTTGGAGGCCGGCGACCCGAGGCATCTACCTGCGCCTCTTTCCCTCTCGCCGTCTCTCTCTCTCTTCTCTCTCTGTCTCTCCTCCTGTCCGTCCGTCCCCTTTATTCTTTTTACTACACCGCGAGGCCGCTCCCTCGCCCCTCGGACTCATCCCTGGCACGTCCGAGGTCGCAGTGCAGACGTCGCTGCGACCATGGGGCGTGGCGTGGGACGAGGCCCAGGCAGGGTTCCTGGATGCGCATCGCACGGTAGCGTACATATGTAAGTAAGTGTCTATGTATGTGCCTTTCTATTTGTAGGCCGCCCAGCCGACTCATCCAGGTAGTAAGTCGCTTCCAGCAGAGGAGCTCCGGGTCGAGCATGGCGGGGGGCAGCGGCGGCCCCCCTGTTCCTCGCTCCCATTCCGAGACCCGGATTCCAGAATCTCTTCGGTTAGACGATCCCCTTTCTTCTATCTTCCAAGCGATCCTTCTCTCCCCCTTCTCCCTTTCGCGACGTCTCTTTGCTTGTACTCCCTGCTGCCCGGAGAGGCGAGGTGAACTGCACGCATCCCGCCTACATCATCGTACGTCAGATGATGAGCGGCAGGGGGGGTGCTAGCAGCCCGCCTGTCCGGACCTAGCGGTCGAAGATCTACCTACGGTACGTAGGCACTTGCTTACCCACTCTGATACAACATAGCTTGTTCATACTGCAGACGCTTACATGGTGCGTAGGTCTTTTCCGTGTGTAATAAGGGGAGGTGGAACCGCGCCGCCGTCCAAGTGAGAGGCCCGCCGGCGGCCCGGCCGTGTGACGCGCAGGTGACCCAGCTCGGGTCGCGGGCCTCGGGTCGCGAGCCTCGTGTCGCGGATAGACGGCTGCGCCCGCCGGGGGCGATAGCGGCGGCCTTCACGATGCTTTGCTGGCCGTTGGTCGTCGCTTGAGCTTGAGGCTTCGCTTAGGACAAGCAGACGCTTCAGATCCAACATCACCATGACAAGCGATGCTGCCTTTTGTCTGACCATCTACGGAGTACGTACAGGTCGGTACCGGCACATCTCTATTTCGAACCAATTAAGTAAGAGACGTAGTCGTTCACCGTTGCCATCTACTTATCTGCCGCCCTGGATGCTTGCTATGAGATCCCCCTTGAGCTCATCGAACAAGTCATCGTTCCCTACTATCACTTACCGGCCTGCCTTGTGTGTGCCACGATGTCTCCTCGCCGGTCCTGGGAGGTGAGAATTTCTAGTCCGTGGATGGAACGGTCTGGAATTTCCTAGACGAGGCCATGTCGTATTCTCGGCGGCGGCTGGCACCACTGGGCAGGGCATCTTACTTAGAGGAGAGGAGAGGAGAGCAGAGGCGCGGTCTCTCGAGTCTTCTCGACAGGGAAAAAGGGGGAAGCCAGCTGGCAGTGGCGTCCTGCGGTATGGTACCGCAGTATGCCGGTAGTCTACTGGTAGCGTGCCAGAGTAGCCACGACGTCGGTACTGTACTACGCAGCAAAGAAGTAAGTGAGGATGGGATGATAACGACAATAATAATGATAATGCCAACACTTATTAAGAGAGGCCGTCGGCTGGCTACTTACTTACCTACATACACACAACACCTGACATGCAGCAGACACCACCACTGCAGCGTCTCTCTCACGATGCCATGATGCTTCCCCGCCACATGACGGTGTCCCGGGAGCTGTCTATCTGTCTGTCGGTCTGTTTCTGCGCTCCTGCCATTGGGCCGATCGCCTGCCTGCTGCCTCCCCTGAACCTGACTTGCCGCTTCCCTTCCCCCATGCCGTAGATCACGTCGGCGTCGTCCCGTCTCTTGTTTCTTGTGTGTATATGTGCATGTGTGGGTGTGTGTCCGACCGCACCAGGTCATCTCATCTCATCTCAGATCAGGTCGACCCATACCGAACCGTACCGTACCCCGCAATGCCCAAAAGCAATATGCTTGCTAGGTAGGTATAGTACTCATGCGCCCCAGATTGGTGTGCACGCACGCACGCACGTCCTGCAGTCTGTCTGTCTGTGGCCTGCAGTCTCTGTCTGTGTGGGTGCGTCTTTCCCCATCTTTGGATCTCTGCTCTGTACATGGCATGGTGCACGGCTTTTCCATCATCAACACCAGCAGCAGCAGCACCACCACCACTATCACCACCATTATCACCACTATCATTATCAACACTATACCGCCCGCAAGCCTTGAAAGTGCCCTCCTCCCTCCTCCCCCTCCCCCTCTGAGACAGTGAATAGAAGCTCGGCTCGGCACCGCGGCCGTCCGGGTCTGGACTGCGGGTGGCGGCGCGACGGTAACGGCATGACTGACGGCTCACGATGCCAAGAGAGGTATGGTATATGGTAGGTAAGGTACTGTGCAGAGCGGCGAGTGAGTTGGGGCGGCTTTCGAGCTGTCACGACCCGTGCCGGACATCTAGATACCGGTAGATACCAGATACCAGATATCTCCCGTCAACAGACAGATGCCAATTTTCTTTTTTTTTCTTTCCTTTTCTTCTTCGTTGTTCTTTTGCTTTTCTTTACCCCCCCCCCCCCCCCCCCCCCCCCCCCCCCCCCCCCCCCCCCCCCCCCCCTCCTGCGCCCCGCGCGTAGTAAGACGGGGCGCGCAGCGCTCAAGGCGATATTACTGTACGGTACCCGGTAGGGTCGCCTGCTGCTTGCTTGGCGCCTTCGCCTTTGCCCTCCCCTCTCTCGAGAGAAAGATAGAGAGAGACGACGCGGAACGGGGAAAGTCGCATAGGTAGGGTACTTGTAGTTACACACACACATATACGCGCATACACATATACGCGCACACACACATACACACGCATACACACACCTACCTCTCTCACCTTCCCTCCCGAGGCATTTTCGTCCGTCCGTCCGTCCGTCCCTGTTCCCTCCGCGGCCCGGGCGGGTCTTTCGGCTTGTGTCGTGACGGTTAGCTTTTACTTACTGTGTGTTTTGGGCACCTCAGGTAGGCAGGTAGGTAAGGTCCGTACTTATGTATATAGATGGGCGGGTGGCTGGGTGGAAACATGATAACAAGTACCTACAAGATATGTTTTCATAACGCAAGCATGTACGTACCTTACTTACCTTACCCTACCCTGCAGGGGGGAGGAGATGCAACCGAGGATGTCGACGCCAGAACTGCAAAGGGCTTCGGAGCCGCGGAGACGAGCCAGCCGCCCGGAGCTCGTCGCTGAAATCTCGGCCTGTCGCGAGTGGGGAGCGAAACCCGGTACGCGTGCGTGGAAGACAAGGCCGCAGGGCATGACTAATAATGAAAGCCGTGGTGGATTTCGAGCCGGCTGGGACCAGTCGTTCGTTCACCTCTCCTTACATACCTACGGACAGGTACCTACCGGTACGTAAGTAAGTACCGTAGGTAGGTAATTACCGCGTAGGTAACTTCATCGTCTCTGTCTTCTTGTGCGGCTTCGACTGGTCAAAAACCGCGCCTCCTCCCGTCTGTTGTTGTCGTTGTTGTCTGGTCGGGTCTCGTCGTTGGCTTACCCGGGCCGTCCGTCTCAGGCGGCTGACGCAGAGGACTCGACCCGCCCCCCCGGCTGCCTTCAGCCCCTAACTTATCCTGGGTCGACCCGGCCGCCGGCCGGGCTGGCTGCCGCTGCTGCTGCTGCTGCTGCCGTCGGCGACTTGTTCATCTGCGTGCTCGTTCGATTACTCCTAGGTGACTTTCCTCCTGCCGTCGTGTGGAAGAATAGGTACTCACAGGGACGGACCTACGATGAGGTTTGGAATGCAGTCGGCAAGTTACATGTTATTGCTGGAACGGGGGGTGAATGAATTGATATCCAGTACAGTGTCTCCGGAAACATCAGCGTTTCATCTCGACTCACTCGGCCATGGACTTCACTTCCACTTCAACCTATCTGTCACCACGTGCCGTACAGGAGCTGTCTTCGGTGATGATATATGGTGAAACTCATTCCGGGGTCTAGACTCAGCCTGTCTGTCGTGACTATGGGATGGCGTGCAGCAAGCGTTGTCTCACGGCCTCAGCCGGAGAAGGCGCTCTCGGAACCGAGTTTGCGAGGCGGCGGGCTTGGTGGGCGCTCGTGTTCCGACTTCAGCCGGTGGTCTTCACCTCTCTCTCTGTGTGTGTCTCGTTCTCCGTCTATCTCCCTCTATATCTCTTGGTGAGTATTTCAGAAGCCGCAGTGGCGGAATTGGATGGCTGGAGGATGGAGACGAGACACGGAGGACGAACCCATCAAAGAGCGTGACCGCAGGGCGTTGACGGGAAATTGCGTAGAGTCCTCGTTGACGAGCCCACGTAAGCTACGGCTCTCTGTCTGCTGGAACCAGTCGTGGATGGGAGCGTTGGCGACTCCGCGACCTTTGGGGGTTCGAGATGATGTGTCTATCCTTCTGAAATGGCAACGACGAGAACAAGCCGGTAGCTCTGCGTCGGTATGTTATTCAGCAGAAATTGGCCAGCCGTCTGTAGCCCGGTGGCCGTTTCGTATATTATATACGTAGATCTTTAGGAATTCGGATCCATCATTTCAAGGGCGTCAGACCAGAACTTATGTGTCCAAGAAGCCCTTCTACTTCCTTTAACCCTGATTCTTTGCCACCGCAGCCAACTCACTCCTCTGTTCAAACATCGCGAGGAAATTCGGAGAGCACCTAATTTCAAGTCGAACTTAGGGCGCCCAAGCACAAACTCATCCAGTACCTCCGCCATCGCCTCCCAATCAGCAAGATCTGATTCGCGGTTCAACCGGTGACTGCGTATTTCCCCGAGGATAAGCTTTGCCAAGTCACGATGGCTGATTTGCTGGTGCTTGGAAACACTATCCTTTGGCACTGGCGCCTTATTGGTGCTTGACTCGAGAAGAAATCCAAGAAGAGGAGCTCTCAAGGCTAGGTCGTCATCCGTTGATGCTAGATTCAGGTCGTGAATCAGCGAGCCACAAACCGTGCTAAACAGAAGTGAAGGAAGCACATGGGGCGCGTCCTTGATTTTCTCGCGGATATATCGTGAAATGTTGAATTGCGCGGCGAACTCAGTCATGCCCGTTGCGCATGTTGGACTTTGACCTGGTGTTCCTGGCGGTTCATAGAAAAAAAACCGTACATATTCCGAAGAACTATCCTCATGTGGTGCATGTGCAATGGGAGATCTCCCTCGAAAGAAAGAGGCAAAAGCGGCGTCTATCCGATCCAATGCCCTGATCATGCCGGGTGCCTTGTCTTCCCTAACACGTGAGGCAAACCACAAGCCCGGGTAGACATAGGCTATCCAGATCCTTGTGACTGGATCTAAACCCAATACTGGCGCTAGCGCGTCGTAGTACAATATTGGATCCCAATATACCAGGTTTTTGACTTGAGATGCCATGGAGTTTAGTAGGCACAAATTGGCATCGAAATCATCTCTCGACTTTGCGACGATGTCTGCCCACCTGGATTCGATCCATTCTCGGGCAGTTCGATGGATATATCCCACAGTGTCATCCGGGGATATATCTAGTAAACCTCTTGTCCTGCTATTGAGTCTTCGTCTTAGTAGCTTGGTGATTTCATTCTGTTGTTCGTGAGAAGGGGTGCTAGTGTCGATGTTCTCTGGGTTGTCAAGCTGCGCAACCCACATGGTAACCGCGTCTAAACGGTTTCTTGTCATTCCTTCTACAGGATATGCCTCATAAATTTGAATAAGGCGAGAGGAGTCCTCAATATAGGCTGGCTTTATGCTGGCCCATATGTGGTCGTAGAGCTGAGACAGGTCTTTGGGTAGGGAGTCAACCAGTCCCTGCATGTCTTCCATGCTGTCACCTTCCCGAAGGCCCTCCAAGATTGCATTCAGGACCAGTGTAACCCAGAGGAAGACTCCCTGGGCCTTATCGAGAATGTCTTGTACCAAATGGTCGGCCCTGGATCGGAAGACGACTTGATATTCTCCAAATGCGGCACTGGACGCGAACCTGCCCCTGACGTAGGTGTCCAAGTCGTCTCTGGTAAGATCTTCGAGCCGCAAATTGGGATTCCTCGTAAAGGCATCCTGGAATACATTCCATGGCCTGCTGCTGACACAGACCTTTGTGCCAGAATGGTCTTGGAATGTTCGGAGCAGCCCTAAGAGGTCATCGTGCTCACCGTCGTACTCATCGAGGCCGTCGATCAAAAGCGCTAGGTTGAAATCGCTTCCAGCATGTAAGCTGAAATCTGATAAGCTCTCCAGAAGTTCTCTGCAGGTCCATTTCGGCTTGCCAGGTGTCGCCTTGTGGCCAAAGATCTTGCACAGTGCCCAGCGTCGAGGGCACACTTCAGGTACCAACCATGGTTGCTGCGATAGACATTGGTGGAGAAGAGTCCTGAGGAGACCCTCCTGGCTCCTTTGTATCGCTGTTCCTGCCTTCCAGAAGTAGAAGCTTGCCACGACTAGTGGCTTGGTGGCTGACCACTTCTCGAGTAATTCTCGTAGCTTTGGGTGCGTGATGACATATTTCATCAGGGTCGACTTTCCCGCTCCTGGTTTTCCAGTAACCCAGTAGATTTCGTTGCCTGGCTCTTGGAGCCAGGCTGTGAAGTCCGACCATAATGCGGTATCATCTGTACCCGTTCTGGGCTCGAAAATCCATTTGTACGTTTCTTCGTATGGTCTGGGAATGGACTCTTCGCGAACGTCGCGATCTTCGAAGGAGAGACTATTCAGTATCTCCTTTGAGAATACTGTCGCCTCGTCCTGAATGGGGGACTCCTCACTCCGCGTGGAGGACCAGATGGAGTCCATGGCTTGTTGCTGTTGGGGATCCATGCTCGTTGAACCTTGCACTACTTCGTTCAATGTCTGATTCTGACTGAGAGTCGCGTCTTCAATCCGGGCAAGCTGGGCGGCTATGTCACCCAGCTGGATGGCTTCGGATTTCGATTGTTGCCTGTTGCAAGTTATCTTTAGCCATCGTCCATGCCAAATTACGGGTAGCAACTCATCAGGACGAGACCATACCATAAAAGTGCTACCACTAGAGAAACTAGTATTAGCAGTTGTTATTTCAAATAAGTCCACGCTTTCATTTGAGTTGCGCACGGTATCACCTGCCAGCGATTTCACTAGCAGGTCAATACGTACTGGTTGTCAACATCTGTTGTCTTATATCACAGAGTTGCTTGTGCAGGTACTCTTGCTCGTTACTCTTCCAACGATCCTTCAAGGCGATGGAGAAACTCTCGGCAGCAAGGTCAAGCCTGCCCGGCTTCGTCGTCCGCAGGTGAGAAGTGGCGGCAACAAGCTTCCGGCTGACATCTTGGCATTGACCGCATAGCTTGAGCAGGATCTGCTCCGTCTCGCTTCTCGGCTCAGAAATTTGGCTGGACTTGTCTTGGATGGACTGACTGAGCTGTCCCAGATCATTGCCAATGGTGGTGAATTCGACGGCTCGGGACGTCTGACCGGACGCTGACTTGTACACCTCGACAGTATCAGAGAGGAGCGATACACTGAAGTCAACAAACTGAACGATGGCCGAAGCCAGCCCGATGGCTGTAAATGGATCCATGGCAGGAAGTCATAGGTGAAGAAGTGTGTAATTCTAGCAGCGAGTTTTCATACAGCAGCAGTAGGAGTGGCTTCTGCCTGAGGGGCCGACCGAGTTCATATTCTGTAGAGAGGTAACCTGTCGCGCGACTCCGACGGGGGCGGGGTTGCTGCCAATAAATCGCCTGTCTGCCTTGTCATGTCACAGCCACCAAGGCTCACCGACGTGGCAGTCTGTCTAGATGGCCGAGAGCCAATGGAAATTGTTTATACTGTTGAGGTGGCTGACACAGCCTCTCGCTTGTGCAATGATCCAAGCCCGACATCAATAAGTTAGGCAATATGGAAAAGATCAATGATGTCAGTGTTGGTTGGGCTTCCCACGCTTGCAAATAATAGGCACACAACCAAGGAAGATGGTAGTCGAGAGGGGTGGATACTAAGATTGATTGGTTTTATACGCAAGAGACCTGTTCATGATAATAAACCAGAGAAAGATCCGTAGGGTTTAAGGGACTACCTGTACGCAGCTACCGGTAGCTGAAGATTAATGATCTTCCTAAGCGTGAAAAGAGTAAGACAACAATATCAAGTCTTTAGGATGTAAAAGAAGCCGTGGCTAAGCTGCAACTATTACAGAACCATAAGTACAGGTAATCAAGTCTACCTCAGGTATTTGTACTAGGACAAGTAACTTATCTACCTATGGCTGGGTTTAAATAAAGATTTAAAACTACCTACCTATACTCCGTACCAGTAAGTGACTTGTTATGGTAGTAGAGTGCTGTATCCTATAGATATACTAAGGTAGCTCTGGAACATAGGAAAAGGATGTGCAGACAAGTACCTACCTAGGCATAACGAAAAGTGTATTTATTCCATTATAGAAGTAAACAGCCATCCACCTGGTGGTAACAGCAAGTCTTGAGAGAGTTGAGGTCAACCTCAAAATAGAGTCAGGGCTAACCAATATTGTGGGACGCCAGCTAGAGGTAATAACTGCATCAGTATCCGTAATCTACGATAAGATTGGGAGCTGACTTATCGATACAGACCTCAGCCATACCAAGCCCGGCCCCAACTGTCGCAAGTCCAGACTCGCGATACATTCCCTCAGCAATGAATCTCTTCTAGTAGGGACTACCAAAATTCACACACAAGGACTGGTTGCCTGACGCGCAATACTACGGCCACTGCTTCTCGAGACACTCTACTCACCCTCTTCCCGCCAGAAACATCATCATACGACCATGCCCGCAGAAACGCATACGATGCCGAAAGCAAGGCAAGAACCACATGGGCCGTCACGCTGGTTCACTGTTCCAGCACCGCTGGCTCGTCTGTTCAAGAAGTTCCCCATCCTGACCTATCCCCCAAATGAAATGCCAGCTCGGTCCCCAAACGTCCGCGACGTTGCTACGCTCTTTATCTTCATCTCGGAAGACGACGCGCTGAAGGGGCTGCCCAGCTTCAACCCTTCCTGTCTGAAGTGGCAGGTAAGCGAGTCCAGTTCGCCGTCGCCCCAGCCGAGCCCTGGAGACTGACAGCTCCCAAAACCTCAGACGTTCCTCAAGCTCGCGAGCGTCCACTTCGGTGTCCTGCCATCCAACAACCACGCTTCTCCCTCGGGCGCACTGCCCTTCCTCCTGCACCACACCGGGTCGAACAACTCGAAGCCCCCGCCTCCGGTGCCCTCCAGCAGGCTGGAGCAGTACGCCCTCGACCACGGCACGCCCACGGTGCCCGACATACCCTTCCACCTGCTGGAGGCCTACGAGACCCTGCTGGACTACCGGATACGCGACGCCTGGCTCTACGCCATGTACCTCGCGCCCGCCAACGCGGCCCTCCTCGCGCGCCTCTACCTCAAGCCGGCGTCCTCGTCCCGGGTCGTCCGGAAGGTCCAGCGCCACCAGCTCCGACGGGCGGCGGAGGCGGAGATCCTGCGACTGAGCGGCCGGCCGGCCGTGGATCCGGCCCTGCTCTACCGCGGGGCCGAGGAGGCCTTCGGGGCGCTCGAGTCGCTGCTCGGCGAGGGCCCCTGGTTCTTCGACAGCTCCAAGCCCGTGCTGTTCGACGCCGCCGTCTTCGCCTACACGCACCTGATTCTGGACGAGGGCTTGGAGTGGGGCGACAGGCGGCTGGCCGACATCCTCAACAAGTTCCCCGGCCTGGTCAGCCACAGGAATCGAATATTCCAGAGGTGTTGGGGTCCTCGCAACCAGCCAAAGTTTGATAGGGATGTTGGACCGCCCATTGCCCCAACAGCGTGACTGGACACTCGTGGTCCCTCACTTGAATGCCAACATCAACTGCAGCGGATGCGCGCGAGGAGCCGGTATGCGAGTTCTGCGGGATAGACCGGCCTAATGTACCTCAATTTTCGAGGCTGATATGTGGTTTCAAGGGGAACCACATGTTATTGACTCAATGCCAGAAGGCTATAGGCCCTGTCGCTTATAATATACTTAATTGGCTTCCAGGCGCCCGCAACGCCGAATAATACAACTGTCATTTACACAGTGCCCCAAAAACAGATGTTTGTGGGGTCTAGGGGCAATCCAGATTCCAACCAGAATAACGCCGCTGGCTATTTCGCTCCTCAATCCTTCCAGAAGCAAACCGCAGGCCTCAGTCTATACTCGACCAACGGAACCAGGTGAGATCGAGGTCCGTCTGGCAGCGCAAGACAAGACGAAGTGACGTATTTACATCTTAGGAGACAGATGCAGGCCGCCGTCGGCGTTGATCGTGGAGCCGTTGACGTACGAGCTGCTCACCCGTCAGCAAATCACGATTCTCCTCGGGGATTGGTTGGCAGACACAGGGCCGTCTGTCTTCTTTTTTCCCACAAGCCAGACAGACAGTCCCTGCACTCGGCAGCGAGCGGTTTCGAATGTTGAGGTAGAAAGTGTGGCGCGGACAAAACGACGACGACGACGACGACGACGACGACAGCAAGAAAAGGGGGTAGGGGGGCGGGTTAGGGGGGGATGGGGGGCCGGCTCGGCAACTCACCCTGCCCGGCTGGCGAGGAAGAGACAGCAGCCGGCCATGTCCCCCGGACGGCCGGTGCGACCCATGGGGTTCGACTCCTCGAGGCCCTCGCGGAAGTGCTTGAACGTGTTGGTCGTCATCTGGGTCTCGAAGGGCCCGCAAGCGACCGTGTTGACCTGTGCGTTCCCAGTCAGTCAGCGAGTCTCGGTCAGTCAGTAAATGAGTTCGTCACTGTCTCCGTTCTCTTCTCCTAGATATATCTCCTCCTCGTTCCCCCTTTAACTCTCTTTCTCCAAAAAGGCAGAACAGAACCCGTTCCTAACGCGCGGGTGGGGAGGGGGGGCTGAGTTGGAAGAAGGGACGCACCGTGATGCCGCGCGGCCCCAGGACCTGCGACAGGTGGCGGGTCAGGTGGTGCAGGCCGGCCTTGCTGGCGGCGTAGCTGAAGTTGCCCGAGCTGGAGACGCTCATGGCGTTGATGCTGCCGATGTTGATGACGGCGGCGGGGCCCCCCTTACCAGCACCACCAACACCACCACCACCACCATCACCACCACCACTGGCCCCCTCCTCCGCGCCCGCGGCCTCGAGCAGCGGCAGCATGCACTGCGTCAGCGTGAAGACGCGCTGCAGGTTGAGGCGCAGCAGGCGGTCCCACTGCTCGTCGGGGAAGTCGTCGACGCCGCCCGTGAAGCTGGCGCCGCTGTTGTTGACGAGCACGTGTAGGCGCTCCTCGCCGTGGACGACGGACAGCTCGCGCGCCAGGCGCGCGCACTCGCTCGCCTGCATCGCGTCGAAGGGGAGCGCCGTGCATGTTCCCGGACCGCCACCGTTGAGCTCGGCGGCCGTGGCGGAGAGCGCCGACGCGTCCCGCGAGGCGATGTACACGCGCGCCCCGTTGGCCACGAAGCCAGAGGCGATCATGCGCCCGATGCCGCGGCCGCCTGGTTGCGCGAAGTCGGTCCCCCCGTCAGCTGGCTGCTGCTGCTGGTGCGGCACAGGCTGGCCTCTCTTGGGAGAGGTGTCGGCGCCGGGGAGGCGGGAGGGGGGAGGGAATTCGCTACTCACCTCCTGTTATGAGGACCACCTTGTCCTGTGGAGGGAGGTCGTTCGTTAGCCGGGCTCGCGTTGCGCCTGGGCGCCAAGGAAGGAGGCAGAGGGGTGCGAGGGTGCCTCTTGGCAAGCAACCGCGCCGTAGTGGTTGGAAATCCTACCTTGACGTCAAACAGACTGGCAACGTCCATCTTCAGAGTCTCGGCGTCGAGTCTGACGAGCTCCGATGCTATAAGGAAGGGTACCGTAACCAGATGTCTACTGCTCGATATTTTGCGGGCTAATTACGGTAATACTAGGTAAGTAAGTACGAGTAGAGCAATAATTTGTACAGAGTAGAGGCAAGTTTGATGGCAGCACTCAGTGCCTGGGAGGTGCCAAGATAGAGTTGAAAGAATTGGTATTTAACAAAGTTGTCAGATCGCCATCGCGTATATTTTTAGACGATCTTGATGCTGGCTGACAGGTAGTACTGGAACATAACGACATATCAGCCTCACGGCTGACTTGCCGTCCAATGATAAGCGCAACAACAGCCTCTGCATCAGTTGACGAGTTTTACTGTACCCGATACCAGTGGATGAAAGTGTCCATCTGTTTGTACGATGGTGCCAGATTTGAGATGTGAAGACTTGGACGGTTGTGCGATCTATGTCGGCATATGATATCCATCCATGGCCGGTGGCCGGCGGACAGGTTTATGGATGAGTTTGATCCTTAAAGGACTTGATTAATCAACATGTTACCTAGGCATACCGAATTAGCAGTGAAAACTGTGTCCAGAATCAGGTACTACTGTTAGCACTTCATCGAGGCGTGTTCCAGCGTCCTGAAGGATGGTCGCGATTCAAGGGTCCGCTGCGATATCGTCAGGGGGGGGACCCTGGCCTTATCTACCTTACGTAGGGGACTTTGCGCACCTCATGTGTAAGTATAAAATCACCCTATGCTTATAGACAATCTGTTATATGTCGACTGTTAATGCCTACCGTCACTGGACTCCGTCTTGGTTTCTGGGACCAGGAGGTGCGGTCCCAGCTAACAGACGTTGATATTGAAATGGAGGAGAGGAGGTTCGATTTAGGCTGGAAGGATCCCCTGGTTCAGCAGGCTGAGTGTAACTATTAATAGAACACTATGTCGAGAGACAGGGGCCTCTCCGCCTTTTCGCCCTGATAGAGCCACAACAGCCACGAGACACATCGTCCATGCATGCAGAGGACAGCCATGCAGGATTCAGAGGATTCAAGTATCATCCAGATTCTGCCGGCAGAAAGCAGATGAAGGCCCGTCTCGGCTCTCTCTCTCCAGCTGCGAGCTCGGAACACTGGAGAGCCTTGCGTAATAGTTAAAGACTTGGGCAACCCTCACCTTTTTACTTCTTAGTAACTTACCAGGCCCGATTTTACTGTCTGACTCGCGCGCATGTCGAGACTTTTCGACTCTTCGAGTCACAAAACCCGACCAAACCACCACGGACGAGTACATGGACATCGCGCTTCTCGGGCCCGATGGATGGCGAGCCAGAGCGACCGGCCCGCGACGGCTCTCCCTCTCGTCGGGACAGGGCCACCGAAGCCCGGGCTCACCAATACTAGCACAACGCTTGTGCCCGTCGGCCGATCGGTGGTAGCCTACCTAGGTAGGCCCTGCACACGCGCGGTCGATGGCGCCAGGCCAGCAGCCCGGTGAAACGCCCAAGCCGTGGAGATGGCGTTTACACGGGGCTCGGGATCGCCCGCGGCCGACGGTGCTGGCGCCCAGTGGGAGACTCTAGTAGAGAGAGCCGGCGCGACCCTGGCACTTATTGTCCACGATCCTTCGCCTTGGGGCATGTTTCGGGTTCGTCCGAAGGCGCACCTAGCGTACTCGGCACACTCTATGAACTGGAGATGATGGGAGTTCGTTTGATCCCTATGCCTGCGCAAGCAGACAGAATTTCGAGTTCCTGGTTAATGTCGGGGTTTGCCGGTGCTCTCTCGAGGGATCCGTCGAGTTCTCGCCGTGATGGAGCCGCTGGCGCCTCCTAAGCAAGTGTAGGTAGGTGGTAGCTAGACTGCCTCTGATGGTGGAAGGCCACTCCTGGTCAGATACCTAGATGCTGGAGACCGCTCCCGATCATTTCCCCGCCCTGCTAGGTAGGTAGAGATCGGGGATAGACCTTGCCGTGATTACGAGGATATGAGTTGAGTCGGTGGCCATGGGACGTATACAAGAACCTCACCCTTCGACCCCATTTCCCTCAGTGGCCGGCTTAAGTGGTTGTCCGACTTTTCGCTCTTTAACTTGTTGTTTCTCGAAAAGAAGCTGTCTTGCAAGCGGTTGCGGGCTTCGTTACGTTCCTTACCACGATTTCCGGTTGATCCTGTCTTCATCATGTTTACACGCGCCCTGACATTGTTGCCCGCCCTGGCGGCTTATGCCCCAGTGGCGGCATCTGCCTATGAGGTATTCGCTCATTACATGGTATGTCCAGCAGCCCCCCCCCCCCCCCCCCCCCCCCTGAGTGATGGCAGCAGACAGACAGACACTCCTGACGCCAGTGTGTGTGAGCTAGGTCCAAGGACTCGACAGCAGCACCGACCACGCCAGCCAGGACATCACGACGGCGCAGGCCATGGGCCTGAGCGCCTTCGCGCTCAACGTCGGGGACCCGAGCGCGGACTGGGCCCAGGACGCGATCTCGCAGCTCTTCGACGCCGCGGCGGGCACGGGCTTCAAGCTCTTCTTCTCGCTGGACATGGCGCAGGAGGGGGACGCGTACGCCTTCCAGGACCTGCTCGGCGCGTACCTCGGCCACGACAGCTACTACCGCGCGGGCAGCGGCGACGGCAACGCCTTCCTCAGCACCTTCCAGTCGGCCGGCAACGGCCCGGACTACTGGTCCGACTTCCTCGGCCAGCTCGGCGAGGACACGCACTTCGTGCCCATGTTCGACGAGACCGAGGGCTACTACGACGACCCGGCCGGCTGGCAGTCGTCCGGCTGGGGCGACGTCGTCGACGGCCTCTTCAGCTGGGAGACGGCCTGGCCCGGGCAGAGCGACACGCAGTGCAACGTCAGCACGGCGCAGGACGAGGCGGTCATGGCGGCCTCCGGCGGTAAGGATTATATGATCGGCCTCTCGGGCCTGCAGTACAAGCACTGGTCGGGCAACAACTACTTCCGCGCGGGCGAGGTCACCCTGCCGGAGCGCATGACCGAGATCCTGTCGCTCGGCGACCGGCCTTCTTTCGTCGAGGTGCAGACGTGGAACGACGCGGGCGAGTCGCACTACGTCGGCCCGCTGTGGGCCGAGGGGCTCGACGACTCGATCCTGGCCTACGCCAGCGAGGAGGGCTGGTCGCACGCCGGCTGGCGGCCCTTGCTGGCCTCCTTCATCGCCGCCTACACTACGGGCGTCGACGCGACCGGCATGCGCCCCATCGCCGCCTCCTCCGGAGATGACGACGACGTGGTGGTCGCCGGTGTCATGTGGTACCGCGCCCTGCTGACGGGCGCCGACTGCACGGCGGACACGTACGGGCCGCCGGACGGGGCGGGCGCGGCGCGCGACGCGGTCAACTGGGCCGTGGTGGCGGGCGAGGGCGCGGCCGGCGGCGGGTACCGCGTGCAGGTGTGGAGCGACGGCGTGCTGATCCGCAAGACGACCCTCGGCGCCGGGCTCAACTACTTCTCGGCGGGGGGCATGACGACGGGCAAGCAGTACGTCGAGGTCGTCGACGCCGACGACAACATCGTCATCTCGGCGTGCGGCGCCAAGGAGGTCGTCGACACGGCCGTCGACGGGGTCTGCAACTACAACTACCAGGTTGCCGAGCTGTCGTAGGAGCTCGGCTTGCTCTGTCTCTTCACTTCTGAACTCTGTATTCTAAGGAAAGTTGGTCACCACCCTCAGGGGTCGGTTGGGAGAAGATTCCGTCTTGTCTTACACACACTCTCTCTAACATCTTTATTGGGGGGAAGAAGCGGTCCCCGGAGGGTTCACCACCTCTAATGTATATAATATACTTCACAGGATAACCATACTTCGCCTGGGACATGCATTTTCAAATGGCGACTGCTAGGCATTAATACTGTCGGACCTTCCAAACAGTTCAATGACTTCAATTCTTATTACCGTAGTAGTTCCTCGCACAGTGTCCAAGTACTTTACACAGCCAAGTGAAGTACAGTATCATCGTAGCGGCCCCACCTCGATTTAGTACTACTACACATCTCCCACCGGAGCGTTCGGACTTCAGGATGTCACGCGTGGAAATGCCTCGATCCTCCCGATTCCTTCACCTGCAATCCCAGCCCAGCAACAGGTAGACACAGCCATTCAGACAGACAGACGGTCTGACAGACACAGACAAACCGTCACGTGATCCAGGTCATCCCAACCCCCAACCCCAACCCCCCCACGGCGGAATAATGGCCCAGCAGGAGGAGCCGCGGTCCCTCTCGAAGCACTTCCAGACCGCCTCCCCGGCCGCGTATTCGGCGCGCTGGAACGACTGCTGGGACGCGGGCTGGACGCCGTGGGACCGCGGCGGCGGCTCACCGGCACTGCACGACCTCCTGCTCCGGGACTGGCAGCTGCAGCAGGGTGCCGGTGACAGTCCCGACAGTCGCGGCGGCGGCGGCGGCGACGGATCCCCCGCCCCGCTGGGGCTCCCTCGGCCCTCCACCGGCGGGGGCTCGTCGTCGTCCGACAGCGAGAGGGAAGAAGAAGAGAAGGGGGAGAAGATGAAGACGAAAAAGAAGACGAAGAGGAAGACGGCGCTCGTGCCCGGCTGCGGCCGCGGCCACGACGTCCTGCTGCTCGCCGAGCTGGGCTTCGACGTGCTGGGCCTCGATCTGTCCCCGACCGCCGCGGCCGAGGCGCGCAGACTCGCCGCCGACACCGCCGCCGCCGCCGCCGCCGACGGCAGGTCCGCGGCATCGCGGGCGCGTCGCGTCGCCTTTGCCTGCGGTGACTTCCTCGACGACGAGTGGCGCCGGGCGGAGGGCGTGCCGGAGGTGTTTGACTTGATCTTCGACTATACGGTGCGTTTGCGTTCCTCCGCCTCCTCCTCCTCTTACTTCTTCTTGTCCTGCCGCGTGTTCCGTCGTTTCGGTTCGGCTCGGCCTGCACCGCGGGTCTCCTACCCGTACCTACTTACCTCCCTCCCTCTCCCTATAACTCCGAACGCCCCGAACTGACAAGACCCGCGTGCCACGTGTCGGTCCCGGGCCCCCCCGGCTCCGGCTCCGGCTCGGCACCGGCACCCACCCCACCCCCCAGTTCTTCTGCGCACTGCCACCCTCGCTACGCCCGGCGTGGGGCCGGCGGATGCGCGAGCTGCTGGCGCCCGACGGCGGCCGCCTCGTCTGCCTCGAGTTCCCGTCGGAGAAGGACCCGGGCGAGCCGGGGCCGCCGTGGGCCGCGCCGCCGCACGCCTACGTCGAGCACCTCTCCTCGTTGTCCTCCACGGGCGGCGGAGGAGGCGGTAAGGGCGGCCTTAGGAGACTGGCGCACTTTAAGCCGCCGAGGACGCACCCGGCCGGCGCGAAGAACGGGGGCATTCAGGACTGCGTCTCGGTGTGGGCGCACTGAGGGCGCGGGCGGCCTGTTGAGCCTTGGTGTCCGTGGGGAGGGAGGCAGTCTGGAACTTGCATTGAGCGGAGGCACATCATGATGCTGGGACTCAGGTATGATGGTACGGCGCATGAGTTTCTATAGAGCTGGCACAGAGTCTCATACTGCAATGTGTCCAGCAGAGTCGTATCTTTAGAAATGACATCCTCACAAACCTGCTTCTCTGGACCCTGCCTATCGACCTCGCTACCTGGGGCTCTCAAGTACAGCCTGAAGTAGGGCCTGCTCGCTCGTGGTTTCAAGAGTTATCCGGGTTTACTTCTCGCGGGCGTGGTGAAGATATACTTCATAAGTTACACGGAATTACCAAGTAACGATGGCCTTAATGGTAAGCTGTGTACAGTACAGCGCACACTGTCTTTGCTCGCCGCAAAACCTCACGGTATTCCAGCCACTGTGGCTCGTCATCGGCATAGCCTGGAGGCAAGTTACCGGGGTCCGGTCCTTGTAACCCACGAATTGGTATGGTAGGCTGTCCGTCCATCAACACTTATTATACAGACCGCCACTCGCCGGGACCGCAGACGGCCATGTCGGCGATAATCGAGGTCGGGCACTTCCAGACGCTGGACCTGTCGTCGCCCTCGGAGGTGGTGGTCGACGACGCGATCCACGGGCGGTTCGCCATCACGGAGCCGGTGCTGGTCGAGCTGCTGCGGGACTCGGCGGCGCTGCGGCGGCTGGTCGGGGTGCGGCAGCACGGCATCTCGTCGCTGCTGGGCCTGACGCCGTGCCACATCACGCGCTTCGAGCACTCGGTCGGCGCGCTGCTGCTGGTGCGGCGCGTCGGCGGCTCCCTCGCCGAGCAGGTCGCCGCCCTGCTGCACGACCTCGCCCACACCGCCATGAGCCACGTCGTCGACTACGCCCTCACCGAGCCGGGCGGGCGCAGCTTCCACGAGGAGCACAAGATGCGCTTCGTCCACGGCGCCACCGAGTTCGTCTTTTTCTCCGTGTCTCTTGTCCGAGCTGTGCCCCCAACCCAAGCGATGTCTACCTTAGGAAGACCCCTTTCCCTTTTCCCCCCTTTCCCCTTTCCCCCTTTTCCCTTTCCCCCTTCCCGAGATGTCTGAGGGAGGCTCACTGAAGTTCGCCGAACCGCACAACAGCATCCCCGCCGTGCTGGCCCGGCACGGCTTCGCCGACCTGCGCCCGCTGGACGAGGAGCAGTACCCGCTGGTGGAGCTTGCGGCGCCGCGGCTGTGCGCCGACCGCCTCGACTACGGCCTGCGCGACGCCGTCGGCTTCGGCAAGCTCGCGCTCGCCGACGCGCGCCGCGTCCTCGCCGCGCTGCGCGCCTGCCCGGACGCCAGGGACACGTCCCCGCGGCGCGTGCTGGCCCTGCGGGACCGCGACGCCGCGCTCATGCTGGCCCGCGCGTACATGGCCGTGAGTAGTGGTGGCATCTGATCTTGGGGGAGGGGGGCTTCGGGCTCGTAGTTCCCTTTGGCGGGCTTTCTTCCTCTTTCTCCTCGGCTGCTGTGCTGTTTGTTGCACGGATGGTGTTTTCTACTCGTTTAACCTGATGCATGAAAACTCCTCACCCGCCCCCCCCCCCCCCCCCCCCCCCCCCCCCCCCCCCCAACCTCCAAGCCCTGTCCGGGCTGTCAACAACTACACAACCAAGTCAACACCGTACCTACCTACCTAGCTAACACGACCGGCACACACACAAAGTGCGACAGGGACGTCTGGGGCAACCCCGGCCACGGCGACGTGTACGCGCGCACGGCGGAGCTCATGGCGTCCGCGATCCGCGGCGGGCTCGTGCGCGAGGCCGAGCTGTGGGAGCTGTCGGACCGCGCCTTCTGGGAGCGCCTGCGCGGCGCGCTCGACGCGCCCGGCCGCGCCGCCATGGCGCGCCTCGAGGCCGAGGGTCTCCCCACCACCACTGCCACCACCACCACCACGAAGAAGAACGGCGGCGGCGGCGGCGGCGAGGGGGAGGAGGACGGTGGTTGTGGTGACGGTGGTGGTGGGGGGGAAGACGGTGGTGGTGACCTGCCGCTGCCGCTGCCGCGTCGTGCCAAGATCCGCACCATCGACCCGGATGTCGTCTGCGGCGATGACGACGGCGAGGTCATCCCGCTGTCGGTCCTGGTGCCCGGGTACGCTGCTGAGCGGGAGGAGTACATTCGCGCGCGGACGGCGTTGTACGCGTGAGTTACCTCAGGAACTACGGTGGCACACGGGGGGTGAGCCTCGTGCCCCGCGACTGTGAGAAGCGATGCGATCGCGGTTCTTGTAGGGACTTATCACCTTGGGGTGGACAATCATACATATAAGCGTGCGTCTTACATAGAATGTCATTCAATAGCGATAGCCTCGGTCCTGATTTGTCTTTATGTACTTGGGACCAGATACTTGCCTCGCCAACGTCGTGTATCATTATCATTATGGAGTGAACCGATCCTGACTCTACCTTAGTACTAAATGACTCGAGGGACATGCGGAGACCACGCCGAGAGCAAGCCACGACGAGTGTGCATCCGTGTCTGACGATGAACAAACCCTACCCGACCGTCCAGTCCCTCCGGGTCGACTGCTGCCGTTGTGGCTGTTGCCACAGCGTCGGCAGCACCAACAGGTGCGGCTGGTCTCTGCTCTATTGCCCACCGGCAGTCAGGGACTCATACCTATCCAGCTCCCGTCTTAGTCGACGACCTTGAGGGGATCGTAGGCCTTGTGGCCGACGGCCTTTCGGAGCACGGCCATGGGATCCATCTTTCTCTTCTTCCTGGCCGCCCGCTCCAGCACGGCGATCTCTCCGTCCACCAGCTCGGTCACCGTGATCTCAGGTTCTGCCTCGTCCTCCTCCTCCTCCGCCTCGGGGTCCTCGAAGGAGCCGCTGTCGAGGAAGACCTTGAGCATGCCCTGCGAGTAGCCGCTGACGATCGCGCAGCCCGGCTCGTCCGCCGTCACGGGCTTGGGCGCCACCGCGGCATCGCCACCGCCCGCGTCGCTGCTGCCGTCCGATGATCCCCGCTGGTCCCGGTCCTGGTAGCCGGCCCGGCCGCCGGCCAGGTTCCAGAAGACGAGCTCGGGCATCTCGTACCCGGCCTCGGCGTACTTGCCGCGGATGCGCTCGAACGAGGTGCTCCAGGAGCAGGAGGAGGAGGAGGCGCCGGCACAGCCCGCCGCGTCGTCGAACTGCATGTCGCTAAAGACGAAGACGCGCTTCACCATGTCCTCGGGCGCGAGCCGGTGCCGCAGCGCCATGGGCAGGATCAGGCGCTCGAAGACGGCGACGAAGTCGGTGTTATACCCGAACTGCGCCGAGTTCAGCGTGTCGATGCGGTCGTGCAGCGGCGCCGCAGGGTCGACGCTCTGCACCTCGGGCTCCGCCGAGAAGGTGATGAAGTGGCCGCCGAACGGCGGCGCCGTCACCTCGGCCACCAGGAGCGAGAGCCCGATGGCGCTGTGGACCGGCACAGTGCCGTCGGCGAACGTGGGCTCGTACATCGACCCCGACACGTCGCACACGGCGATGCTGGACGCGAGGCCGCCGTTGTCGCGCACGCGCCGCGCCAGCGCCGCCCACTGCGCGTCGGCGACGCGGGCGCGCAGCCGCGCCAGCCGCGCCTCCACGGCCAGCTTGGGCGCCTTTCGCTTCTTCTCTTGGCTGCCGCTTTCATAGCTATACCAGCTGCGGTCGTAGTCGTCGTCGTCGTCGCCGTCGGCGATGCGCTCGTCGAGCACGAGCACGTCGCGTACCAGGTGTGATGGTAGTAGGGTGGCGCCGCTGATGCGCAGCTTCCCCTCCGCCACGCCGTCGAGGTAGCTCGCGAAGCGCTCCCCGTCCCGCGCCCCGAAGATGTGCGCGTACCGGCTCATGGCCACCGAGGGCACGCGCTCGTACTTGATCCGGTCGAGTGTTCTCGCCGCCAGGTGCCGCTCCGTAACGTCGAGGTGCGCGCGCAGCGCCGACACGTCCCGCCGGTACAGCTCGCGCGCGTGGCGGAGGTACAGCGCGCGGTCCATCGTGCTGCTGTTGCTGCCGTCGCCGCCTGTGCCCGTGCCTGTGCCCGTGCCTGTGATGGTGGCGACGACGTCGGCCATCGGATGCAGCATCTCGGCGATGCTCGACACGACGAAGGTGTGCCGGTCGTGGAAGCGGTCGTGCGACGGCGCCCACTTGGCGCACAGCGAGATGTTGTTCTTCTTCTTCTTCTTGCTCCTGCTGGCCTTGCTGCCGGCGTCCTCCTCCTCCCCGTCGTCGTCGTCGCCGCCGCGCAGCAGCGCGAGGTCGGCGCGCAGCTGCTCGGCGAAGAGGCGCGCCACCGCCAGGTGCAGGCCGCGGTAGACGCCGCGGGTGTCGAAGGCCTCGACGGCGCGGGCGTAGCGCGCGTCGCGCCGCGCGTGGCGCCTCGCCCGGGCCGCTTCGGGCTCCACGAACCGGCGCTGCTTGCGGCGTGACCCCTCGTACTCCACCTCCTGCTGGACGTTCAGGACGGCGCGCGGGTCGGCCCCGACGCGCAGCTTGCCGTTGACGCACAGGGCGAGCAGGTTGAGCAGGTCCTTCCAGTAGCCGTGCGACACGCCGTTCTGCACGTCGAATCGGGCCGGGTCGCCTTCCTCGTCCTCGTCCTCGTCCACCATGTCGGGCTGCTCGACGCTGACGAACTCGTCGTCACCGTTGCCGTCCTCTTTCTTCTCGGCCTTCTTCTCGATCACCGGACGGCAGAGCCATCGGAGGTTGGCGATGAGTGTGAGGGGGTGGTCCTGTGCGAGCCAGCCGGCACAGCGGTAGAAGGTGAGGCGCGAGGCCTTGCCGATGTGGATGGAGCGGGCGTTGTAGATGAGCTTGAGGGTCATCAGGGGGTCCTCGGCCCAGGCCGCAGCGAGCAGCTTCGACAGACGACGGCTAGATACGACGTCCTCCAGCTCGGCAAACAGATCGAGGAGGGGCTGAGTGGTCGAGCGGTAGGCAAGGTCGTGGTTCTCAGTGAGCATCTTGTTGTTGCTTGTGATATCTGGGTCTGCTGCGAATGGAGCCAGCAGGCCGTCAATGAAAGGGTGTGTGGGAACGCCGGACTCTCCAGCTAGGGTCTCGGTCTCGGTCTCTGCGTCCAAGTCCATCTCGTCCACTGCCAGTCGTGCCTCGTGAGCGGTCGACGAGCTGATGGTGCTGGAGGCATTGTGGTCGTCCTGAATATCGTGATCGTCCTGAACAGCGTGGTCGTCCTGAACATAGTCATCCTGGACACCGGCTCCCTCAAGGCTGTCTTTCTTGCCAGGGAGACGAACAGCATCGCCTACCAGTTTCTCGAACTGGTCCTGCGAGAGAGAAAGGTCGAAGCCCGCATGCGAGGGGAAATCAACCGGGAAGCTGTACCGCAGGAACCAGGGCTCCTGCCGTCCCGTGTCGATAGCAGCAGCGTCCGCCATGGCCGGCAGTGAGTCACTCGTCAGAAGTGGTTAAGCACTGTACGGTAGGAGGCTCTGGCAACAGTCCTGCAGCAGGTGATGGGGAAAAGAATGGCGATCGAAGACGCGTGGCTTGGGATCGCGAAATTGCGTAGGTCGGTGTTTGCCAGAGAGAGTTGAAGTGGTGGGGGTGGGCAAGATGGAAGCTGGCAAACAGAAGTTGGAAGGGCAGGCAAGTAGCAGGCAGACGTTACCCAAGTAACATATATTTGCCTATACTCCTCCGTAGACGCAGTGCGGCTGATTGAGTCAGACCGAACAAAGGAGTTGGCACCTGCAGCCCGTTACCCAATCATTGGCCGGCGGCCAGCGATACGGACTCACACCGTACAGTGCGGTGCCCTGCCGGTGTTTTCTGCTAGAACTCCAGGAATACCTGGAACAGGATGGCAGTAAGGTGGAACACGGGTCAAGAAGTCCCGGCAGGTTGTCACTCGTTGGCCTGCCTTGCCGGAGCAGAGCGGGATAGTGTAACACAAGAACAGTAAAATCTTAAGAGGTAACTTGTACAGCAGCTTATACGCCACACGGTGCGCTGGTCACGGGGAGAACAAACAGAGGAAGGCACGCAGAGGCAGTTTTCTTTGCTAAGTACTTTCAAGTATCTGTAACCAAGTCGGTATACCACTGGGCCAAACGACCATATTTATTGCCCTATGGAATGCTTTGCCCAGCGAATAGCTACCAGACACATCACAAGAAGATAATAAAAGCAAAGAACCTAAGACATCGCAAATCCGTCTTTTCTGGTATTTATACTTTACTTATCATTGCTGTGGAGTTTTGCTTTTCGTTACCACGGGTGGCCGCAGATGTGCAAAACAGATATAAGTTACATGTTGTGCCTGAACCAGCACGGGAAACAGCTCGCCGGCCTTTTTTGTCATAGGCAGGGTTTGAGCTAGGTACTTTGCCAGTGCATGTGATCCTGTCTTAGTATAATTATGAAGGCGAAAGTGAGACGTGGCCCCGATGAGTGTCAAAGGTTACGACAGGCCTGTACAGGCCTTTCTAGGAGTGAGGTCCGTTTGTATAACCGTTTGTATGTACGTAAGCTATTGGTGGGGACCGGTGGAATACGGGAGAGTAACACACAGGCAGAGTTTGGGTTTGATTACCTTTAACGGTATATAGCTGTCTCTTCTATTCTTTATTCTTTTCTAGGCTACTAGGCACTAGAAACGAGAATACAGCCCTTTTAAGGTCCCTAATCGCCTCTGGTGCAACACGTTCTCCTACTATTATCTTAAATATAGGTAGCTAGAGGATAGAGTAAGGGTATAATCGGTTGGATTCTAAAGCTTCTCGCTAGATCTTGAGTCGACGAGTTACGTGTGGCGTTCTGTGAAGACCGGTGCCCTGGAGCCATGATGATAGCCGGTACTGTGATGGCCGTTGCAATAAAGCTATTATTATGGCCGATACGTCCTAATGGCCGTGTATACTCTCGCATAGCCGTACGTACGCGTGCATCTTGGTGGTCGAAGGCGGCTAGGGCAATGAATCGCCATTCATCGAGCATCCCGCATTCTTTCTGGCACATCTGTCCCCTGACAGATAGACTAATCAGTTCTAGGACCAACCCGTCTCCCTATCAAAGAGTGATGTTTGGTTAAAAGTTGCAGATAGAAGATGATAAGGATGGAAGTCGTTCAGCCGGACACTCAACAACAACCAGACCAGTACAACCTGCCTTCCTCCACAAGCTCGAGTTCCGATAAAAAAGGACAATAATTACCACGAACCTGCAGCGGAACCTGAAGACCGGGAGGTCACCGTAGCCTTAACAGGTGCCACTCTGATGCGAGCCAGTGTTAGGTTCCCACCTACGCAGAGAGTAGCATCCATCTCCATCATCACTACATCACCTTTTGACCCTACAACACTTCTTGATACCCTCGGACGTCTCACGGGCCAGTACAGAGGAAACCGTCATCAACGAGCACACGGTTCCCCGTCGTGCGTGCCCAGCACCTCCAACCAAGACGAAATACAGATGCTGTCCGCTAAAATTCGAGCGGACCCTCTAGCAGTGACAACACGCAGTGGAGGTCGGCATCGCTAGCGGAGAAAATGCTGCCAGGCGACCCTATACGCGGACCCTGCCTAGCACAGCTCCGTCACTCTAAGGAACTCATCCAGGAGTACTGGGTTCGGCAAGGTGGTCGACCTACAGTTGCACAAGCCAAAGCCGCGCAGGCTGGAAAGAAGGCTCAGACACCCACAGCCTCGACGGCTGAAAAGGGGCGTCAGGAGCCCAAGGCTCCCAAGACCGCGACGGCTAAGAAAAAGAGTCAGGAGCCCAAGGCTCCCAAGGCTCCCAAGGCTCCCAAGGCCAAGGCACCCCGTACTCCGGGACCGGAAGCCCCTACTCGACAAAGTAATCGTCTGGCTAAGCCTGTTACTGCTTAATACGGTTGTCAAGGTTAACGAAAGCTTCTTTTTGCGGCCGGCACTTGATACGAGCCAGAGGGGGGCTCCATATGTACCTATGCTAGATGAGATAGATAGATTAGAGCTGATGGTTTGTACTCCTCTCTACTTAGATTCCCACCTATGCAAAGAGTAGCATCCATCTCCATCATCACTACCTCACCTTTTAACCCTATAGCACTTCTTGATAGTAAGTATCTCAACGAGGCCAGGGCTTTGTCCTGCAGTACAGCGTGGATGACTGAGTGATGACAGGAGCACCTATGGCGGGAAGCGGTATCTCAAAGCCAGTACGCTCGGTCTCTCCAGCGAGACATTACCCAAGAGTAGATAAGATCGACATGATTGGTGATGAATGAGGACTAAGGCTATCGCTATTTGATGACATTCTATGTCGCGCCTTCCCTCGTTAGTTGCAATAGGTAAGTGTTTTCGAGTTCGAGGCCAGGAGAGTCCACCCGTCATCCATCTCTCAGGGCGGTAGATGAGTACACACTCTCTGCATGTGAGCGAGCATACGGCGAATGCTGCGATTTTTGGCAGTAGTAGTAGCAGTGGTAGTGGCAACAGCAGTCGTGATGTTGATGACGGTAAGAAGTGGAATTGCTACCGCGACAGACTTATTAGCTCGTGACTATAGAAAGATAATATGGCTTCAGGAGAAAGAGAGAGAGAATTAAAGAGTAGGTGTGATTTGGTATTGGTAAGGATGATGGAGAGCCTACTCCCCAGTGCCCCTCCAGAATTTGCTTTCGTACCCCTCTCAGTGCTTGGTGCCTTCCGTACGGTGTACCTTCCATGGCCCAGCTTCAGGGGCAGTTGCGCGGCATGATTCACTAAGTGGCCTGAGGGGGGCAGAGAATAGGTAACCTTTCTTCGATATGCCATAAATTCACGACCGACAGGCTGCATAGGTCCCACAGCCAGGGTTCAATAGGAAAGGTAGCTCTGTTAAAAAGTAGGCAAAAGACATTGTAGCTAAGTAGCATATCTGCCAGTCAAGCCACCGAGCTTCTCTTCTTCTTCTTCTTCTTCTCCTTTTCCCATCGATCTCAGTAGTTGCAGATGCCGCCCACATCCTCGTCCATGTTCCAGGTGCCCGCCAGGCCGTGCTCGACGATGGGCTCGTCGTCGTCGTTGTCGTCGCCCACCAGCTGGCCGTAGGAGGAGGAGGAGGAGGGAAAGAAGAACTCGTTCCGACCACCGGCGGCGGCGCCACGGGTCTGACGGTTCATGAGGCGGCGCGCCCAGGCGCCGACGGCGGGCTCGCCCGTCTCGTCGCGCGCCTGCTTCAGGAAGGGGATCAGTGCCGTGCCGCCCGTGCCCTTGACCTTGCCGTGCTTCTGCGCGCGCGAGGCGGTCGCCAGGTTCTGCTGTTGCTGCTGCTTCGGCTGCGGGGGCGACTGCTGCTGCTGCTGCGGCTGGTGCTGGCGGCGCGTGGCCTCGGGGCTGCGGGAGCGGCTGCGGGCGCGGTTCTCGCGCGACGGCAGGATGATGTAGCGCGTGACGATGGCGATGTGCGCGTCGCGGAATGTCTGCAGCATGGCGAGGCAGGCGTCGTACGCGACGCACAGGGCGCGGTCGCCGTCGCGGCGCGCCTCGACGAAGGCGCGGATGTTGGCCACGGCCGCGACGTCGTTGAGGAAGCGCGCGTGCGGGCCCGGCATGTAGTGGCGCATGTCGCGGATGAAGTTGTGGCGCGGCACGTTGCGCCGGTCCTCGCGCTCCTCGTCGGCGGCGCCGGCGCCGGCAGCGGCATCGACCGTCGCCGCCGCTTTCTTCTCCCCGGTGGGCCGGTGCTCGATGCCCAGGATGAGGTCAAAGAATTGGATGAGGCTGCTCTGGGCGTTGCTCGGCCCGCTGTACTGGACATACTCGGATCTGCCCGAGCCGTCGTCATACATGACGCCGCGCGGGAGCCCCGCCTCGGCCATGTTCTTACTGCCGGCGAGAAAAGTGCGGATCCGGCGGTAGAAGAAGCCAGGGTCGCAGTTCTCATGCATGCGGCGGAGCAGCTCGCAGAGGTCATCCAGACACTCGGCGAAGGCGCGCAGGCAACGTGTCACAGTTGCGCTGTCGCCCTCGCGGGCGGCGGCGACGGCGTCGAGCATCAGCATGATGACGGGGCCACCTCGGGCCTCGATGGCGACCGAGACCAGGTAGAACCAGGACTCATCCAGCGACCCGGTGAAGGTGAGCAGGGTGGCGAGGTTCTCGAGCGTGTCGACGGGCTCGCCGACGAAGAGCGGCTTGAAGTTCCACAGCACCGAGGCGGCATAGGTGGACACGGGAGGGACCTCGAGGTGCTCGCAGACCTGCAGGAGAGGGACCGAGACACTCGGGGGCACGCGATCGTGGGGAATGTCACCTCCCCAGATGTAGCCGTGAGCGAAGAAGGTCAGGAGCATGTAGGCCCTTCGCCATTCCGCGTCGTGTTCCAGACCGATGGTGGAGAGCACGGGAAGCCGGTCGATAACTCCGCGGAGGCGCTTGGTGAGGATCAAGTTCTGGAAGTTGGAGGCAACCGACTCCCACTTGTTATAGTAGGGGTCCGGAAGCCTCTTCAGCGGCAAGACATCGGGCAAGAAGCCGTGGATTGGCGAGATTCCATAGTCAGCCAGACGTGGTATGGGCGGTCTCATGACGAGGCGCGATCAGCTGAATATCCAGCAAGAGGTATGAGCAAGCAAAGGCTACTGAACAAGTAGTCGGTTAAGCAGGTGGAGAGGATTTGGTTGCAAGTTGCGGTTCAAGTAACTAGAGGTAAGTCCTGACGCAAGGAGTATACAGCAATTGTTCTGTAATACTCCTCAGCCGTGCGAAAACCTCTGTAGATTGCTATCATGCGGCTTGTTGGTTGAGAACGCGATTGTCAAAGTGCAAAGAGCCAAAAATGTTGTATAGAAGTAAGAGGGCCGGCCCAGTCTAAGGCTTGGCTGGTTTCCATTACCTTTCTGTAGGAGCGGCTTTCGGAGACGACTAGGCAATTAGTAATGAGCAAGTATACTCCGTACTGCACCCACTCTTCTGCTCTCTCCCGTCCCATGTGCTAAATTCGATAAAGAACAGGACCGGACCTCTCGGCGAACAGATTCTTAGCATGGCATGTTGAGAAGTTCTCGGACGTGCCTCGGATGTACGGAATGTCCGGCCATGGCAACTTGCTCGGCCTGGTACTGCGTAGCAAAGCCTCGACCACCGCCATCAAATATCAAGGGAGGCAGATGACGATGCTGATGGATGATGATGAGACTGGTCACTACCACCTTAGTGACTACCAAGGTAGCTTGGGCCGAGACAAAGAAAGCGGCCAAGCGATATCGGGCTGGCGACAGATGGTCGTTCGAGATCTACAGGTTATCAAGGTTGGTGGTGTGGCGTGTGTGGTGATGTGATGAACTAGAAACACCTCGGAAACAGAAGTGGGTGTGGAGGTGGGAGGGTTACATCCACGGGCACGAGGTTACCTGCACGAGGTTACGCGATACCTGTACGAGGTTACCTGCTTGCAAGTTGCAGTAGGGCGCGCTATGACCACCACATCCCGGCGTTGGGTCTGGGCCAAGGCTTATCAGTAGAGGTCCCGTATCAGCGCAGTGATCAGCCTTGGCAGACCACACCACCAACTGCAATCGAATTAGCCAACGTAATCGTCGTCTGGCAATGCTTCAATGCCGTCACTTTTTAGAATGCGCCTTTTGGTACGGTAGCTGGCAGGCTGGCAGCACCGCAATATGGTCGTCCACCAACATGTCTTGAACTGGCTCTACAGCGTCTTGACGAGTGTACGTGCCCCCAGTCAGCTCAACCATCCACTCACCACTGACCTGCCACTGACATCTCGCCGCCCAGGAATACCACGATGTGAACCGGACATACAACGATGTAGCCCAGGCGCTCTCGCAGTACCCGTCTCTGTCGCCGAGGACAGACGTCCACAGTATGGTCCGACCTATCTCCTTACCCCCGACCTGCGCTCTCTGACTGGTATCAGCCTTCGACAATGGCGTCTCGGCCCTTCTGCTTCACCTGTCCGGCACCATCCCCGTCGTCTTTCGGGGCACCGTCTACCGCTTCCCCATCTCACTATGGATCCCGCACGCCTATCCGCGCGAGGCACCACTGGGCTATGTCGACCCGACCGAGAGCATGGTGGTCCGCCCGGGCCAGCACGTCGATCCGCAGGGACGCATCTACCACCCCTACCTCGTCGGATGGGCCGAGTTCTGGGATGTAAGAGTCTTCGACGCGCCCTGGACCAGCGGGGAGCTATGCTTACAAGCTGTCGCAGAAATCTTCTCTGTTAGACTTTCTCGCTATACTGCGCGATATCTTCGCGAAGGAGCCGCCCGTGATATCGCGCCAGCAAGCTCCGACGACGCAGGCGACGCCCGCCCCGACACCTCCCCCGGTCCCTCCTCTCCCGCCCGACGTGTCGAGGCCGAGCCCACATTCAGCACAGTCGCCCCATGCCAGCGATACGAGACCACCACTTCCTCCACCCAAAGGCAGTGACCTCCCGCAGGTCGTCTCGGGCCCCTCTACAGACTCCGATGGCCCTCCCTTGCCGCCCCTGCCCCATCAAATTCGTCAACAGTCGAGCCAGTACAGCTCCCAGATACCAGCGACTCAGTCGCCGCAGCCGAGTCGCCTCTCGCGCTACGACTCGGCGCCACCGCTTCCGCAGCAGCATCCACAGACCCAAACGCCGGCCCCAGCTCAAGCCCAAGTGCTGCCGCCGCAATCCTACCACCAGCCACCTCCGAACGCCCAATATCACCCTCCACCCCAACATGGGTATGTGCAGGGCACGCCCTCCGTTGGCTTCTCGCCGCAGGATGCGCATCCAGCATCCGGTGTACCGGCGATGGCGCCCTTCCAGAACGCTGCCGCCGGGCAGCAGCAGCAGTATGGTGGCCCTGCGCCTGGCTGGCAGCCGGCGCCGCCGACGCAACCGAAACCGAAACCGCCGCCCCCACCCGACATCATGGACGAGCCCCTGACGCTCTCGCTCCCCTCGCCGTCGAACCTCTCGCCGCCGCCCCCCATCCCGCCCAACCCCGAGAAGGACGCGCTCCTGCGCCAGCTGGCCAGCACGCTGCACGCGCACCGGCAGCGCGCGCGGCAGCAGACCGAGTCGAGCCTGGCGGGCCTCGCGGCGCAGCGCGCCGCCATGCTCGCCGCGCTGCAGAACCTGCAGGCGGACACGGCGGCGCTGGCGCCGCTGGCGTCGCTGCTGGCGTCCAACACGGCGGCGCTGCAGGGGTCGCTGCGCGAGGCGGACGCGGTGGTGCGCGACGCGCGCGCGCGCGCGCCCCCCCAGATCGACGACCTGCTCGTGGCGCCCCACGCCGCCGGCAACCAGCTGTACGACGTGGTGGCCGACGAGCGCGCCCTCGGCGACGCCGTCTTCGTGCTCGGGCGCGCGGCCGAGCGGGGGCGCGTCGCGCCCGCGCTGTTCGCAAAGACCACCCGCGCCCTCGCGCGCGAGTGGTACCTCAAGAAGGCCCTCGCGCGCAAGATCGGGCGCGGCATGGGACTCGTCGGGTAGTGTGGTGTGGTGTGGGGGGAGGCTGGTTGGCTGGCAAGCTGGCTGGCAAGCAAGTAAGCAAGCAGGCAAGCAGTAGGGGGGAAGGGGGGGCACAAGCGCGATTCACGGCATCCAGATGCCGGGGCTGTCCGGAGCTCGGGTCACGTTGATGTGTGTAGGGAGGCAGACAGCCGGCGGCGCGGAATACCTGCCTACCTAGTAGGAGCAGACTGACCGGCACGAGAAAGTCGGGGCCATCAAGCTACCTACCTACCTACTTACCTAACTATCGATGAGGCGCAATAGGCTGGCTGCCTTGCTCGGTGGCAGACAGAAGCCGATGCGGGAAGACCGGCCCCAACCAAGCGGACGGCTCATGTCACGCCGTCTCGAAGGACGGGATAGATTCCTACCTAGTTAGTACCCAGGTAGATGTGCGTCGTGGTAGCGGCATGGAGCGCGCTCGTTGCTAAAGAGAAAGAGAAAAGAAAGAGAAAAGAATAATAAATACTGGTCTGTAATCTACCTGTCTGTACCAATACCCACCCACTGGTAGTGGTGTCTGGAGGCGCCGCCGTCTTACTCTTCTATGCTTGAGCCTCTGTGTGTGATTCTCTTTTAGGTATTTTTCTGCGTTCAGGAGGCGTTGGGGAGGGGGGGAGAGGTTGCTGTTCGCTGTTTCGTCTCGCTGCCTCTAAATCTTTCTATTTCCATTTCCCTTTCTCCCTTTTCTGTTTTCTTTCCCCTTCTTCTCGTTTTTCTTTCTGGGGCATGGACAAGATAGGCCTATTCGGGTCAAGATTATATACTTTAAGTTCCCCCCTTCAGGGAAGCCTTATAAAGCAAAGAGATGACGATACAGAGGATATAGAAATTGGAGCACGTGGCTAGCTGTAGGTACCTTAGGTATTCAAGTACCTGTCTACCTACCTATCTACTTGGGTACCTTCTCTTTCTCTTGCTATCTATCCAAGGTAAGTAAGTAAGTAAGCAAGTACCCACTCAGCTAAGCCGTCCTTCTTCTACCAGTAACTCGGTTTTCTCCTATCACTCATCACTCGTGAGGAGAAGACGATGTTGGATCACATACCTACCTCCTAAGTACTCTTTCCTCAGCTACGATATCTACGGTACCTATCTAGGTATGTTCTGCTCCTCGCGCCAGCTAACTGCCTCTCTCGTCCCCCCGCCGGCATTCTTCTCACTTCTTCTCTTTAGCACTCTCTGACAAGTAGGTAGGTAACTTGCTTACTGGCCAGGCCTGAGGTCGTGTGTGCACACAACACTGGTCTGTCTTTTTCTATCTACGCTGGGCTTTTTCTTTATTCGTCCTCCTCTCTCTCTCTCTCTCTCTCTCTCTCTCTCTCTTTCATATTTCTATGGGGATCCCGTAGGTACCGCAGCCGCTGGGGGATGGGGGTTGATGATGGAGATGGAGATGATTATAATAAGTCATGGTACTAATGATATTGACCGAGAGTGGCGATGAGAACGGCGGTGATGGATTATACGAATGCGGTTTACCCTGGCCAACCAAGTAAGGCAACTACCTAAGTTAAGAATAGCACCCAGGCAGGTAACCTGTGCTGTATCATTGGTTAGGTAGGTAATCTCTACGGATTGTACGGTAATGTCTTCTTCTCCTCTTTCTCAAGTTCTCAACCCTCGTTCTCAACCCTCTCTCACCCCCATCCCCCCATTCCCCCATTCCCCCATTCCCCCATTCCCCCAGCTCACTCCCCCAGCCCACTCACTACCTCCTTAGGTACTTCCCTACACTCCCCGATGCCTCACCACCCCCACCACCACCACGATTACCACCACCACCACCACCACCACTACCACCAACCCCCCTACCACCACCACCACCACCCCCACCATTACCACCCCCACCACCACCCCCCCTCATACCACCACCACCACCACCACCACCCTCGCTCCCACCCCCACCATCCAGGCTCCGCCAGCTGGCGCTCTTGTCCTTGTACAGGTCGACGAGGCGGCGCACCTGGCCCGGCCGGCTGGGCCGCGGGTGCCGCAGCTTGACGCCCGACAGCGGGCGCACCTCGAACCCGGACGCCGACTTCTTCTCCCACCTGCGCTCTACTCCTCCTACTCCTCCTCCTCCTCCTCCTCCTCCTCCTCCTCCTTCTTCTTCTTCTTCTTCCTCCAGAACCTCGGTCTCCACCTCTCTACCTTTTCCCTTGCTAGTCTTGTCCTTGCTCTTGCTCTTGTATTTGTATTTGTCCCCCCTGCCCTTCAGTCTTAGACTTCCCCTGCTGCTGCGGTCCTTGGTCTTGGTGGTCGTGGTCGTGGCTGTGGTGGTCATGGTACCAGTACCGGTACTGGTGGCCACAGCCGCTGTCTCCTTGCCCTTGCCTTTCCCCTTGCTGTCCTTCTCCCTGCTTTTCCACTTACTCAGACCCCCTCGTCCCTCCTGGCGCGGCGATTCCTCGTTCCCGTCGCTGCCGAGGCCAACGCCGAGGCCGAAGTCGTCGACCCGCGAGCGGCTTGAGCCCTGGCCATCGCCTTGATGCACTCGGTGCGCCGGACCGCCGGCGTGGTGGTAGCTTTCCGTCCCCATCATCTCCTTCTCTTTCCCCTTCCTCTTCGCACTGCTCTTTACTATGCCTTCTAGTAGTTCTTCCCGCATCTGCGTCTGCGTCTGCGCGGCAATATCTCGCCCCTCTTCTTCCTCCCCCTCCTCCTCCCCCTCTTCCTCCTCCGCGCCCTCCATCTTCTTCTTCTTCTCACCGCCGCTCTTTCTGGCCCTACTCCTACTCCTGCTCCTGCCCCTACTTCTACTCCTACTCTTACTCCTGTCCCCATCCCCAACTCTCCCCCTCTCCCTCTCATTACCCCCACCCCTACCCCCACCCCCACCCCCGCCCCTCCTCCCCGGCGCCAGCGCCATCGCCAGCTCCTCCCTCCTGCGCGCCCGCCTCTCCCGCCGGAGCCGCTTCTTGTCCTCGTGCTTGCGCAGCCGTCGCTGCTGCGCCGCCGTCGACCGCACCTTGGTCAGCGCCGATGTGTCGACGAGGAGGCTGGACGACGGCGACGATGGCGCCGATGATGATGATAGCGTGTCTGCGACGCCACCGCCGCCCGAGCCTCCACCACCATCACGACCACCATCACGACCATGACCACCTCCACCAGCAGCAGCTCCGGACCGCTCCTTGGTCTGCGTCTGCCCGTCGAGCCCGAAGCGCATGAGGCCGCCGGGGATGTGCCGCCGAGCGCCGCCGCCGCCGCCCGCCGCTATCCCTGTCCCTGCCCCTGTCGAGAGAGCGAGAAAGGGGAAGCTCCTGCGCGTGAGCAGACCGCCACCGCTGCTACTACTACCGCCGACCGCCGCGGCGGCCGCGGTCGCCGAGGAGGAGGAGGCACCACCACCACCCTCGGCGCGACGACCAGTGCTGGAAGTAATGGTATTGTTGTTGTGATTGTTGCAATCCGGCCTCGCGTTGTTCGTCGACTGGCTGGTATAGCCGTCCGACTCGGACGTGCGGGTATACAGGTGGTATCCGAAGATGCTGGAGCGGCGCGAGCGAGTCCGGCGCGACATACTGCGCGACGACTGCTGCTGCTGCGTTCTTCTTCTCTCGTCCGCTGCGGCCTGGGGGGGCGCGTCGGTACCGGCAGCAGCAGCAGCAGTGGCGCTGACGTCGTGGCCACCGCCGCCATCGTCACGTTGTTGTTGTTGCTGTTGTTGTTGGTGATGGTGGCCGAGCGAGTTGGAAATCCGCCGCCATATGGCCGTGCCCCGCCGGCGGATCGGCTGCCACCCGCCAATGTACCGTTTCTTGCTGCCCTCGCTCTTCTCTGCCCGCTGGAAGGCGGCGTGGAGTCCGGCGTCGTGGGACTTGGCTCTTCCCGGAGCAACAAGAGCAATCGGGGGACTCTGGTTGTTCAGCTGCTCGAACTGCTGTATGCGATCCCGGACGGGAGATTCCTGCTTTCTAGGCGACGGCTGTCCAGCGTCCAACAGGGGCTCGGCATGTGGACTGGCGGGCGTTCCGGGCCTCGCTCCTTGGGTGGTGTCGTCCAGGAAGCTGCAGGAGAAGTCGTTGATCGATATCTCGGTCGTCAACGACGGAGCCATGCTCTTCTTTCGGAGAGTTGCATGTGTGGAAAACGTGGCGGTTGAATAATCCGGCAGGGTCCTGCCGATTGGGGTCTCTGGTTCTTCAGGGGTTGCAGTCCGTCCACGACCGCGGCGGAATGAGATGAATGGAATTGGAGACAGTCTCTTTGACTGTCGATCAAATAACTTCCGGAGGTCTGAGACTTTGCTCCGAAGAGGCCTGGGATCGGTTTCTCTGGCCGGCTGTTGGTAGACTGGGTCTGCCGTCTGGTTGAGGGACAAGCCTGGTCCCTGGTTCTCAATCGACGGCCTGCTGCGTTCTGCTGGAGCCGAGAGGAACGATGACGGCCCCTCGATATCATCCAGAACCATAGTAGTTGCGCCATCAACCCAGGGTGCATTGCCTGTTGTGTGGTTTGTACCTCCAAATTCCCTGGCATCTTCCCCAGCACCTCCACCTTCAAGTGGACGAGTCGGGCTTGATGCTGAAGGGTCCAACACTTGTACATGACGTTTGCGGGAACGGTTGCTTCTCGGCAACGACGGCGTGGAACGAAGATTCGTCGACAGTATTGAGGAGGGCATAGATCGCAGCTGTTTGGGCTCTTTTCCGGGGAGCGCCGACTGTCCGTCACGTTGCCAGTTGGCACTCTGTGACAAGGATTCTGTGCTTGCATGGTATCCTGAAGATTGGTCTAACAGAGCTTCCTTGCGACGAAATGAGGCAGATGAAACAAGTGGATTACCGGTATGACGCTGCGTCGTATCGAGACTCCTAGGAAGCCCTCGGTGTTGATCGGCTGTCCTGGGTATGTGTGGGATGACAACAGTCTCCTGACTCTCGAAGGATTTCCGGAGGTCTGCAACGCTCGGTCTCTGCTTCTGTGCTGGTTGGTTCGATATAGATGTTGAAGTATGTTGACTGGCCGAGTATTTCTCTGGCATATCACTATCCGGTTTGTATGTGTGCTCACCTGGCACGGTGCTTGGAAGGCTCGACGACTTCGGCGTCGAGGGAGACCCACGGTACGACGATTTGGACACTGGCAAGCGCCGGTGGGCAGAAGTGAACGAAGACGGCCCTGTGACCCGAACTGGGTTCTCTGGTGGTTCTTGCACCGATGTGGACAGGATTGGGAAAGCGGAATAAGCTGCTTTGCAATATGAGCATTCTTCAAGGAGATAGGGGGGTCCTGGGGCGCGAGAACTCACTCGTCCCATGTTCAAAAAGCCTCCGGCGGTCAGCAACTAGCCTAGGATCCTATCCAGACTTCCTGATCGTTGATGACGAGGCATCAAATGGAGGGTTATCCGGTGTCTCAGTGGTAAGCGTTGCCTTCTGCCAACTCCGCCCCTGGTCCTCCCGGGAGGTTGCTGGATCATCGGCGATATCGTCAGAGGGATACGCGTTGCCCGAGTCACCAGGTCTGTTGGTTTTCATCCGTGTGCTAACGGGGAGCATGGACTTTCGGCTTTCTCCACTGACTGGCGTTCTTACGTGACGCGGGGAGACATCAGACGAGTTGCCCGTGGTGGTTGATGTGTCAAAGGCAACCGAGGATGGGGTCTTCTGGTCAGACTGCGGATTCGGCTTCAGGCCACCAGATGTTTGCGGGGTGGCATTCGACTTGGCCTTGCCAAAAGATTTCGAAGGTGACGGCGGACAGGCCCCTGTGCTGTTTACCGCATCGAGTATCTCGAACTTGGAAACCAGGGAGCCCAGCTTGGGGGCTGCTGGCCGACGTTGAGAAAGAGCTCGGGTCAAAGGTGAAGGTGAAGGAGGAGCCGACGTCCCCCTATCCGAAGTTGATGACAACGTGGCCGTTGTGTCAGGGTCAGGCTGCTCCGGGGAGCATTCAGATCGTTCTGTTTCCAACTCTGTCTTTCGCGGGAGAATACGGAGAGGGGCCGGTAGCAAATCATTTGGGGCATAGCCTCCTCTGGTGGCAGCTGGTGAGGTCATGCTGAAGACTTGTCTTCCAACAGGACCACGGCAAGTGACATAGCAAAGCGGCGCGAGCGTAACGTCCAGCGATATGAGAAGATGCAACCATCCAAGTTGCTACGAAGCAGAAGCAGGTCAGCCGAGCGAGGTGTGTTCCGTAGTGACGCGGCGATAGTTCGACGATGAAAACAGCTGGCGTGCGGCAGATTGATACTTCGGATTGTATATTGTCAAAGTATTTCCTGGCCAGACGGGAGTGGTAAAATAGACTTGAGAATTTTACCGCCTTTCGAGACAGTCGACTCCTGCCTGTTCATGTGAAACAGCCACATGGGCTGATTAGGAGGTGCCTGAGAAGCGGAAAGATGTAGTGCAGAAGGTGCGTGGTAACAATTAACTTGATCCTGACCTCAGTCGCGATCTCATCCCTGTAGCCCATTCTGCCTTCCTAGGTGAATTAATGTCACGAAATCATGATAAACAGCTTCCGACAGTTTGGAAAAGGTACCGGTATGGTTAGCCCGCACTCGAATCTCAAGGAAGGCATGGTGAAATAAGCCTAGCACGATACTGGAGAGTTGGGATGAAACAGTTGATGGTTTTCATTTGACTGTATCTGCAACGGTAATCTGGCTCATAGCTACCTAAGTTCCCGATGAAAATGGTCAAACAGAGTCACTGATGATGATAAGCTGAGTGGCTCCGTTCCTTCTCGCCTCTTCATGTCAGTATGAGAACCGTCACAGCGATATCAGCCTCCCCAGCAGCGACAGACGAACCCCTTGGCGCTCCCGCGGTCAGTCCGCGTGGTCACCCGGATCACCGGTAAGCCTCGCACGCATGCCGACGATCTCGAACATCAGTACGGCGCGGCACACGAGCGCCGAGGCCATGTACCTGGCGATCACGCCGAGGGCGTCGGCCGTGCCGATGAACTCCAGACTCGACAGCAGCAGCGTCCCGAACAGGAAGTCCACGCTGCTCAGCGTTCCCAGCAGCCACGAGAGCGCGACGTAGCACGGGCCCTCGTCGCATGTCCGGACGCGTAGCTCGTCCGCCTGCGCGATGCAGGGTCCCGACTCGGCGGCGGCGCAGCAGGCGCCCAGCGCGTGCCGCGCCGCCGCCGCCGCTGTGCCTCCTCCGCGTAGTAGGCTGTCGATCAGCCGCTCCGTCTTCTTCTTATTCTCCTTCTCTAACGGCAAGGGACTACTATTACTAGTAGTAGTAGTAGTAGTATTCGACGACAAGTCCTTGGTGCTTGTGCTTGTGCTTGTGCTTGTGCTTGTGATTGTGCCTGTGCCTGACGAAGACGAAGAAGAGATCCTCTCCATGCGCAGGCGCACCACCGCCGTGCCGAGAACGTTGATGGGGACGCTGAGCAGGCCCCACGTCAGGGGCGCGTACACCGAGTCGCTCCAGAAGGAGGAGACACAACGGACGCCGAGCTGAAGGCTCAGGGCGACGACATTCGCCGCGGCGGCCAGGGCGAGCGCGTACTGCACTGCCGCGATGGCCCAGCCATAGTAGCAGTAGTGACGGCCCCCGGAGGTGGCGGCCGGGGCCGGGGCCCACGAGGAGGTCGGCAGCTGGTACCGGCCGGGTCGGGGGCGGAGGATCTCGGCCGGGTCGCGGAACTCGAACGCGCGGGCGAGGAAGACGCTCGGGCTGCCGAGGGAGAGGACGAGGCTGAGCAGCGGGCGCCCCCCGACGACGGCGAGCAGGCCCAGCTCGTCCGTGGTCGAGCCCAGGCTGGAGAGGAGGGTCGGCGTGAAGCCCAGGAGCACCTGGGCCGACGCGGACGCGGCCTTGATGTACTCGGACGCCTGCTCCAGCAGGCAGTTGACGACGGGCTCGATGAGGATGCTCGTGTGGCCGGCTCCTCGCACCCAGTTGTAGTAGGTCAGACCGACTTCTTTGGGCTGGCCGGCGAGGTAGTCGGCGAACTGCTGGGAGCAGTTGGTTTCCAGGAATATCTTGTACTTGTCGCCATATTGGGGATAGAACTCCTGGAACTGGGAGGTGATGGCCGCCGTGGCAGGGGATGAGGACAGGATCACACCTGTGAAAATGGCCAGAAGGACGGTTGAAGACATGCTGTGGTCAACGGAAACTGCAGAAACATGATCCATCGGGAGGCTTCATGTCGCCTTTATTCCCCCATATCTCGAAAGTGCACTTTTTGGGCAAGGGTATCTGGCTCTGGCCCCCCTCGGGCTGTAGTACAACACAGCAGACCATCCCTGGCAACGCTCGGCCCAGGCAGCTTGATTGGGAGATTGGCTCGGGCAACTCGACAAGTCTGCGTGCTTGGTCCGGAGTAGCTGAACACGAATGCCGGCGACACCGTGAGGCCTCAGCTACTGTCGCTGTGTCACCGCAGCGCGGCTTATCAGCCCAGCCCAGCACCTCGGTCGCATCAGGCTGCGCAGGTGTAACTTATAAGTACGATAGGTAGCTGCTGGTAAGCCGGCCCCCAGAGCTGAAGGGGGAATCAGGGTGCTTCCTGCTTTTGAGGCCGCGTGTCTGGGGATGAAAAAGCCCGGGTGCACGAGGCACTGCAGTGGCGGCATGAAGGTATAGATAAAACTGGCCGGGCGCTGCAGCTGTGATAAGTCTGAGAAACGTAGCCTCTGGGTAGTACGACACTTCCGCCTCATTCTACCCTTCCACGTGATCTGACTGGTCGCATAATGCCTCGTCATGAGACCTGCCCTCCAGAAAGAAGGGAGAGAATCAAAGAGTGTGATTTGGTAGTGGTAAGGACGATGGAGAGCCTACCCCCCAGTGCCCCTCCAGAATTTGCTTTTGTACCCCTCTCAGTGTGCTTGGTGCCTTCCCACGGTGTACCTGCCAGATCCCAGCTCCTCGGACCTGCCTTCCCACGTCCTGACGCTGGATGGTCTGGAGGTTTCACGGAGGACGCCACCGACCACTGCCTCCTTGCTGAGTCAGGCGTACGGCACCCGGGCTGTAGGTCCGAAAGACCTCAGCTACCTCTACCTGCCAACCAGGTCATGATACCGCCCCATATCGGAGATGGGCCAGACCAGACGGACGGCACGATATCACAGAATACCCCACGAAGTTGCGAGTAAAGAGCCATCCATCCGGCAACCAAGACGCCCGCGGGAACCGAGCGAGAGTAGCTGGTCGAAGGAGGGTAGGGAGCTGATCGAACGCTGCGCGCGTATGTGTCTAGTTTTAATTAGCAGTATATACAATAAAAGCAAGCGCGTACCGGGTATCAAATCAAGCCCTCGACCATTATCTCCAACACTACCCGAAACCAGATGATATGTCTGGTCTGTTGGGACTATAGTACAGCAAGCCCCCCAAAGTGCTTCCTTCAAGACACCCCTTGATTAGTATTCGTACTTCCCATTAGCGAAGGCCTCGTTATCCTCGTCCTCCGACTCCAAGTCGTCCTCCATCATCTGCCCCGAGCCCTCGTGGTGGTCGCCGTAGCCTCCTCCGAGCCCGTTGGCCGCCTCCGGCGACGGCTCCATCGACGACGCGATGTCGAAGGTGGTGGCCGCCGCCGGCACCTCAGACGTCCGCGGCGGCACGCGCAGCACAGACGGCACGCGGCGCTTTCTGGGCGTCAGGACCGCCGCGGCCACCGCACCACCTGACGACGCCTCGGCGGCGGGCGATGTCCGCGCGTGATCGTCCGCTTCGACAGTGGCCATGGCGGCCTGCCACTGCAGGAGCTCGGCCTTCATCCGGAGGCGAGACGTCGGCGACCAGCTGCGGGCCTGCCGGAGCTTGTCGTCGAAGGAGTCGGCCGGGACGCCGCCGCCGCCGCTGCGGCTCCCTGGCGGACGCCCTGGCGGCCGCCCTGTGCCCCTGGCGCGCTTTTCCTTCTTGTGGGAGGAGTCCTTGTGGGAGGAGAGATCCTGTATGAGTGTGTCGTATTTCCGCTTGGCCTTCTTGGAGAGGGGAGGGAGCGGAGAGGAGGTCGAACCATCATTAGCCTGAGTGGGGGGATTCTTGTCCAGCTGTCGGTATACAGTGCTCCTCAACGATTCCTCGCGCGTCAGAGGTTCGTTGGTGCACTTCTTGTACTGGTTCTGGTAGGTGCAGTTGGCACAGGCGTGCCGGATGGCGCTCTGGACCAGGACCGAAGTCGGCGCGACTATGCATTGGGCGAAGGGGCCGTTGTGCAGCTTGCAGTTGCGGCAGGGGTTGGGGTTGACCTGGCCGCAGAGGTAGATCATCAGGGCGCCGTAGTCGTGGGGGGTTCTGGGCAAGAAGCCGCCTTGTTGCCGAAACTGGTTCCACTCGACTGGTCGCAACGTCGGCTGTGAAGCCAGGGCAAGTGTCAGCGGGTGAATGGGAAGGGAGGTGTCCGCAAAGTCGGCTGGCAAGTGCTGCAGTGCACCCTGCCAGCAAGTGGCGTCCATGCTCTCCGGAGCGGCAATTTTTGCTCCCGCGGCAGACATCGCGAGTAACTGTGTTGCATGCCCTGCAAAATAGATGAGCACGTGATATTGCGGCAGGCAGGGCAGGTCAGATGGTAGACTTACGATTGGATTGAGGCGTTTCTTGACTGGCTAAGTGGCTTCTGGAAGGATCACTCCTTTGTGAGTACCAACTCGCAGCAGCGGAATCGACGATAGACCGGATGTCCGGGTCGGCCTCATTTGAAGCCATCTTGCCTGGTTGGCTTCGAGGTGTACTGATGGATTGGTGGGACGTCCGACGGAGCTTGTGAGGAGGCTCAAATGGGTGCCACTGATCGCCCGCCGGTGCGGTTGAGCGAATATACTCCCGATACGAGATAAGATGAGAATCACCCAAGCCCTTTCCGATCACCGGCAACCTGTGTTGATGGACATTCGATGAACAATTGTCACTTGAGCAGGTGAGAAGGGAGGCCATTCCCATCTGCCGGAGAAATATGGGTCGTCATCTGTGGCTGGTAAATTGGTGTGGCGGTGTTTGACTACAGCAGGGGCCTGTTTGAGGGCGCCACAGCTTCTCCTTCACCAACCGACGGCTCTGCCATAGCTGATCTATAAGATGGCATAATTGTCCCAGGCTTGTCTTCTAGACTTGGACGAGGTTCTGGCATAAAGGAATGAGACATCTTGTCGGTACTATTGAGTCTATCCAAGTAGTTCCACGTGCGTGCGTGTGAATACATCACAACAATTGACAGCAGAGAACGAGAAACAAATTATTATATAGTGCGATAACTCATTTTCAATCACGATCTTCTCCTCACATATGAATCTAGTCCCCTTTTCTCTGGTTTGAGAGGGTTTAAGCTATGGACAACTTTTCAGTGCTTAACAGGCTTGAATCTTAATAGTTGTGTTAGTTTCACTAAACCGGGAAGTTGTTGTGATATTAAATCGCAGTTATTTAATATTCCAACTTCTTAATCTGGTGCCCCCCGTTCCCAGGACAACTTCAGTGCCACGGGGCTTGATGTACCACGGTTCAGGATTTAAAGCTTCCAGAGTATCCGAACCAAATCCCCTGGCATGGTCAGGTTTTCAAAAATACAGATCCTATCATGGGGTTGTCTCGACGGATCCTAGGTTTCGTATTCATACCTTTAATTCTTCCTTCTCAAAACGCGAAACGTTCTTCACACGAAGGAAGGGAGAGAAGAGGGGGGAGAGCGTCCAGCCGTGCCAGCCAATGTTGGCGTTACCTATAGGAGCTCAATGCTAGAGACTGCCTACAACTATCCGCAGGCCCTGACACAACAGAGGCGCCAATAGCCCTGCCTTATACCTGCTCGACTTTTTATCAATGTGATCACAAGGCCGGATTAGTTTCCTCCACCAACTGTACCAGGGCCAGAGTGCCTGAGGTTGGGGGTCAGAGGAGCGAAGAATCCTACCTGCTCTGCCAACCCAGCCGTCTGTGGAGAGAAGACTCTGCCGACGCCTGAGTACTACATCTATCTAGGTAAGTCAGTAGGCAAGATAGGTAGTCATGCAGGAAGACGGCAGCTAGACGCCCGCACCGCACCAGACACGGGTTCTCGCATGGCGGCATCTCCATAGGACCCCAGCACCAACTACCTTAACTACCGTTACTGGATGAAGGGCTTCGCCGAAGCTCTCCCGCGATGCAACACGCAACACGGGCACGAGGAGTTGCCGGCAATACATCGGCATCGGCATCGCCGTCGGTTGGGGGCAGCAAGGCAAGGTCACAACGACCGCGACTCCCGCTCTCTTCCCCGCAGGCTTCCCCCAGTCGCGGGAGTTGGAGATGGTTGACTTGACTATCACCCTGCGACTGGTAGGTACTTACTTACCTTACCTAAGGTAGGCATGTAGGTAAGCCAGGTAGGTGAGTATGTGATACCACCGAAGCCTCCCGCAAGTAGGTAGTGACTTAACCTGCAGTAAGAGATCATAAGACCCGGCTATTCTATTCTACGGGGAATCCGAAGATACAGCTCGGCTTAGATTCGCGTGTATCTCGAATCACTCATGCGAACGAAGAGAAAGAAGACGAATCGCGAACCTGACTTATCAGCATCGTCGTCGTCCTCGTCCAACACGGCCGAGCCCGCGGTGTGATTCCGATGCGACGACCTCCGCACCGGATATATCTGGGCAGCCAGCCCCCCGGCCTCGGAGTTGCCATCCATCCATCCATCGATCATCCAGAGGGGGAGGGGACGGGACCGGCTATACTTAAGGTAGGTAGGTAGGTAACTTTTAGAGCGAGAGAGGGGGAGGGGTCCGGGGGGGTACCATAGAAAACCCCAACAGCCCCGACAGCCCCGACCGTTCGACCAACCAGACGCCTTATCATACTACCGTAACTTTTCTTCATCGCGTATGCGCTCTCCTCCCGTTGGTCCACGCGGGAGAACTTCGGCTTGGCTGCCTGCCGCCTGCGACAAAGAAAGACTGAAGATGAAAAAAAGAAAAGAAAAAAAGGGACCACCTGCCTCGTGGCCGGCAGATTCGGGAACCTCGGACCGCTCTCCCGGGAGCACCTTCGTCCAGGTCTATCCTGTCCCGTACCTTTCCATTCCACTCTCCAAACTCCAACTGCCTTACCAGCCCTAGCCTAGTCCATGCTATAGTTAGGTAGCGCCAGCGGCGGCACAGACAGACAGACGTGGTCGTGACGAGTTGGAGCAGACGCAACCTCATTCCCCCCCACGCGTCCCGTCATACCTACCTACAGTAGGTAGTATACTCACCCTACCACGCCTACTGGTACCACCTCCTACCAACGCCTACCATTGCCTACCAATGCCTTGGCGCGCAACCTCTTTTCGGGGGCTGCAGGGACGGCCGGGAGAGGAGGGGGGACGGCCATGCAGGGCGTCGGTCGGGATGCCGCTGTGCATCGTGTGGGCTTCTGGTTCGCGGCAGCGGCGCGCCCCCAGCCCGGCGGGGTACGTACGGCAGGGTCGTCAGGTCATTGTTGCTGGCAGAGGTGGCCGCGATAGGTAGCCTTTGTGCGAGGTAGGTAAGGTAGGTACTTGGGTAAGTAGAGGTAGGTAAGTAGGTAGGGAAGGTGACGTTCGTACACGCAGAGCATACGCCTGGACACGTGCCTGAGGGGCCCTGGGGTTTTCCCGATATGTGATATAATACCTACCTGCCCTCTGTCCTCTGTCTGCTGTGAAAGCAAGTCCGGGAAGTCTGCGCGAAGGTTGGAGGTCCAGGTCCGCAGCTCTGTCCCATACTGGTATACGTGAATCTATCTGCAAAGCGCACATTTTGATCGATCCGCCGTTACTTTTCCCACACGGCTGTCTTCAGTGTATACCCAGGCAACTGTACACCCAGGCGACCAACATGGCGAACATAAATGTGAAGAGTGTGCTGAAGGCGCTCACGATGAGCGAGAAGGTCGACCTCCTAGCAGGTAGGTAGTGCAGGCAGGCAAGACAGGCCACACTCACTCACTCACTTGCACACACCACTCCGTCGCCCAATGCAGAGCAGACAGACCGCTCCTCGGGACTGAGCTGACTGACGACGCGGCCGACAAAACTGCGCACAGGCATCGACTTCTGGCACACCAAGGGCCTGCCGCAGCACGGGATCCCGTCGCTGCGGCTGACGGACGGGCCCAACGGCGTGCGCGGCACCAAGTTCTTCAACGGCGTCAAGGCGGCCTGCTTCCCGTGCGGCACGGCGCTGGGCGCGACCTTCAACGTGGACCTGCTGCGCGCGGCGGGGGTCAAGATGGGCGAGGAGGCCAAGGCCAAGGGCGCGCACGTCATCCTCGGCCCGACCATCAACATGCAGCGGGGGCCGCTCGGGGGGCGCGGCTTCGAGTCGCTCGGCGAGGACCCCTTCCTGGCCGGGCTCGGCGCCGCCGCGCTCGTCAACGGCATCCAGTCGACCGGCGTCCAGGCCACCATCAAGCACTTCGTCTGCAACGACCACGAGCACAAGCGCAACGCCGTCCAGGCCATCATCACCGACCGCGCCCTGCGCGAGATCTACGCCCTGCCCTTCCAGCTCGTCGTGCGCGACTCCAACCCGGGCTCCTTCATGACGGCCTACAACGGCGTCAACGGCATCTACTGCTCCGAGAACCCGAAGCTGCTGGAGGACATGCTCCGGGGCGAGTGGGGCTGGCACGGCATGGTCATGAGCGACTGGTTCGGCACGTACAGTACTACCGCGGCGGCGAACGCGGGGCTAGACCTGGAGATGCCCGGGCCGCCGCGGTTCCGGGGCGAGCCACTGAAATTCAACGTGTCGGCCGACAAGGTGCGGACGCACGTTCTCGACGAACGAGCGAGGGCCATGCTGGAGTTCATCAAGGCATGCGCTGCCAGCGGCGTCAAGGAGAACGCCCCGGAAGAGACCGCTGACACCCCCGAGACGGCCGCGCTCCTGAGACAAATTGGCAACGAGGGGATTGTGTTGATGAAGAACAACGACAACGTGCTGCCGCTGAAGAAGGACAAGAAGGTCTGACTCTCTGTGAGAACTTACCTGCCAGTACACCGCTAACTCCAGGCTCTGGCAGACCGTCGTGATCGGACCAAACGCTCAGATCGCGACCTACCACGGAGGAGGCTCGGCAGCGCTCGCTGCCTACTACGCGGTCACGCCATTCGACGGCATCAGCAGCAAGCTCTCCTCCCCGCCCGAGTATACCATTGGGGCGTACTCTCACAAACTGCTCCCCCTCCTGGGCTACTCAACCAAGTCCCTGAAGGGGAACAGGGGCATGACGATGAAAGTCTACCTGGAGAGCCCCGAGGTTGAGGGTCGGGAGCAGGTGGACGAGATCGAGCTCGACAAGACGGAGATGCACCTGATCGACTACACGAACCCCCGAATCACATCGGCCCTCTGGTACGCGACATTATTGGGCACCATGACTGCAGAGGAGGACTGCGAATTTGAATTCGGCGTCGTCGTTTCGGGCACGGCCAACCTGTACGTCAACGACGAACTGGTAGTCAACAACTCGGAGAAGCAGAGGCCGGGAGACGCCTTCTTCGGCAGCGGCACGGCCGAGGAGAGGGCCACGTACAAGCTGGAGAAGGGCAAGACGTACGACATCCGGGTCCAGTTCGGGTCGGCGCCGACGTCCAAGCTCGGCGGCGGCTCGGTGCTGCTCACGGGCGGGGCGCTGCGGGTCGGCGGCTGTAAGGTGGTGGACGCCAAGGCCGAGATCGCGCACGCGGTCGAGCTCGCGCGGGACGCGGAGCAGGTGGTGGTGTGCGGCGGGCTGAACGCCGAGTGGGAGACGGAGGGCAACGACCGCGCCGACATGTCGCTGCCGCCGGGGCTGGACGAGCTGATCGCGGCGGTGGCGGCGGCCAACCCCCGCACGGCCGTGGTCATGCAGTCGGGCACGCCGGTGGAGATGCCGTGGGCCGGCGACGTGGGCGCGCTCGTGCACGCGTGGTACGGCGGCAACGAGACGGGCAACACCATCGCCGACGTGCTCTTCGGCGACGTCTGCCCGTCGGGCAAGCTGAGCCTCAGCTTCCCCGTGCGCGTCCAGGACAACCCGACCTTCCTCAACTACCACACCGAGGGGGGCCGCATGCTGTACGGCGAGGACGTGTACATCGGCTACCGGTACTACGAGTTCGCCGCGCGCCCGGTGCTGTTCCCCTTCGGCCACGGGCTCAGCTACACCACCTTCGCCTTCTCCGACCTGAAGGTGACGGAGCAGAAGAACAAGAGCTCGCAGGACGACGAGGAGGACCCGACCGCCGGCGAGCTGACGGTCGAGCTGACGGTCAAGAACACGGGCAAGGTCAAGGGCGCCGAGGTGGCGCAGGTCTACGTGGCGCCCAAGCACCACGCCAAGGTGAACCGGCCGCCCAAGGAGCTCAAGGGCTTCGCCAAGGTCGAGCTCGAGCCGGGCGAGAGCAAGACGGTGACGGTACGCGTGCCGACCAAGTACGCGGCGAGCTACTGGGACGAGGAGCGCGATAAGTTCTGCGCCGAGGCGGGCGAGTACGAGGTCATCGTCAGCGACAGCAGCGAGGTGAACGAGAGCAAGGCGGTGAAGGGGTCGTTCAACGTGCCCGAGACGTTTTGGTGGTCTGGTCTGTGATGGGTACCGGTATCGTCTTGAGATGAAGGCTTGCCACGGGCCATAGACAGCTTTGAGTGAGATATCAGGAGCTCATGCCGCCTCTGAAGAGCTAATTCGAGACTGATTTTTCTCGCATTGTTCAAGGGTAACAGTGGTGACGAAGGACGGAGATGAGGCAGCCAGTTGGAAAGTTGAGGCCATTCAGATCTTTTAATTTCGTCCCGGGAGACAGGCGCTGTCAACTGCCAGCCTCACACCATAAGACCCCACTGTCCTCACACGCGGCGCCCCACACAAGCTGAGAGCTACCCTTGTCGGTAACAGGTACCAATAGAAAACGCGGGGTTGGGTCACAGTGGGACGCGTTCAACGGAACACCAAAAGAACTTCCTCCCGAGACCACATCACCTTCCATGACTTGACCAGAACACCAACGGACAACCTACTCTCACCATATCTCAATTGATCTGAAGACGCAAGCATCCCACACTTCTCCGAACAGAGCCAGCAACCACAATACTCGAGTACCTCACCACCCGTCTCCGGACGCGAATGCGCCGCACCCGCCGCCGCCACGACGCGCCCGCCCGGACCGTCATTCGACTATCATCCCCGCTGTAGGTTGCAGGCTGTAGGGACCATGGCGCCGCCCACGATCCTCGCGCACAAGGCCTCCTTCCTGACGGCGCAGACGCTGCGGCTCTCGCAGCCCCTCGCGCCGTCGACGACCTGGGCCTCATCCTCCCCATCAACCTCAGACGCCGCCCCCTCGCTATTGCCGCCCCGCGCCGTCGACGACGCCGTGGTGCGGCTGAACCACGCGCTGCGCCGGCACGCGCGCCAGGCGTACGCGCCGCAGGCCTCGCGCCACGTCGCCGAGCAGATTGAGCAGCTGTTCCTCGAGGCGGGCGAGCGCGCCGTGGCCAGGGGGGCGCGCGACGGGGACGAGGACGAGGAGGATGACGATGACGAGGAGGACGAGGAGGGCGAGGACAACGGGGACGCGGCGCGCGGAGAGGACGGGCTGAGGATTGGACGGGGCGGCCGCTTGAGAGTGGGCGCTGACTTTGGTATGTTCGTGTCTTGTCGTCGACCACCGCCCTAGCCCCCCCTCGGAGCTCATCTATCGCGCCTTGTATCATATTCCAACCCCTCTTCAATGCTCTCCTCTCAACTAACCCTCCACTTCCTCCCTTCCCCCCACAACAGCAACGGACGAATGCATCGCCGCCCTCCCCGCCTCCTGGACCTCGCGCCGCCCCGCCGAGGCCGACGCGCACCCGCCCGAGGCGCGGCGATACGCCGACCTCGCCGCCCAGCTGGCCGCGCAGGCCTCATCGCGCCGCGCCGTCGCCGCCCGCGTCGACCGGCTGCGGCGCCTGCGCGCGCTGCTGGACCCTTTCTTCGGCGGCGACCACGGCGACCATGATGATGGTGATGGTGATGGTGGTGATGGTGACAACAACACCGCGGCGGGAACCAACAACAACGCGCTGGGGCTGGGGCTGGGCAGCCACGTCCAGCAGAACCTGGTGACGCGCGGCGGCGAGGTCGAGCGCGAGCTGGAGCGCATGCGCGTGCTGCTGGCGCGCGTGGGCGGGCGCGTGGCGAGGCTGCCGCCGCCACCGCGGACGACCCAGGGCGGAGAGGATGGGGACGGAGATGGGGATGAGGACGGGGACATGCCCATGGTGCTGGATGTGGACGCGGCCGAGCGGGACAAGGTCGCGAGGCTTCTAGATGGGTTCTGAGTGGGGTGTACTCTATCTGTCAAGAAGACGTGGCGGGCGGGTGCATATCAGGTACCTACCTACCTGAGGACTCGGCGAGTCGTGCGTGGGACAAGCAAGAGGCGTTTGGGAGGCTGACCGGCTGGCAGGCAAAGTCTGTGGCATGGCTTGCTTGCTAATTGGTGGCCTGGATGATACGATGATACCCCTGACATGAATTGCAGGCTGTGCTTTTGTTTCGACAGCAATACCAGGTTCTAACTACCTACCTAATAAAGTCGATAATCTTGTTTCCTGTAACTCAGCCTTCCCAACGGAGCAGCTCGTCGCCTATAAAGAAGGGGGAGAAGGAGGATCAACGCACAAGTTCACATGCGACAGCCACCTACATGCAAAACTCACTACATTGTCGACTCTGGCCAGACACGGTCCGACAGCCGCGCAGCCGAGGTAGGTTATATTCGTCTATTCATTCTGCCTGCCGCTGTTCAGAAACTCTAGTTTGTAGGACTACCGGGTTCAACCTAGGTATGTGCAAGAGGGAGGGGGCAATCTGGTGTTCGAGCAGAGGCAGCCGTACTTATGTTCAGAAGAAAGAGAAGGAGGAAATAATAGAGGAGGAGGACGAGTAGGTCGTGGAGGAGGAAGAGAAGGAGGAACAGTAGGTCAGATTAGGAGGAGTCACCAAGACCCCATATCAGAGAAGATGTCCGGTCACCCAAGAGCCCACGGCACCATTCCATCATCCAAACCAAAACCAAACCAAAAACCCGTGTGCACTCACTCACTCACTCACTCAGTCCTCCTCGCCGGCATGATGCGACTGCGACTGGCCCTTCCGGGCCGGGCTGCTGCGCAGCGACAGGGAGCCGTTCTTGCGGCGCAGCGACAGGATGCTCTTGCGCCTCTGCTCGCGGTCGCCCTCGAGCGTCGCGTCCTTGGAGCTGTCGTCGACGTCCAGGCCCTGGCCCTGGGACGCCTGCTGCTCCTGCTCCGGCAGCTGTTCGACGACGACGGCTTCATCCCCGTCCTCGTCCCCGGCCTCGTCCTTCCTTTCTTCCTCTTCTTGCTCGTCCCCGTGATCACCGCCGCCACGCTCCCGTCTGTTCTTTTTGCTCTTCCCTTCCGACCCGCTGCCATCATCTTCGTCGTCGTCGTCATCCTCCTCTTCCTCCCCTCGTCCTCGTCCCGTCCCAGCGTGGTGCACGTGCTCCCCCGGCCTCACGAGACGCAGCTTGACCATCTGCTCCGCCTCCTCGACCTCCTCCCTCTCCACGGCGACCTTCTTCGGCCGAGTAGTACCAGACGAGGGCGAGGCGGCGGGGGAGGAGCCGGGAGATTTTGCTGTGGAAGCGACGGAGGCGGAAGCGGAGGAGGAGCAGGAGGAGGAAGAGGACAGTCGAGGCGTCTTGTAGTACACGCGCAGCCCCACCGTCGCCACCGCGTTCCACGGATCACTCTCGAACTCGTCCAAGGGAGGCGGCGGCGGCGGCGGCTCATTATCCTCCCCCGCGGCACTCTCCGGCGGCGGAGGAGGAGGAGGAGGCGAAGAGGCCGAGGCCCGCCGATCCAGGATCTGGTCGAGCTCGCCGTCGCTGATCTCCGAGACCGACGAGACCGACGTGTCGTCGTCGTCGGAATCGTCGTCGTCGTCGGACGAGGCGGCGGCGGCGGCGGCGGCGGCGGCGGCGGCGGAGGGCTCGGGCGAGCCGTGGTGTTCCTCCTCGTCATGCTCGCCCACCTCCGCCGGCGTACGGCCGGGAGGGAGGATCTGCACGTGTTTGCCCCGGGCCGGCGGCGCGGCGGCCGAGGACGCCGCATCTTGACCATCATCATCACCATCGTCGGGGACAGCAGCGGTGGTGGCAGCACTGGCAGTGGCGGCCCGGGTCTGCTGCTGCCTCCTCTCCCTTCTGGCCCGGGCCCTCTCGGCTCTGGCGGCCCTCTTCGCCTTGGCCTTGGCCTTGGCGCGGGCCCGCCTGCGCCGTGCCCTCGCCTGCTCCCGGACGCGGCGGTGGTAGAGCTCCCAGCGGGCGGCCATGACCTCTTTCCTGAGCTCGGCGCGATCGCGGTCCCTCCTGCGGCGCTCCGCGTCCCGCCGCTCCTCCGGGGCCATCATCTCGTCCTTCTCCTCCTCCTCGACGACGACATCCGCCCCCTTGCTGTGGGCCAGGTCGTACGACATGCCGACGCGGACGAGCTTGTCGCGGCGGCCGCGCGCGTACCTGCGGACGACCTGCTCGACGGGCATGACGTCAACGTCGCGCGCCGCGTCGATGCGGAGCAGCACGTCGTAACTCCCGGCGGCGAGCTCGAGCTCGACGTTGATGGACCGGTTCTGGCAGTAGGGGCTGATGGTGCGCACGACGTACTGCTGGCCCTGGCCCGTGCGGTGCAGGCGGAAGTTGAGCACGAAGCGGTACTGGCCCTCGAGCCCGCGGTAGTAGCGGTCGTCGAGCTGCGACAGCACGAGCACGACGGGCGCGGCCCGCGCCAGCGAGAGCGCGAAGTACGTGTCGTGGTAGTCGGACGCCCAGGGGACGTCCAGCGTCGTCCACAGCGACGTGACGCGCCACTCGGGCCCGAACAGGCGCGTGCGGTCGAAGGCCTGGTACCGGCGCAGCAGGTCGTCGTACGAGATCCAGAAGCTGCCGTCGTCGCCGAAGCGGTGGCCGAGCTTGGTGAGCCACTCGACGGTCCACTCCTTGGAGCCGTCGGACCAGGCGCCCTTCCACTCGCCCTTGCCCCAGGGGTTCTTGAGCAGGACCAGCCGGCGGCCGTCCATCTCGACGGCCTTCATGACCGAGTAGGCGTGGCGCTCGACGATGCCCTTGCGGTCGCCCCAGCCGCCGCCCCACATGCCCGTCGAGCAGCCGAAGAGGAACTCGTCGTTGACGCGCATGAGCTCGTGGGCCCAGAAGTGCTCCTTGTCGAGGATGTCGGTCGTGTAGAGCTCGGTGGTGACGCCCCCCGTGAGGTCCTCGATGCCCTCGCCGGTGAAGCCGCCCTCGATGGCGGCGTAGTCGCCGTGGGCCTTGGCGTACGCCTTCTCCAGCAGCGGCAGCCAGGTCTCGTTGGCCTCCTCGCACTGGGCGAAGTAGAGGGCGCCCGAGCCGGACTGGTACGTGCGCCGGTACTGCTCCTCCGAGTTGATGCGCTCGCGGTCCTCCCAGAGCATGCGCTCGAGGAAGCTCTCCTCGAAGTCGGGCTTGGTGAGGAAGAGCTTGTCGTCGATGATCTCCGAGATCCACTCGCCGTCGCGGTGGAAGACGAAGCCGTAGACGCCCACTGCTTCGTCGCGCGCCACGCACACCCGCTCGATCAGCCCGCGCTTGTTGCTCAGCGTGCACAGCGCCGCCAGCAGCCAGCAGTCCCCGTCGCGGCCCTGCCGCACGTCGTTGGCCGTCGGCCCGCCGATGTAGAAGCGCGGCTCGTCGAAGATGTCGACCACGCGCTTCACGCTCTTCGGCTGGAAGCCGCCGGTCCCGGTCCCGCGCCCAGCGGCGGCCGGGCCGCCGACGCGGTTCGACAGCGTCTCCAGCGTGTCCCGGCTGCCCCATTTCAGGTCGACCTCGAGGTCGAAGTGCGGGTCCCGGTACTTCTGGTTGATGCGTCGGCACTCCTTCACGATCTTGTCCACCTTGGCCCTGCATACTTCGGCGGCCTCTTCGTACGACGCTTGTGCGGTGGTGCCCGTGCGCTTATGGGACCGCCGCGCCGCCTTCTCTGCATATTTATTATGCGGGATGATCGTCGTCGCTACAGCATAGGAGGCTTAGCTTTGGAACTGAGGGCGTCGCGAAAGGGGAACATATATATGGTGCATTTCACAGCTTGCCACTAACCTTTTCCGGGCGCCTTGGTGGTAAATTTGCTCCAAAACTCATCAATGGCCTCTTGTGGCGTCTGCTTCGGTTTCTTAGACATCCGAGGATAGGCTGGTTGAGACATGGCGGCTGCGAGGTCGGCGTCCTCCTCCTCTCCTGACGAGTAATGGCTGTATCGTTCTAAGATTGATGGCACGGCCGACATGGTGGGAAGCCGGGGTAGTGCAATAAGAAGACTTATGTGTGTCGGCAAGCCCCAGGGGCGACCAAGAATCGAAGGAAGGCTCAGGGTAGGACGTCCGCTCAGAGGAAAATGCAGCCGCGATGCAGCGAACACAACACGCTCATCTCATATCCGAATAGTGGCTCTTGCCCTGTTACAGGTTACTTATGGACCAAGTCAAGCTCCTGGCTCCCAAGTCAAGATACTTGAACTCCGCAAAGTAGGAAACACGATACCAGCGCAGCGCAAGGGACGACGGAGACAGCAAAAAGGGCAGGATATCTCACAGAAAGCGAAGGCCTTCAAGATTGAGGGGGTTGGTTTTATCTCAGCTCTCTCAAGGCCCACCGAGTCTCGATTCACCAGTACTGAAGAGGGAGGCTCGATGGACCCCCGGTCGTACTGGCCACCTATCACGGCTCTTCACAGTACCCTCACTGGTACCTGCTAGCAAGACTTGAACTAGACCACGGCATCGTGCTGCCGCATATTCTGGAGGTAGGCAACCGCAGCCCCTGGGGACGAAGAGGAAGAAATGTGTGACTCGACCACGATGAGTTTGCATCTCACCGCTTCATACACCACTGATACACCAGTCGTGCAACCCGGACGCGCAGTGTCGAATCAGCGGGGGAGTCGCCCCGTTGGGGGCCAAAACCGGGGTCAGCGGCCAATCACCGTTAGACGGAGGCTCGAGCAGTCTCGTGGCGACTGCTCCAGAAGAGTCATCTCATCATCGATGACTGATACCATGCGCTCCCTCACTCAGCTTTGGCCCAGGCAGATGTTCCATAGGATGCCACCTCCTTGATTAGCCTGAAAAAGTGAACCCCTTGGTTGCCTATTTTTCTCTATGCATGCGGAAACGCTGTAGATGTGTATCTACCGTCGCCAGGCTATCGCAAAGGTTCGTGTGAGGTATTGCCAATCAAGCAACTGGTGAGATGCCGTGGCTCACAGTAGTCGCGTGGTGTCTATATTGTTCACGCTCTCCTGTGACGTTCAGTTGGTTACCGGGAAGAGTTGTCGGGAATTGCCGTTGCTACTGAGCCCGGCCTCCCGGTAGGTTGCGCGAAAGTCTCACGACTTTGAAGACAACACACCAAACACCCCAAAAGTGTGTTACCTACAGTGAATGGAGAGAGATACGTCGACTTTTCACTGGTGGGTTGATTGACCGTTTTCGCGTTTCATGAAACTCCCCTACTGTATGTGAAAAGGCAACTCGTGGTGCGAGGTAGAGACTCGTCCAGGAAGTGCCGTTGTGGGAGATTTTTGAGGAAAGGGTGTCGTAAGTAATCACGGCAGGCAATTAATCCTGTTTCCCCTGCTCGCGTCTGCTTGGGGGAAGCGGGACATCGATGTTATGTTTCGATACATAGCATCATGGCCTATTATTCCAGTCCAGCGTCAGCGATGAAGACCATTCGACAGCTAGAAGGCCGGTGATGTCGGAACACGCCGTCAACAGTTTCCATCAGGGCAGGTTGAAAGTGCGTTTGCGCGAATACTTGTAATAGACACACTGGATATTGGTGAGAGTTTGGGCGAGGGTCAAACACGAGGACGGGGTTTTCAGTTTGCGCTGAACCCAGCAACTGCACATTGGTGGGACTACCGGTAGACTACCCCCGTTTAGCCGTGAGGAGAAAGGGGAGGGATGAGAGAAAGTTAGGTGTGGCTTATAGAGTTACCGGCAGCACATGGGCTGAGTTCAATGCAGGGACACAAAGCCTCTATTGCCAGAAGCTCACGAGGTAACCACGCTGTCGCATACGAAGACTCGACCATGGCACGACACCCCAGAAGACTCATATGGGGACATGGCACGACGCTTCTGAGGTGAGAGATCCGCTGACGCAAGTTCCGACAATGAGAGTGGAGAGAAAGAAAAGAAAGGGCAACAACATACCATACTTGCAACGTCTTTCGAGTAACCCACCGCATAGGATGTCGTCACCCTGAGGCCATACGTACCTAGGCAAGCATAAGTCTCTTCAGCATTCACCTCGCCGATTCGCAGACGCATTCCGTATAGAGCCCAGCAGGTTGCTGCGCGGCGCAAACCATAGGTAAGGACTTATCGTACTCGACGAACAAGTCTTTCAATCTGACCGCGCGCGTTCGAAGACCTCTTCGTATTCTTTTTGAGATAATATTTTCCGGGGGTTTGGTTGGCTTCGTGTCTGATACGAGGACGGGGCACGGTAAGTTGGGGCATCATCCCTCCACGGCTTCCGAGATGCCGACCATAATCTGCGTGGCACACAAGCCGAAGGATTACAACCATATCTATTCAGCAGCAGCGCATTTGGCAGGCATGATCGTGCTTAAGGAGACTTTCGTGGTGGTTGCTGTGGCTGTGAGAGAGGTATGATAGACATCGATCTGTGCGCTGGAGAGATCGGTGCAGGAACGGTTCAACCAGAGACATCTATCTCATCGAGACAGCTGGATACCTACAGCTAGATAGACAGGTTCAGGGGCTGCTTGCTTGAAGGTAAGTTAGATGTTGACTATCTATTGCGAGTTCGGGTTGGCTTCAAAGAGGCTCATAAGTTAGACTGGGTTGCTGCACTGATGGCTAGATATGAGTTCGTATGCACAACACCACGAGAAAAAAGGATCTGATGGGGAAATAACTGTACCATGTACCATAGTCTCGTACGGGTCTGACGAGGTACCAAACTATTTGAGTAACGCGAAAAAGTGTACTCGGACACGAATCATTGATATTTACCTCTAAGTAGCCTCTGCTGAGGTCGTATAGCGTCTGCAGCCGGCAGCGATTCGATAGTGAGGTAAGCCTCTGGCGTCTTGAACAATCCTTCCTCGAGCATGATGGAACCAGCAGGACACAAGGCATTCTCTGTGGTTTCGAATTCCAAAGGTCCCGTCATCAAGACGGCCGAAACTCGTGTGCTCAGACTCGTGTGCTCAGACTCCATTGCCTCGTAACTTTTGAGTCCTTGACAAATATGCCCTCACTGTTCTGCACGGTGAATTGGCTTCGCTCGGTCGTGTCAACCAAGGTTTGCGCCTGGGCCCGGCAAACGAGGAACGTCTTGCGTGGCAATTGCTGCCGAACTTTGACGGGCGTCACTGATCAGAATGCAGGTTGGCATCAGGCATCCGAGACCGTGCATCAATGCACGTGCTGGGATCGCGCCTCGATGCCCGGCTTCTAAAGGGAGTGCAGGCCAACAGCCCGTCCATCATCAGTCACCTGTTTCTAAGAGAAAGAGGAGCCCGATGGATCGCAGCCGGCCTGTTGCTGTTGTTCTTGATGAGTGTACTCCGCACCCCGTTGGTCGACGTCGAAAGTGCCTCTTTCCGGCTGATCTTTTCGTCTCTGGCAAAGTGACGGTTATAATAGCCGACATATTGGTACAAGAGGGGGAGAAGTCGATCGGAACCCCGGGAAAAGCTTGAGCTTGATTTTGACCACGGGCGGGCCCAGCCTTGAGCCTTTTGCTGTCTGTCGTCCGATGTCCGTTCACTTCGCGTGCCCTGAGTCTTCTCGGCCCCGACCGCCGGGACTGCCCAGGCACACAACAGAGCGCGGTCAGCAAGCCATGACAAGTCAGATGACTGGCCGAACGGCTCAAGCGTTGCCACGTCACGGAGAACCCCTGCGCTGGGGGAAGCTTGAGATGCAATTGTCTGCTCTGCCCCTCCGTCGACTGTCCATGGAGTGCAGGGCGGGAGCCGGAAGATCTTCCCAGCTCTTGCCCATGAAGAACAGCCGTCCAGCCGCAGTTGCATCCATGGGTGACGCCGTATGCACTCTTGTGACTGTTCATAGGACAAGCCATAAGAGGGCATGCGGCCAACAGTAGAGGTACCTATTGTCAGCGAAGCACCCGCACGTGGTAGGTATCGTCTGTGTATCGAGCCTACAGTAGGGCTACGCCGTCACCGCGATCCGGTATTCGAGTTACAGTCATCGCCACTTGTAGAGTATCAGCCCTCGCTGGCACAGGGGGACAAACACTCCGGTCACATAACAGTGGCAATCGAGAAACAAGGAAAAGTCATCCAGAGCCTCCGGCGACATGCGGGTTCCTTGTATGTGATGCGAGTCACCGCCGGCTCGAAGATCGTCAGCCAAGGACAGGGGCTCTTTTCGAAATTCCCAGTTTCTCTTCTCTCCTCTCTGTCGGGACTCGGCGGCGGAAGCTCTCTGCGATGCTTGGCGATCGACGCCGGGCATTGCAGTTCAGATGATGATGGTGGAGCGGTCCCAAGACTCTGTCTCTCTTCAATCTCGGCAGTGGGCGGCCCCGATCGAGGCAGACTTCGCTCAGCCACCGCGGGTGCCACGGCGCAAAAGCGGAAGTAGGTACGGATCCGGATAGGCTCCGAGAAGCAACCAGAGCCGAGCCAGAATGTGAAACACGTGCTGGGCGGGCCTGATAGGTCTGCCCAGAGATCTGTCCATCAGGATCTAGGAAAGCCACAGAACGTTGCAGTTGCTACGCACTGAGGTACAGTACGCAGCAGCAGTATGGTATCGGTGTGGTGGTAAGCTGAGGGATGAGAGAGGGCTCAAAGGCTCAGTGATGATTTGTTGTCATATGCTGGCTCGAGTCGTGGCAATCAGGGACAAGCACCAATGGCAGAGCGCAGACGGTGCGCCGGATCGTTTCGTCCCCAGGGGGAAGCAAGTCGAGCCGGCAGCTTGATTGGCTCAGCCTCGCTCAGGGGCAATCGGAGTATTTGCCTGGTGCTGGCCCCCCACGACATGGCAGTCCATGACTGGATCGGATATTACTGCGTACTGTTGACGGGCTTGTCGAAGTTGTGTGTCTTGGCTTTGTTGGCCGATGATGAGTGGTTGAACGTGCTGGAGGCCTTCGCATACCTAGGATTGCAGCCAGTGATGAGAGCGGGTGTCTCACTCCCCGCGATAGCTTCATTGGTTGCGGAGCTACCTCGACAGCAGGCCCCATGTCCAGAAGCTCTGACTTCTTTCTTCCGTTCTCAGGCCCCGAGCGCGAGGCTCATACTCATACCGATAAGCAAGTAGGGTACGGTACGTTACATAGCGCGGGCTCCTCGGCCTTGGGGAGCAAGAAGCGAGGAAGCGCACGGCTTGCGTCTAGGCGCCACGACAAGCGCGCGCGCGCCTACCGCGTAAAGACAGGTGATGGACACGCCAAGCGCCAAGGAGTCAAGGCCGCGCGCTCTCTACCTCTCTTTGCTCTCGCTTTTCTCGTCGGACATGAAATGACGGAGTGGACAGACGTTATGGGATTGTTCGTGGGGACTTTGGCGACGGGAGATATTGAAGGGTTGCAGTGCCCTCTGGAGCTTCGTAAGCGGGTGCTGCTGCTGTTCGGCTGCTAGTGCCCTCTGGCCATGAAGTTCAATTTGCGCTGTGGTTTCACCATCCTTGGCCTGCCCTGTACCTTGCATCGTATCCGCCCTGCCACTTGTTCAAGATGCGCTGTCAGACCGGCCAGGCACACCGCCAGCTGCCTCTACCACTTCTGTCGCTCCACAATTGGCCGACGCGGGCTGGTGACAGGTGGGCCTGCCCCTGATCCGGTCAACCCCCCTAAGCACAGATGCGCCGTCCCATCCCGCATTCTCCATTCGTTCTCCTCCCCAGTTCCATGCCAACGCATCAGGACATCGTCCTTGCTCCCGTCCAACTTCAGGAATGTTGTATGTGTGTGTGCTATATCGCCACATCTTATGTCAGATAAGGCCCAGGAACGAGCCCTGTACCGGCATTGACTGCCCGCCAGCCAGCCAGCCAGCACGTCCGTTCGACCTTGTGGATGAGGCCGTGATGGCCTAGACCACACCAGCTCAGACACTTTCCGCTCAAGAGTCCGGTCTGGGATGCTTCGTTATCCTGCCATGCCCACGATGTCTGGTTCGAGAGCTTACTGTTTCTCAATACCTAGGCACACCGAGTACGAATCCGTACGGTACCTCTCGAGTCTTGCCGGAGACCAGCCCAGCCGCTCAATGTCACCCCCCTGCGTCTGGCGAGGAAACTTTCCTGTCCAAAAGTTTCATCCTTGCCCATTTCCGCAGGCCGCATTGGGACGTCTAAATGCCCGATATCCATCGGCCAAGGCTCGAGTCCGGCTCTCTCGTGTTCTGCCGTCGCGCTAGGCCCCGGTCCGCAAGCGTGGCTAGGCCGCCGGGCTCCCCCCTGGGCCTCGAGACCCTCGTCTTTCATTTGCCTTCATCATGTGGTGGAGCTTGCCCTCTTGCTCGCTCGACCGGGGTGGCTACCACACTACCGGCCCGGCGGTCTGCTCAAGTATATCTCGCCCATATATATCTTCAACCAGAGCCCTCTCTCGGTGACTTGTCCCTGGTTCTTCGCCGCCGCGTCCAGCTGTCTCTCATTCTTCTTCCTGTCGCCACGATAGCCGAGCTATACTACATTCTTTTCCCTGGTCTACAGCCAACCATACCCTTGGCTGAGCCTTTCGTTCACATTCGTCCCTCTTTTGAATATATACATTGCAAGCTCCCAGCGAGACAGATCCACTCCACCTTTGCCTTCACTTGTCAGCCTGCTGTTGACAAATTACCTACGAACAACATCTATCTACATTCTCAACCTCTAGTCACCTGTCAGGCCGTGTAGCAACTGAAACTATTCACTCTACCCGCCTTCGACCCTTCTCACAGCTGTCAAGATGCGTTACCAAACGACGATATTCTCTCTCCTGCCCGGCCTCGTTGCCGGCATCAGCCCTCCTGGTGTCCCGGGCTTTAATCTCGCATGGTCTGCAGACTTCGAGGGTGCCGCGGGCTCATCGCCCTCCACGGATCTCTGGAACATCATGGACGCCATCGACACCAACAACGAGGTGGAGACGTACACGAGTTCGAATTCGAATCTGCAGAGGAGCGGCGGCGGCACCGTGCAGTTTGTGCCGCGGAAGTCCTCGACAGGCCACTGGACTTCGGGCCGCATCGAATCGAAGGGCTCGTGGACGCCCCAGGCCGGCAAGGTCATGATGGCATCGGCCAGCATCCTCATCGGAGACAACGCCGCCTCCACCAAGCAAGGGCTGTGGCCCGCCTTCTGGATGCTGGGGCAGTCCATCCGAGAGGGCACCACCTGGCCCGGGTGCGGCGAGATCGACATCTTCGAGCAGGTGGACGGCGTCCTCACGGGCCACGGAACCGTGCACTGCGGCACGTCCAGCGGCGGGCCCTGCAACGAGCCCGAGGGCCAGTCCGGCACCGTCGCCATGCCGGCCGGCGGCTTCCACACGTGGTCCGTCAAGATCGACCTCACCAGCAGCAACTGGTTGGCCCAGACCATCTCGTGGCAGCTGGACGGCAACACCTACTACACCGTCAGCGGCGCGACGCTCAACGACCAGGCCACCTGGGCGACCCTGGCCCACAGCCCCATGTACATGATCCTCAACGTGGCCGTCGGCGGCGACTGGCCCGGCCCGCCCAACGACGTAAGTGCTCACCGAAGAACGCCGGCTCCGCCGTGCTTCCTTTTCACATATGCTGACATTTATCCCAGGCGACGCTGGACGGCTATGGTGCCATGATGGAAGTCGCATACGCAGCCATCTACTACTCGACGTAGATGGCGGCGGCGACGTCGCTGTCGGTCTTGGACTTTACGGGCTACGATATCAGATCGTGGGTTGTGTATATGGGATGGCGTTACGCGATATTGGGACTGATTCATTCTGAGATACCTCTTTGCTTGTGGCTTTTTCTGATTCGAGCAGCGAACGCAAGCGTACGTTTTTTTAGGTGCCTGCATGTATGGGCACTGAGTTTTTTTGAGGGGGAGGGAGATGGGGGATTAGAAAAACCAGCGACGACAGACAGCCTTATGGGCTTGGATTCACCACGCCCCTATCTGGGGTGAAGTTATCAGGAGAGAGCAGGCTGCTCCACCGGTCCGTCCCTCGATGGCCTACCGGTAACGTGGCGGGAGCAACATGATATCCCGCCACCACCATCTACCTAAGTAGCTAGCTAGACCAGCTTCCAACACTGCTTACCTTAAGGAGGTAGCAGCAAAATACAAAATACATTCAATGGTCAGCAATTCCTGATTCCATTCCATTCGGTGACGTATCTGTGAGGCCGAGCGAGCACTCTGCCGTAGGTGATAGTGCCCCTCTCCCCACCGAGCGGTGGGGGTGGCACATGAGATGGATACCCCTGAAAAGCCAAGCTGGGCCAGTGGGATGGATGGACCCCTGATCTCTCTGCGGGATTCCTTCGTTGCAAATCGCGCAAATCGACCAACTCAGCCCAGTGGCCCTCCCCTCGCCCCTCGGGCCCGCCCAGGCGAGCCAGGGGTCGCGGGCGGGCGAACGGGCCAGCAGCTTCACCTGAGACAGAGAGGCGCGCACCGAGGCACCGCGCCGGCCGGCGGCCCGGCGCACAGGCCCAATCGCGATCCTCTGCTGAGTGCTCCAATTGAGCTGTCCATGAGTCAGCACGCACGGGACAGACAGACAGACACGACAGACAGATAGATAGACAGATAGACAGACAGACAGAGAGGGGGGACGGGGGATCGGGGGGACAGGACGCGCCAATCCGGGAATCCTACCGATGGATGGATCTCGGGATGGATTGGATGGATTGGATCGTGCGTTAGCGCGAATGGCTGCTGTGAAGATCACCGGCTGGCATCTTTTATGATATATGCCTGGGCCCTGCTGTCTGTTGTATAAGGTATTATATTGGTCTGACTTCACAGATACTTGCTCGTTACACAGACGAATGGTTATACGCCGTAGTATACACTTCGAACAGACTAATATATAATACGTATTATAACGCTATAAAAGAATAATAACAGCCTTAACGCTAGCTTTAAAGAATTATTTCTAAGTATTTTTTCTTAAAAAGTTATATTAGTTTTAAGCCTTAGTATTCGATAAATAAGCTCGTTATATATTTATAACTATATTATATAAAACTAAGTTTATACGTACGGCTTAAGGCTTAGCTTAATTATATATATATATAATTAAGCTTATATAAGAAGCCTTTTATACGGGCTATAAGCTATTTAATATAAGCTATAATATATAATTAATATTCGTATTAATACTAAAAGCTTTCTTTTTTATAATAGCACTTTATATATATTAAGCATATAAATATTAGCTTACGGATAAAAGGTAAGTATTAAGTTAATTTATTAGCCTTATTTATTTTCTTATTTATTAAGCACTAGATTCCGTACGTTTACTTAATAGTGCTTTTTATTAATCTTTTAGCTTTACCGTATATTCCTATTTTATATAATCGAGGGTAATTTTATTAAACGGTATTATACTCCGGTATTATTCGGGGGTAATTAGCACTTTATCCGTTTACGGGAAATACTATTAAAGTAAATCGAATAAAAGAAAAAAATTAAGGAAATAAGTAAAGATTATATACTTTTTATACGATTACTAGTTTAAAAGTAATAGCGGCCGGAATTATACCGTATAATAACTTTATTATTAAAAATTATTAAAATTACTCGTATAAGTTCCTAGTTTTAAGCTTTACTCCGTATAAAGTTTTTTTAAGCTTATTAAACTCGGTTCGTGCGGTTATAATTTTAATAATGCCTTTTCCGAACATTAATTCCCTTTTCCTTTTATAATTATTACCCTTTCCTTTTCTTCCTTATTCGGGCTTTTTATATACTAGGTATAAGGGTTTATAATAAGCTATATCGTATAAGTGTTACGGATAGTGTAAAGCGTATCCGGAACTCTTTATAAAAAGAATCTCTTAATTCTAAAATGTAAAGAAAAGAAAGGAAGGCTATATACGGCTAGTTATAAAAGTAGCAGTTAACTAGGTCCGCTAATAAAGCCGGAGCCTAGTAAAGCCTAGGTGCGCATAAGCTATACCTAGCTACACCTTTTAGCCACACAAATACTATAATACCGTTATTACCTTTTTAATCTCTCGTATAAAGCTAGAAAAGGCTATATACGGAGATTTTACTAAAAACGCGTTTTGCGTAGTACTGTATAAAATTCTCACTCCTTAATCAGTAAGTCGTTAAAATCCTCCGCCGAATTAAGCTTAGCGCCGCTTTTTAAGAACGCTAGCTAATTATATAAAGAAATAATATACTTAACCCGACCGCAACGTATATAAAGGTTATTCTTACGGCGGTTAAAACGCACCTCCGGTAAGGAGCTAAGTGCTATTTTACCGTTAGGAGTTTAAATATACGGGGCGTTTTAATTAGCCGAAGTACTGGTAAAAGTGGATCGCGGTATAATATTAATGCTTATAATCTCGTACGCAGTTTTTAAAGTGTTAATAGTAATAACCTTACCGATAAAAGTATTTATTCGCGATAAAGTTATTTGCGAGTGCTTTTTAAAACCGGTGAAATTATTAAAAAGATAATAAAGGAGAGAAATAAATTTATTATAGGTTTCCAGAAGCGATTCTCGGTTATTAAGCTTAGCTTATAGCTTATTAAATACCACGCCTTATAAATTTTAAATTCGGATAATTTCGTCGAGGAGATTTATACCAGCTTATTAATAAAGCTTTTTATTATTAGCGATAAAGGTACGAAAAAAGTCGATATTACTTATTTTAAAGTTATAAAGCTTAAAAGCGGCTCGTATATACTTATTCGGGTTTACGTAAATCCGGCTTAAAGTGGCTAGCAGTTTTTTATATTATTAGTGGTCGGTTTATAATAAAAAACGCATTTGCGGTACGCAAAGGTTTTATACCTTAGCTTTTAAACGGCCGAGTACGTAATAGATTAATGCTTTATTATTACTAATAACCGGTTTATTAATATCGATTTTACCGTTTATTTAAAGGAGTTAAACGTCGAATTCGGCCGGTTTAAAAAGCTTAAATAGGTTTAATATAATAATATAAAAGTAACGCTTGCGTTTTAATTAATCGGATTTAACGGTCGTAAGCAGAAGATTTTAATTAAATTTACTGGTTTTAAGAAGAAAATCGAGTGCTTTTTAACTTTGCTAACGGAGTTAAGAGATCTCGGCTTAAAATTCTTTTTAAAGCTTTTACTTAATAGCCTCCGTAGCAGTATACACTAATACTTATACCTAAGCGGCGGTAATCTCGGCTATAATAATGGTTAATATTATCTCCGGTATTAAAGTATTACTAGTAAATAATAATACCGCGGAGAAGGGTAAACTCCCGGGATAACGGCGGGAATAAAAACTTTTAAAAAAACCGAGTCGGAATAAATTTATAATTATAAAAGTGCTAATAAGCTTTTAATAAGCGGTTTTAATTAATTAAAATCGGCTAATTAATAATCGAAGTAAGTTTACCTAATAGCGAAATATATTAGCGTAAAGTTTAAAAACAATAGAATTTTATAATTAAAGTAATAAGAATCCGGTCCACTTAATAGCGAAGTATACCAGCGTGAAAGGAGTAGTCGAAATCAGTTAAAGAAAAAGAAAAAGGTACGGTTAAATTAATTAAAAGTAGGTATTAAGCCTAAATAAGCAGCTACTAGCTAGTAACGGGCGTAAAAGCGGCTTTTACTAGGTGCCGAGTGTTAATCTTAACGTAAAAGCTAAAAAAAATACCGGTAAAAAGCGTATAATACCGGTCCAGCGTAATACTAAAGCGTTAGCGTTAAAAAAGGAGAGTTATAACCAACGTATATATTACTAGTAAGGCTAATAGTAATAAGCGGTTATATAATAAAGTGGTGGAGCGTGGTAAAGTGGATTTAACTAGCTACCCCACTGTAAACTAATAGCTAGCAAGCTAACTAAGCAGGTGAAAATAAAAAACCCACTATACACTATTATATTTCTACTAAATCCAGTTAATCTATTATTTACTTCTGCTTTTCTTTTTTTACGCAGTTTATTATATAAAAACACCAGGTATTTAAACTATTACACACTTAGCTAATAATACGCTTATAATAATAAACTGCGTACTTAACCGTTTAGAAAAACTTAAAATATCTTAACCTAATTAAAAACGACCTCGTCGGCGAACTTGTAAGCGCCCGGTAATCGATCCCGAATTAAAACAAGGCTTTAAAAGCCTTAACAGAACTTCCTAAAAATCCTTATATTACGTTATATCGTAATACCACTAAAATAAGTAAAAAGATTACCGGCTTTAACCAGGGCTTTTTAACCCCTCGGGTCCCTTTAAAAGCCTTTACTTTTAAGGCTAATAAAGAAACGGCTATTAATTAAGCAGTCCTCGAAGCCGCTTATAACCCCGATAATTATCGAAAGAATTTCCCCCGAGTTTAAGGCCTCGGTATCGAAAGCGATCTCGACCGCTAATCTATTATAATTATCGGTAACCGCGTTCCTTATTATAAGGCCGTTTAAAAGGTTACCGTTAATAAAAAGGGTATCGAAACGGAAAAATCGGCTTTATTAAACCCTTATAAGTTTTTCTCCTTTAAAGCTAAAAATAAAATCGAATAATATTAGTATAATATTAATAATATAAAAAACTTTTATATTAATAACCTTATAAAGCGTATTATAGCTTTTATTAAATACTTTATAAGCAAGCGGGTTAAGCCTTACGTATTCTTTAAAGCACTCGTTAAAAAAATAAAAAACTATTACCTTAACTAAAATAGGCTCCTGGATAAAGAATAATTTAAAAAAATAATAACAGAGCACTTTAAAGCCGTTTAAAAGGAGTTTAAGCTCCGTTTAATTTTTATAATAGGAACCCAGTAATAAGTTAATTATATTACTTAATTAATCTAAGAAATAAGTTATAATTTTAATATACTTAGCGAATAAGGCCGTAAACTCGCGGAATAAGCTATTTTCTATTAAGGGAACTACGCGGAGGTAAATAAACTGCTTATTAATACTAACCGATAAATTATTAATATAATAGTAAGCGGATAAACCACTAACGGTAACGGTAATAATAACCCCTCGGGAGCTTAAAACCTCTTTAAAGCTAATACTTAACCTATTAAGGCTTAACGGAACGAATAAGCTTAAATGGTTATAAAAAAAGATAAAGTCATCACCGCCTTTAAGGAAAAAATTATTAATATAGCGGGCACCACCGATTAATAAGATTAAACCCCGGGCTTTATAATTATTAAGGACGGTATCAGCTAATTAACTAAATAATAAAACCCTCCCGTTTTCACCTCTAAGAAATCTAAAAAGGGAAATTTAAAAATTAAATTTAATATTTAGCTAATGCTTATAAAAAAAAAGCTTAAAAGCAACGCCGATTATTTCCCCACTAAAGGCTAGAAAATCTCCTATATTATAACACGGCTAGGCGGGAAAGTATCTGATAATCTTTACCCTTTTATTAATAACGAGCTCGGTAAACCGGAATTTACGACCTATTCCTAGGTATTAAAGCACCTCTACGAATAATATAATAACCTTAACGCTTATAATAAGGCCCGAATCGCCTTCTAGGATCTTATAATAAGCCCTCGCGAGCACTTTATTCCTTTTAAAATCGAATTCGTAAAATAAGCGGGCTTAGCCCGTATTATTAAAACCGATTATAAGCGTAAGATATATAATAAACTACCGTTTCGATTTAATAATAAGGTAATAAATTAATATTATAACCTAAATATTACTTTTACGAAATACTATAAATACGTTTAACGGTATAATTATTAATACTGGAAGAATAATATAGCCCGTTAAAAAAAGGAGAGTATTAATAAGTTTACGAATACTATTAAGGCTAGTAAAAGTGGTATTAATAATACTAAAAGTAATAATTATATCCTTAATATTACCGTTTAGCCTATTCGCACGGGTAAAGGCGATTATTTCAGCGTTATAACACTTAATACCTCGTTTACTAATAAAACACTTTTCGCCGCCTTAAACCTCGAGTAATTAAAGCAAATAATCCCTTTAAGTATATATTTTATTTATTACGAGAAAGGCTATTATAGCCCTTAATACAATTATAAGGCGGAGTATAATAAGCTTAAAAAGGCCCGGATTAATATTATTACCTCCCGGGTTATAGCTTTTAATAAGCTGATTTTTAATAAGGAGAAATTAACATAATTAAACTCCGATTCGGTAAAAAAATAGCCCTAAAATAATAAAACTCCTCTTTTAAGGGAATAATAATAGCACTGGATATAAATATATATAGTATAATTCCTTAGGATTTTTAATTAAGGATATTAGGTAATAACCCTTTCCTCCTTAATTATACCGTAATATATAATAAACTCTTTTTTAATATATAAGCGCTTTATAATATAGGAGTAAATAAATATATACTAGTAAGCGTAAAGTTCGCCCGTAAAATAATTAAATAGCTAGGCGTAAAAAAGATTAGCGATTTTAAACCCGGATAAGTAACCGGATTTAACGGTAAAGCTTTTTAAGTAATAAACGTAGCCATTTTCGCCCGCTTGCGATTATAAAACTATACCGTAAATAATACCCCCTTTTTAATCCTTAATATAAAGCATAATATTATTATCGGTAAAAAGTTTTATAATTATTATAACGTTAATATTAATATATAAAGGAAAAGGCTTTTTTTTCTAATAAATTAGGAATTTACTTACCCGGATTTTTACCGCGGCGAGTTAAGTATAAATCAAGTATACCAGCTTTACTAAGATTTATTTTATTAAGCCGATACTAAATACCGGGAATACTTAATAAATATTAATAAGAAAAGGCGTAAAAACGGGTATCGGAGTAAAGGGAAAAATCTCCGGGTTTATTACCCGCTTACTTATAAAAAACTCCCTAAAAAACCTAACTAATTAAATCGGGTAGGAATAAAAATCTTACTCGAGGATCTCGAGCCGTGTTTTCGCCGCCTAGTAATCCGGAGGATATAAAAGCTAAAAAAGGCCGCTTAAAAGGCCGCCCGTAACGGTTTAATAAGAAATAAACCTAAACCAACTTAATACGTTTTAAATCCCCCGAAGGTGATTTTAAAAAACCTTACCCGCGAGAACCGCGGCTAATAAATAATGCAATAAGTTTTTAAGAAACGAGTTTCTCCGGATTATAATTATTAAAAAGCGGTTAAACCTTTATTATCCCGGAGGAGTAATCTAGAATTATAGCTAAATATCGTAATAATTAAAACCGTTAGTTTTAAGCTATTAACCCGCCGAGAGAAACCAGGTATTAGGGTAATTACCTTAGTAGAAATCGAACGGGTTATTAACGAGAAATAAAAACTACGAGTTAAAAATCTCCTACTTAATAATAAAAAGCGTTATAAAAAGCTACCGCGAAATTAATACGTCCCCGGCACTATTAATATCTTAATGTTTTTAATAAAGCTTTATCCGATAAATTATCTCCTTATTACCCTGGCATTAATTACGAAATCTGCTTAAAGGATAATACTAATAAGGTTAAATACGCCCCCTTATATAAGCTAATACTCGAGGAGTTAAAAGCTTATAAGGAATATATTACCGATAACCTAAAAAAGGGCTTTATTAAGTTATTATTAATACCGTGGGCCTCCCCGATTCTTTTTACTCGTAAAGCTAATAAAAGTTTACGGTTTTATATAAATTACCGGAAGTTAAACGCTATTATACGTAAAAACCGGTATTCGTTACTATTAATTAACGAAATACTATCCAGAATCTCTTATACTAAATGCTTTTTTAAAATCGATATCCGATAAGCTTTTTATAAAATACGAATAATACCCGGTTATAAAGACTTTATAACCTTCCGCACGCGGTACGGATTTTATTATTCGCGAATATTACCTTTTAGCTTAATTAATAACCTTATAACCTTTTAACGGTATATTAATAATACCCTGCAAGGGTATTTTAATAAATTCTATACGGCTTATATTAATAATATTCTAATTTTCTCCACGAGCCCTAAAAAGCATAAAAAGCACGTTAACCAGGTTTTATAACGGCTGCGGTTAGCCGGCTTATAAGCCGATATTAAGAAATGCGAATTTTATATTACTAAAACCAAGTTTTTAGGTTTTGTTATAGGCATAAAAGGCATTAAAATTAACCCTAATAAAATCGAGATTATTAAATATTAGCAGGAACCGTAAAAGAACGGTCGAGCCGTAGTAAAAAGTATTTACTCGTTTCTTAAATTCTATAATTTTTATTATAAGTTTATTAAAGGCTTTAATCTAATTACTACCCTGTTAAATGCCCTAATACATACGGAGGCCGATTTAAAGTAAACGGAAAAGTATTAATTAGTATTCGAACGCTTTAAGGAATCCTTAACCTCGGCGCCCTTATTAGCATATTTCTCCTATAATAAGAAAACGATAATAAAAACCAATGCGTTTAATAAAATTACCTCTGGCATCCTTTTCTAGCGAGAAAAAAAAGAAAAACTATAGTATTTTATAGCGTTTTACTCCGAAACTATATACGGCGCCGAGCTTAATTACGGTATCCACGATAAAAAGCTTTTAGCGGTAATTAAAGAATTATATTATTAAAGGCCTAAGTTAATAAGATTATAGTATTATTAACCCTTTTTAATTCTTACCGATTATTAAATATTAGAGTTTTTTAATACGAAAAGGGTTTTTAATCTTCGATAAACCGGGTGATCGGAATTAATATTTTATTATAACTTTATAATTATATATTACCCCGGCTCGAAAAATACCGTGGCCGATATTCTTTTACGGCCGATTAACGATATTCGTACCCAGAAGAAGAAAAATAACGCTTAAAAAACCATAATATTATTCCAGCCAATTAACCAGGTAATTAGCAAAAGCGTTATTTGCTTTTTAAAAAAGCTAATATACTTTTAAACACCGGTAATTGAAATTTATACCTTAACCGATAAAGTGCCTAAGTACTCCGGTATAAAGCTAATTAACCTTTTATTAACTAAGAATAAAACCGATCCCGACCTTAACCCTTACCGCGAAAAGGCTCGAAACCCGGCCGAGCCGGATTAATTTATATTAAAAAACCTTATTACTTATAAAAGAAGACTAATAATACCCGAATCCGATAACCTATATACCAGGGTGGTAAAAAAAGCGCACGTAAAGCTAACTATTATATATCCTAGTAAAAAAAAAACCAGGTATTTAATAGCCTAGTATTATTAATAGCCGGGATTATACGGCTACGTTTTATAATACGTATTTAATTACCCTTATAAAGCAGTTAAAATGCCTCGAAATAAAACTCCCGGTTTATTAACCCTATTACCGGTATTAAAAACCTTATAAAAAGATCTGGTAATTGATTTTAAAAGCATACCGCGAGATAAAAAAGGATATAATAACGTTTTCGTAATAATCGACCGCTTTTTAAAACTATTATAGATTATCCCCTATAAGGATACCGCTATAGCACCGTAAACCGCCTAAATGTATTATAAGGGGCTATACCGGTAAATAAGCTGGTTAAAAACCATTATTAGTGATTAAGGCTCTTAATTTATTAGCGATTTTACTAACGAATTATCTCGAATATATAATATTAAATTAACTTTTAATACCCCTGGTTATAAAAAAACCACCGGCTAAATAGAAATTATAAACGAATATATTAATTAACGCCTTTAATTATTTATTAGCTATTTTTAAAATAACTGGTCCCAGGCTTTACCGGTTTTAAACGCTGTATAAGCCGCCCTACTACATTTATCCTTTAATAATATATCCCCTAAAAAGATTCTTATAAAATAACTTATAAAAATGCCTTTTAATTAAGAGTTACGATCTTATAACTTATCCCGATTACTTAAGCCCGAATGCGTATCGTAATAAAAAGCTTAGTAAATAGCTTTACGCATATAAGGCTTTATAAAACAAGCCCGAGATATTATTAACAGAGTATAAAAACGGATATACGATTAAGTAAACCGCTATTACCGCGAACCCGATTTTAATATTAGCGATTAAGTATATATTATTAAGAAAAAAAAAACCGTTATTAACCGGTTTAATAATAAGCTCGATTACCCTATAACGCGAGAATATTACGAGATTATTAAGAAAAAGCCCGGTTATATTTATAAGCTCCGGTTAAGTAATCGCTGGAGGGGGTTTTAATAGTTCCACGCTAACCGCTTAAAAAACATCCGAATAACCCTGTGCCGGGTTAAAAACCGGTTAACCTTAAGGGAGAAATTATTAACCCTAACTTAGGTAAAAAAGAATAAAAATATAAGGAGATTTTATTATTACGACTTTACCGCTAAAAGCTATAATATAAGGCTAAATAAACCGGTTAAAATATAAAACCCGTTTAAAAACCGGCTAATAATTTTAAAAATATTATAACGCTTTTATAACGGTATTATAACGCAAATCCCACCGAAGCGGGACTACCGGCACGCTTTACAGAGTGGCTTAAAGCGGCCGAAAACAACGAATTTAACCCTTTTTATCCGGATAATAACCGTTTAACCCGGCCGAGAATTAACCGGCCTGGGAGGAAACAATACTAATGCTTTTAAAAATTAACCTATTAAAACATTTCGCTAATTAATTATATAACGTAACGGTAAAGTGCTCGGGAATAAGGGCTTTAACGCACGGATTTAAAACTAATCCGAGGGTATTTTTTCTCTGCTTAAAAAGCAGTTAATTAAACGCTCCGGCTTTAACCTACACCCTAACGGTTTAAATCCTATACGTAACGATAATCTTAAATCGAGATTTTTTTTAAGGGGGGGGTAATTATAACTAATATATATATTATTAATAAGGCTAATAGTAATAAGCGGTTATATAATAAGGTAGTAAAGCGTAATAAAGTAAATCCGACCATTCACTTTATTATAAACTAGCAGCTAGCAAGCTAGCTAAATAGGTGGGAACGGGAAACCCACCGTATACTACTATATTTCTATTAAATCCAGCTGATTTATTATTTACTTCTGCTTTTCTTTCTTTACGCAGTTTATTATATAAAAACACCAGGTATTTAAACCATCGCGTTTTTAGCTAGTAATACGCCCGTAATAAGGAGTTAAGCTTTCGGGAATGCTTAAATTTAAACGGCTAAAAATAGTGGTCGAATAATATAAAATAGGATATATAATAGTATTCTAATTACTAGGGATCTTAAAATTATTACGGATAGTGTAAAGCGTATCCGGAACTCTTTATAAAAAAAATCTCTTAATTTTAAAATACAGAGGAAAGGAAGGAAGGCTATATACGGCTAGCTATAAAAATAGCAGTTAACTAGGTTTGCTAGTAAAGCTAAAGCCTAGTAGAGCCTAAGTGCGCGTAAACTACACCTAGCTACACCTCTTAGCTATATAAATACCGTAATACCGTTATTATAAGGAATTTCGAATAAGGTTATAAGCGGTGTTTACCGTATTTATTTATTTATTCGGTAATAATTATAAGGTTATATAAAAATCGTATATAAAAAGCGTTATTATTTATATACACTTTTAACCTTTTTTATTATTATTAAACTTATAACTTATAATACGGTTACCTTTTTCCTTTTATAACTTTATTCTTTATATATATTTTTTTTTTACGTATATAGCTTTTATATTATTATATACGGTTATATTAACTCTTATATATAATAAAATACTTATTACCGTTTAAAAAATCACTTACTCGTATATTATTACTCCTTTATATATATATTCTTATTTTTTTATAATATCGGCTATTTCGCTCGTAAAAACCTTAGTTAATAATTTATTAAACGGTATATATTAGATTAATACGGGTATAACCGGTATCGGCCTCGTTATAATCGTAAAAAATAATAACGGCGTTATTATAAAAATTCCAATAAGTAAATACGGTTACCGTTAAGCATTTAAAGGTTTTTTAATTAACGTAAGTATTTTTATCCGTAGTTAATATATAAATTAACTTAATTATATTATACGTAAACTGAGGAGGATCGAGTTATTATTATACTTTTAATTAACGTTACGATTCGAATAAATAATTCGTATAATACGCCTTAATACCTAGCGGCGAAAATCATTTATTATAAGGAATATTTCCGCGCGGTTTTTATTTAAAGTTATAATATACCTACTCCTTACGCTTATTATTATAAGTATAATAATAAACGAGGTTTATTTAATAGGGAGTATTTAATAATCCCGGGAATATAATATAATACGTGCGGGATATATATATAATTCTCGCTAATAAATATATATAATTATTATATATAATCGGATAAGATTTAATAACCAATTAATAAGGTATAAAATCTTTTTATATATAAGGGTTTAAATCCCTTTTATAATCTCCGTCCGCTACGCTAATAAGTAAATACTAGGTTAATATAAATAATAACCGTACGGAAAAGCTTATATTATAATTTTCGGTGTTTTCTTTTCAGCTCCCGTATAAAGGAAATAAATCTCTTTTTACCTTTAATATACGTTTTTTATATTCTTTATACGTGGTTCTCGCCCGGTAATTAAGTAATATAATTTAACTCTTATCGCGTTTAACGAAAGCTTTAACTCGCACGGTTAGCTTATTATTCGATATAAGAGATTTTAATACGGAATTAAGTTTTTTTTTCGTAAAGGCGTTAACGGGATTATTTTATCCGTTAACCTAATAAATATTCGAAACATTTTACCGCTTATACGCTTTTTAAAGGAATATAATATTTATTATAAAACGCTTTTCTTATATTATACCTAGCTTAACTATATAATTATATAATAATTTCGAATTATTATAAACGATTATTAATACTAGCTTAATTTCCAGTACGGTAAGAATCCGGTTAAATATTATACTTAATATAATTATATTATTAAATTTATTTATTATATTATATAACTCGTTTATAAGTATATTATATATTACGCGCTTATACTTAAATAAGCTTTAAAAAATAATATTACCTCGGATAATAAAGCTTTTGCTTATTTAAGTTTTATTCCCGAGCACGTTTATATAACCGAGTTAAAAACTTAAATCGGTATTATTAGCGAATAAGCTATTTATAAAAATAAAAAGCTTTACGGTATAAAGATTAAGCGGGATAAATTATAATCCTTATCCGGTATTATTTATTTATTATTAAATGCGCGCGTTTAACGCTTTAAAGTCCGTATTAACGGGATTTTTTATTTATACTATAATAAAGAAATCGAATACAGCCTTAGGCTAATATACGGAGAAAATATATACTTTTCTCGTATTTAATATTATATATTACTATTTCGCGTTAACGGTATCCGTATTAATTAAAGCGAGTTTATCCGCTTAGCCCTTTTAAATAAAGAGAATATTTCTTTCGTTTATTATAATTTTCCCGCCGTTAAACTCCACTAGGCTATTATATAAAAGCGTTAACTTAGGTTTTATTAAGAAGCCTGCCTTTTATAATTCCTCCTCCTCCCGCGTAAAAAGCTTTTCGAATATAATATTAAAAGTATTATCCGTTTAAAAGCCGGTAAGGCTAAAATACTCCTTACCTTTAATTATAAAAAAGAGATAAGGATTATATATTAAAATTATTATTTATAGTTTTTAAGTATAATGGTTATAATATATACGATATTAATAAAGTCCGGACTCGGCGAGTTTATATAACGGTTTTAAAATATAAAAGTAAGTATTCGGCGGGAATTAATTTCCTATCTCCCTAGGGATTATAATAAAAACCGTTTAACGTAATTTCTCTTTTAATTAAATATACGCTTATAAAATATCTTATATTTCGCCCCGAAAAGACAAAAACAAAAATAACGCTGGTATAATTATTAAGAGTAAGCGTTAGCTTATTCTTTAAATAATCGGTAACTAAGTAAAAATCCGTTTTTTTCCCGCGTTATTATATCTTAAAATAATTATCCGGGATTTTTTATACGGGAAAGTATTTTTCCCCTTAATTTCCTAAATAAGCCTCGATTTAAAAATTATTTTATTATATATCTGGTTTTTATCCAAATATACGATTTCGAATATTTTATATTTAATAAAATTAGCGAGGTTTTAAGCGTTTAACTCCTAAAATAATTCGCCTAGTATATTAATTATACCGTTACGTTAAAATCGTATAATAAGTTTATAATTAAAAATCTTTTTAACGGATAGGAAAATTTTAAGCGCTTTTAAGCTTTTTTACGTATATCCGTATACGTAAATTATTATTTTCCTCGGTTACCCGCGTAGTTTTTTTAATAGCGGACTTAAATACTTTCTCGGTTATTTACATCCCTTTTTTCTAGGCGGAGTAATATCGATAAAAGCGGTAATAATATCCTCGGCTAAGATTATATTTTTATTTATACTCTTATTATTATATACGGACGCGGGTTATTTTATTAGCCTTTTACGTTTAAGTGTAAAAGGTATTCGCTTTATATAAATCGATTTTATAAAGTATTATTATTATTATCGCGGTAATACTCCTTAATATAAGTTATTTAAAATTTCTTTAAGCCGTTTAATATATCGATTATTATATTATGGCCGTTAATAGCTTCGATTTTAAATAATCCATTTTATTAACCGGGTTCTTTTTATACGAAAACCTCCGTCCGGAATAAAAGTAATAAAATATTAATAACCTTTAGGCTATTATATATAATTAATACGCGGTTAATTTCCACCTGCGCGCGAATTTTATATAATTATTTTAAAGCCTTATAATACGCGCCGGCTCTTTTCGTAATATCCGGAAATAGTTATAATTCGGTATTAATTCTTAAATATACGCCGAATACTAAGAGTATTAACATTACGCCGTACAGGCTAGGGGTATTATTTAAAGCCTTAAAGGTTATTTAAAAAATAATCTCGTTATTAACCGTATAATAAAGTTCTTTTTATAGGATATTATACACTTTTTATAAGGGCTAATAAGCTTATTTAATTTATTTTAATACTTAATATGCTCTAATCGGTATTATTTTATAAGTAATCCCGCGCGCTTTTACCTTACCTTAAAACTCGTTTACGGTAAGGTTTATACCCGGGTTATACCGAATAAAATCGGGCGGTCCCGTATATATAGCGATTTAATACCGTATAAAGGCTTATTATACGGTTTATACGGAAAAATCCTTTAAAAACGCTCCTGATTAAAAGAATATTACGGAATTAATAATATATAATATATTATAATCTCGTACTTTTATTATATTAATAACGATTTTATAATTAAAATCGTATTTATTCTTAAATTAGAATTTAAATTTACGTGGGGCCGGGTTATACGATTAATAATAGTGGTAAATTCTCTGGATAATTTCTAAAATAAATTACCGGATATTCTTATATCCGGTTCCGCGTTAAAGCTTATAAAGGCGATTTACGCGGGGGTATTCGAATTGTTAATAAAGGTATTAAAGCTAGGATTCCGTAAAGTACGAATAGGTTTTTTTTATTATCGTATCGATAAAAGGATATCCTTATTTCCGAATAATAAAAATCGTTATTTTATTAAGGCGAATAATAATATTCCTTAATATATAATAATTTAAACCGTTATAAATAATATCCTTTAATACGAGGAGAAAAAGCGTATTTATATTAAAAATATAAAAGTTTATATATTTAATAAATATTAGTATTTTAATTACCCCGATCGAATATACGGCTTAGCCTCCCTTAAAGCTAACGGACGCTTTTCCTTTTATTTATTATACCGTTACGTATAGGTTTTTATAAAAGTATGCTTTTAATTAAGGTTATTCTACGGTTAAGAATATTACCGCGCCGGTATTTTAAAAAATACCCTGGTATTTATAATTATATTAATTCTTTAATACGAAAACGGTACCGGGTTAAATAAGTATTAAGGTTCCCGACGGTTTATTTAATAACGATTTCGTTTTATCCGGTACGGCCTCCGTATCCCGTCCGGGTATAACGGTATTATAATCGGCGTTTCCGGATAATACTCCGTTTTAGCTAACGTTATTACCGGTTTCTGTTAGCGGATCCTCGGTATTTCCTACACTATATTTAAAGCTTATTAATATAATATTAATATCCCGTCTGGTATCTTCCGTTATATCCGTATCGTGCGGTATAATTTTATCCGGGGGGTATCGGGATTATACGATATTATACTGCGGTTAGCGAAGGTTTTTACTAAAAAAGAGTTCCGTGCTTAGGTTTTTTATCCGATAAATGTTTATTATTATTACCCCGTGTAAAAATACGGTGTTTTATATAAAAGTAATAGCGTTTTAAGCGGTTTCCAGGTTAATATGTTTTTTATACGGTTATATAATTAAGCGTATTTATAATAGCGTACCGTGTTATATAAATAAAAATAAAGGGTTAAACGATTTACTTTTACCTTTATTTTCGGTGTTTAAATCTGTATTTTATAAGGTAAAGTTATTATTAATATTATCCGGTAATATACCCTTTACGTTAAAAAGGAAAGTATAAAAGGCTTTTTCGGATATATTATTATTAACTGCTTTAGTGTTTTAAAGGTATTTTTTATACGCTCGGCTATTTTTATAATTACGCGAGTAATATCCTTTTTCGTTATAAGTATAATACCGTTCGTTTTTATAACGGCTGTTAACCTTATACGGTTTAATATATTTACCGGTTATTTTACCCGGATAAAGTAATTAACTACGTTACCGAAAGCCTCCGGGCGGTTTTAAACTAAATCCTTTATTCGAATACTTTTAATTAAGGTAATTAATCTAGCTTATAATAAAAGCGCCCGCCGGGTTAAGTATATTATTTATATATATTATAAGTAATAAACGGAGTTCGCTAAAAAGTTATTCGGACGATTAATAAGCGTTTATAAAAGCGAGCTTAAGTTTAAGTCTCCTTATTACCGCGCGGTAAACGTTTATATTTAATTAAATCTCCCTTTTATATAAGGCACCGAGCGTATATTAAATAGTATAAAGCGTATTAAATAAGTTCTCGAGCGTTTATATCGGTAATAAATTAGGGTTTTTTAATTAAACTTATTTATATATAAGGTTTATTTATTTCGTATAATATACCGTATAATTAACGGTTATATTAAAATACTGGTTTAAAAGAATATATTAATCGGTAAATATACGTTTACCGCTAATATAATAGATTTAATAATCCCGTACGCTCTTTTTTAAAATATAAAAAAAGATAATATAATATTATTCTTTCGTGATATTTATACTATCGCATATTTATATAAGGATTTATACCTTATTAGCGAGAATATTATTAATTCCTCCGGTATACGAGTTTTTAGACTTTTAAATACTGGTAAACGTTTTAATCTTAGCTGGGTATTACGGCTAATAGCAGGGCGTAGCCGATTAACACTTTATAAAAAGTAATCTTTAATTATAAAATATAAAAGAAAAAGAGAGAGGCTATATACGGCTAGCTAAAAAAGTGCAGGTAATTAAATCCGGTGCGGGCCACCTAGGTAAAGCCTAGCTTAATAAAGCCTAAAAGCTTAAGTGTGCGGGAGCTATACCCAGCTATATCTCTTAGCTATATAGGCTATTACAAGTGCGGTGTGCCGTTATTACCCCCTTAATCTCTCGTATAAAGCCGACGAAAAAGGCTATATACGGAGATTATTAAAAAAGCTAATTATATAAAAAACAATATATATAAGGCTCGAATCGAATACTCTTAATGCCGTTAAAATCCTTTATTACCGTTTAAATCCGGTTTAATGCGTTACCGAACGTAATTAAATCTTATATTATAGTAAAGTGCCCGGGCCGGCTAAAACGCACGCAGTATATATGCCTTTTTTTTACCCGGGGGTAGGGTTTTATATATAAAGCACTCTGTATTTTAATTAGCCGAAAACCGGTAAAACTAAAGAGCTAAAAAGCTTAAAGCGCTATTAATAACGGTGCCGATATAAATAGCCTAATTCGCGATAAAGTTATTTATAAGTGCTCTTTATTATAAGTCTGCTGTATATAAAATTTACTATAAATATTATAGAATTAGTAAAAAAGAGTAATAAAGTTATCGAGGGAGACCTAGGGTTAACCGTTAGGTTTTAGCTTTATAGCTTATAAATAAGTGTTATAACGGTTTTTTTAAATACTCTGCTTTTAGTATAAAATAGGTAGTAAATCGCCCAGGTATAAATCGGAATCGGACGGGGATTAAATAATATATTAGGTTATATATTTATTATTTTAAAGCCGATATGCTTATATCGCTTTTATGCTCTCGAGTATTAAAATAAGCAGAGTTTTTTAATATAAACTCTAGTGTGATTAATATTATTAGTTAACGGATTAAAGCTAAGAAACGATATAATGACTTAGAGTTTAACGGTTATAAAGGGAAGGGATTTAAGAACATTTTAATTTTGCTAATAAAGCTAAAAAAACCTCGACTTGGGATTTATTTTAAAGCTTTTTATTAATAGCCTTCGTAGTAAAATATATTAAATTAAATACCTAAGCGGTGGAAATCTCGGTTATATACTATTACAGGTATTAAATCGGTGTTTATAATTAAGGGGACTCCCGGGAGGTTAATCGGGAGTAAAAAAAGTTTAATAGCGGTAATCTGGATTTCGAGAACCGGTCGGGTCGGATTGCGGTATATACCGATAAGCTTTTAATAAGCGGTTTTAATTAATTAAAATCGGCGCTTAGGTTCGAAAAGCGGGTATTAAGCGTATAAGCTTAGATTTTAATAAAAAAACGATTCGCAGTAAGAAAAAAGTAATAATTTAAAGGAGAAATAACGATTTATAAGGAGATATACCGAGTACGGCTTAAATAAGCAGCTGTTAACTAATAACGGGCCGCGGGGGGCTTTTACTAATACTACTAGGTATTAATCTTAATATAAGGGCTGAAAAGTAATATAATAAAGCATGCCGGTTCCGGTATTATACGCAGGGCGTTAGCGTTAAAAGGGTAAATAAGGTCGGACTTTTAAAAATATTTAAATTTATCGGCTAGTAAAATAATAGTCGAATAATATAAGGTAAAAAACGCAGCGGTTTTTTAATTACTAGGGATTTTATAATTATTACGGCTAATAGCAGGGCGTAACCGATTAGCACTTTATAAAAAGTAATCCTTAATTATAAGATATAAAAAGAAGGGAGAGAGGCTATATACGGCTAGTTAGAGAAGTGCAGGTAACTAGGTCCGGTGCGGGCCACCTGGGTAAAGCCTAGCCTAATAAAGCTTAAAAGCCTAAGTGTGCGGGAGCTATACCCAGCCACATCTCTTAGCTATACAGGCCACTGCAGGTGTAATATACTATTACTTTAGGTTTAAAATAGGTTTATTCGGCTAAGGCTTATAAAAGGGTAATATAGCTTATATAATCGCCGGGATATATAATAAGTTTAACTATTCGGGTTTTTAATTTCCTAAATAAGGGTTTTATAAGTAAATACGAAGGGGTTTATATTATTTAACCCTTAAAAAAACGGTAAATATAAATAAAAGGGGTTATATAATCCCTAATCTCGGTATAAAGGGTATATTCCGTAATACGTTAAAATAATTTAATATTTAAGGTATTAAATTTCCGCTTATACGGTTTTAGGGCTAGAGTGTTTTTTAGCTTGCTCTCTGCCTTAAATAAAAAGATTAATCGTTATTAAAACTAACGCGATTTTTTATTCGAGAGCGGGTTTCCGTATTTTAGCGTGCGGGCTTTATATATTATTATATAATTCTCTTAATGCTTTAGCGAGGGGTATCCGGTTAAGGGTTTTAAAAGGTTCCTTATATAGCCGTTATTCGTTTTTCCTTCGGATATTATCGTTTTATTTGGATAAAGTTTAATAAATTAGCTATAAACTCCATAAATCGATCCGGTTATTCGTACCCTTCTTCGAGTATTAATATAAGAATGTTTTCGTTCTTAAGCATTTATACGAGGTTTTTTAAAAAACCCACGTACACGAATTCCTAATCCTTATACGTTTATCCGCGAAAATCCGAAAAGATTAATTAGCGAGTACGAATCCCGTTATTTCCAGGCTTCGGTATATAACTAGCGTATATATTATATACGTAATCCTTTAAATAATAGTTTTTATACCTTCGGAGAAATCCTTATTTTAAAGTACTGGGTTAATATACTTCTTTTAGAATATAATAATTACGCCGCTTCCCGTATAAAGCTTTTTAAAAGCTTTCTTTTAATTAAGTTATAAAGGTTTTTATAAAGCGTACGGGTTAAACGGCGGCGGTTAAGATTTATCGCCGGTTAATATAATATATATTATATAATAGGTTAAAAAGGGTGGTAATATTTCTTATTAATCTTTTTAATAATATATAAGGGTTTTTATACGGTTTTAAAATAATTCTTTTAAGGGTTATACGAAAGATTAAGTAAATAAGCCTCCGTACGGCTTTTAAGGTAAATAATATAAATCGTCCGAAAAGGAATAAAAATTCGTCCTTATTAATTTAAAGTTAAAGTAACCACTAATTAATATTAGTTTAACTTTATAAATACTTGCTTATTATATAAACGAATAATTATATACCGTAATATATACTTCGAATAAACTAATAATTTTAAGCCTTAATATTCGATAAATAAGCTTATCGTGTATTTATAAATATATTATATAAAACTAAGTTTATACGTACGGCTTAAGGCTTAGCCTAGTCGTATATATATACGATTAAGCTTATATAAAAAGCCTCCTATATAGGCTATAAGCTATCTAGCGTAGGCTATAATACATGGTTAACATTCGTACTAATATATTACTTATTTGTACTTTAGCCCACGCTTACTACTATTACTAGTAGGTAGAGAGTGTTAACTCCGTTGGTTGAGGAAAGAAACCTCAACTAAGGCCTGAGCAACGCTTTAGTAAGTTGTGTGTACTAGGAGACGCGGCTACTGAAAAAGAGAGAGAGACAGCGGGAGGCAATGGCTAAGTTCCGCGTCGTGCTGCTGGAAGCAGGTTGGTTGGGAGATGGATATTGGAGTCGTACGGTGGCATGCCCAGGCTTGATATCAACTTGGGTAACAACTCACTGGATAACGGCAGTGCTGTAGGTAAATACCACGCATGTACATGTCCTTTAAGCCAGGTCATCCCAAGATGATTCCGCTGTATCTTCTCAAAAATCCCCGGGCCCGGGCCGTTTTTCTCCTTTACACAGAAAAGTCCCGTACGCCGGTGGCTGACCTGCTTGCTCTGGCGCACAAGATAGGTGGTACCTTGGGTATGTGTCTATTGGCCATAGCTACTACGGTAGGTAGGGTCCTTCAGCGATCCAAGCCACGGCACACTGCGCGACTTATCAAACGTCCGCCATACCGGTCGGTATGTGCAGACTGCAGCCACCGACTATATTTAGCGGAACGAACCGACGCCGACGCGTTTCGGAAGAACATGCCATGTCAACTGGAAGTCCCGACCCTCGGAGTCCCGATCTGCCGGCATGATGGACTCGGGCCGGGAAACTCGTCCCTTCGGCGTCCGGGCGTGACCTGCTCTGCCATCCAGCACGGTTCGTCGGCCGCTACCTACATCGTGTACCGAAACTGTGATCATCAAGCGTCAGTTCCGGTGCGCAGCGGCTTGTTGATCCCTTACATACTTCCTACCTACACCCGACCGGTGGGGGAAGGGGGCGAGTATCATGCATAGCCCACCAAGCAGTGCGAGGGTGTAGGTCGCGGGAAGGACAAAGGGGGAAGGGGAAAGGGGTAAGGGGGAAGAGTGAAGGAGAAAGGGGGAAGAGGGAAGGGGAATAGGCGGGGGCTTTGTGCGCCAGCCACACACTCACGTAAGGATTCTCAAAGTCGGTGTAGTCCTGGTCGCCGAGGACCTTGCCGCGCTCGACGCGCTGCTCCTCGGTGAGGCCCTCGTCGCGCACCTGGTGCCGGTCGCGGCGCCGGTTGCGCAGCACGAGCGTCGCCCGCCACGTGGCGAGCAGCAGGAACTGCAGCCCGAAACACGTGGCGCAGCCGACGGTGCCGGGGATGTACCGCGGCTGATGATGGGATCCCGTTCTGTCAGCACTCACTACTCACTACCGACTATATCGACCTACCTGACACAAGGTACCACAAAGCACGACGACAGGGGGACAAAAGACGAGAAGCAACTTCGGACAGGCAGGGTGAAAAAACGCCGCTTGGGAATTTGGGGGCCAGAAAAAGAGAGATAAAGAGAGCGAAAAAGAGAGGAGGGAGAAGGAAGGAGAAGCGTACCGCGTCCTTCGAGTTGAAGATCTGCGAGCCCACCATGTTGCCGACGCAGTAGCCGACGAAGGTGAAGGACGAGGTTAGCGTGCGCTTGGTGCGGCCGGCGATGTTGGACGGGATCAGCGTCCACGCCAGGAAGAGCGCCACGACGAACGTGACCGTCATGACGTATCTGATTTGCACGCGGAATGGCTCAGCGGATATCGTCGGGAGGGTGGTGATGGTGTTCGGTTTACGGGGGCAGGCACTTCGAGGGAGAAGCAAAGAAGATTAAAAAAAAAGGAGGGAGGGGGGAAGGAAGAAAAGAAGAGAAGAGAAGAAAACTCACCCTCCCCATTTCGCCCACTTGTACTGCGGCTCATTCGGGAGCTCCGACATGATGAGGAACCCGATGAATGGCGGGACGACCGAGAACATCATGAAGTATCTGCAAACACACGCGAGTTTGAGTGAGCCCCGGGTTGCCTGCTTGCCTGCCAGACGCATCATCACCACCATCACCACCATCACCACCATCACCATCACCACCACCATCACCACCATCACCACCCAATCGGCTCTTCTTTTTTCTTGCCCCTTTTCCCTTTCTGGCGGCTGGGGGCGACTCACAGTCTGAGGTTCTTCACCCTGCTGATGACGATGCCGATCACGACGAAGTACAGCACGGAGATGACGTTGCGGGGGATGTCGAGCAGGATGACCTGCAAGTTCGCTGCGGTGCGGGCGCGGCCCGACGGTCAGTGGCAGCTTCTAATCACCACGGCTGTGTGTGTGTCTAGGGGCTTATATGAAAACCACAGCACTGAAGGAGGGACACCACCCCTTTTCCCCCCTCCCATCCCCCCAATCCCCTTCACACACACACACAAAAAACTCCCCGGAGCCGTCGAACGCGGTAAGTTACTCACTGAAGCCGAAATCGGTGTTGATGATGGCGCCGAAGGTCGTGATGCCGCCGTTGGGCACGGAGCTGAGGAACGCGTTCACGCCCGCGAACCAGAACTGTGGAAATCCAATCGGGCGATGCAACGTACGCACGCACGCACTTCTGTATCAGCACTCACTTCCATGCAGCTGGCTAGCCATCTTAAGTAAAGTGGCTAGGTAGCTAGCTATCTAACAAAACATCCCACCACAAAAGACTGATAGAGGGAAAAGAGAAGGCGGGGAGAGGGGAGAGGAGGGGTGGTTGGTTACTGGGGATGGAGGTATATAAGAAAGTTGATAACTCACGCAAGGGTCCACCAGACACTCGCGGGCCTGCTTCCACTTCCACGTCTTGACGCCGGTGCGGTCGTGGCCGGCGTTGTTGGCCTTGATGCGGGCGTGCGTCATGCGCCGCTCCGCGGGCGACAGCCAGCGCACCTCGGACGGCGTGCCGAGGATGAAGAGGCACGCGCACCCGCAGAGGATCGTCAGGCTGCCGAGGAACTGTTTTTTATTTGGCCCGAGAGCCACCGGTCAGCTTTTTCTTCCTCTTCTTCTTCTTCTTCTTCTTCTTCTTCTTCTTCTTCTTCTTCTTCTTTTTATTTCTTTCCTTTCCCACTGCTCTATTCCCCCTCTTTTTCCAACCCTTTCCCCCGGAGATTTCCGTCACGGCCTGACTTCCATGCTTGTGGTTTGTCCGGACGGGAGGGATGGGGCCGAGACGAGACGAGACGGACGACTCACGTAGGACATGTACCGCCAGGGCTCAAAGTCGGGCCGGCTGTACTGGACGCTCCCGATGCCGTACAGGATCAGGTCGGCGATGGTGCCGAAGCCGGCGTTGGCGCTCTGGAAGACGAGCGAGCGCGAGGCGTGCTCCCGGGTCGTGTACCTGGTGTTTATTTCGTGTGCAACCGTCAGTCCCTCTCTCTCTCCTTTGTTTTTAGCATCAGACATCGCCGAAGCGACGTCGTTTTTCTTTTTCGTCTCTTTTCTACGTCCCGAAGTACTCACCACGTGCCAACGATGAGAATGAAGCCCGGCGAGATGCAGCACTGTGTTGTGTGCCCCAAGGGCAAAGGGAGTCAGTCAGCGTCCGACTTTCTTCTCCGACTTTCTCCTCCGGCCTACTTGCCACTGCCACTGCCACTGCCACTGCCACTGCCACTGCCTCTCACCTCGAAGACGCCCTGCAGGGCGCGCAGGGTGATGAGCTGCTCAAAGTCGTGGGTGAAGCCGATGCAGAGCACGACGAGGCCCCAGGCGATCATGTAGCACGACAGCGTGCGGCCCATCCAGAAGCGCTGCAGCACGAAGTTGGACGGGAACTCGAACAGCAGGTACGTCAGGTAGAAGACGGTCGTGAGCCACGAGTACTGCTGCCCGTGGAGGCCCGTGTCCTGTTCAAGAAAAAAAGCGGCAGGCAGGCAGGTAGGCCGTGAGCGAACTCACGTGCCGGCGCCGGATAGGAGTCAGCTGCGGATCTAGGTATGAGGTAGGCGGGTTTTGCATGTATGCACGCGTGAGTCGTCGGAAAGAGGCAACGTTCATTCATTCATTCATGGATCATCGCTCTCTCTAGAACTCGGGCTTAGAAGTAGGTACTGACCTCCTCCAGGCCGAAGGTGGCCTGCGTCCCGAGCGACGTCTTGTCCGTCTGCTGGATGCCGTAGCAGAGCCACATCAGCGGCAGGAGGCGCCAGTCGATCTTGCGCTTGAGCCGGCGGTACTCCTCGTCCGTGTATACCTCTGCTTTTTTTGGGGTTCGTCCCGTCCGAGGAACACACACAGGCCGTCGTCAGCATTCGCCAGCCAGCAGAAGAGGACGGGCGGCACGGGCGAGGCGAGCAGGGGGCAAGCGTGCCCATCGCCGGCCGGTCTGTCATTATGCTGCCCCGGGGTCCGGTCTGTTCGGCAACAGACAGACGGACGGACGGACGGAGACTCACCGGCGCCGGCGCCACCACCGTCCACCTCCCCGGCCGCGACGCTGCCGCGGTCGCTCCTCTCGGACTCGTGCACCTTCTCGACGTCCCGCCCCTCTTCCTTCTCCTTTTCATTCACCCTCTCCTCCTCCTTCGCAGCCAGCTGGGGGATCTGCACCGTGGACCGCATCTCGGCCGGCAAGGCCGTGATCTCGCCGATGTGCGCCATGGTAGGTAAAAGAAAGACAGAAAATCGCCCGGGTCTCGCGCGGAAGCTCTCTGCGTGTTAAATACAGCTGAAGTACGGTAACAAGCCTGTGAGTTGTTGCTGAAGAGTTCGACAGACGACGATCACCAAGATGGTGAGTGAGGCTTAAGTTATGTGATATATAAAAAGAGTACCGGCAAGTAAGAGGTAAGTACCTATCTTCCCTGCCAAGGTCGCGTGCATGCATCTCCTCCATCCCTCCATCCTTCCTGTTCCCTTCTCCTCGCCCCCGCGTTACGTCGTCAGAACCACAGATAAGCCCTTGCGTGTCGGGGTAGAGCCGCGTCTGCCCATGGCGTGCGCGGGAAACTTCATAATCCTCGTCTTGTTATTCTTAGGTATTAGTCTTATCTCGACCCTGCACGCGCAGCGGCAGCAGCACTCGGAAAGACAGGATCTCAGGACTATCATTGCCAGGACCGTACGGTACCTACTTTTAATCTAATGCATATTAAATGGTCACCTTTATCGATCATACCGGTACTTGTAGGCACCCCCCGCGGCGCCCGGCATTGGTCGGTTCCACCGTCCATATTCAATGGAGGTTTCGGGGAGCTTGGCTGGTTGAGGGCGGGGGTGGTAAGGTAGGTAGGTCGTGAGCATCTTTGTGAGAGAGAGAGAGAGACAGTGGCGCGCAGGGACAACACGGACCGACCCGGGTCTGGCCCGGCCCCCCACTCCCTCCCCCGTCCACCGCTCACCCACCACTTATCGCCCGGCGGTCTTATCATTCTCACGGCTCCAGCCTCCATGTTACCTACGGCAACAAAAGCAAAGCAAAATCCGGGTCGACCGCGACGAACCTCACCGTGGCGCGAGACCGTCTTGCGAGGGAAACGTCGTATCAGAAGAAGGTTCGGGGGCTTCCGACGTTGCAGTCCGCTCGTCCTGGCCCGTTGCTTATCGGGGAAAGAAAGGAGGGGGAAAGAGTCGTTGAGTCGTCCCCTGTTCACTTACGTCACATCAAGGTCACACTGAAGCCGAACAGTTGATTGTCCTATGATTTTTCACGAGGCTGAAATCTGTTGTATTCGTTGAAGCATCATTGATTGGTAGGTGAGGATGTTGATGACTAGATTCCTCGCAGGAGAAAGATCACCGACATTCGCAGTGGGCTACCAGCACAAGGCCACCCGCGCCGATCTTCAGCATGTCAGGAGTCGTCTATGCATGGGGATAATCGTACATGTCTATACTCGAGCTGATGTTCTCTAATAAGTTACTGAAGTAATTAAGTCTCATCCTTTCCCTTCCCCGTGTTCCCAAAGCCGGAGATGTGCTTCCGCTCCGCTCCGTTCCCGACGTACCCCCGCTCCGACCTCACGAGACCTGCGTGCGTGCCCGCACTTGGCCGACGCGCCGGGGAATTACCTTACTCGACCACTCCCGTCTCAGCGAAGTATATCTCCCAGTGGCGCGCGCGCCAGCCGGGCCAGAAGAACCCCGGGGCTCCGCGTCCGTCCGCCCAGTCGTGCAAGCTCCGCGCCTACCGGTACCTACGGTACAGGTCGGAGGTCGCCACGCGTCCCGGCCGCGCAGCGCCGTCATCCTCGGGCCGTGGCCGTCCCCGGCGTGCACCCCCCGGACGCGTTTTGGCTCTGAGCATTTTTCTATTTAGACTCCCAGACGGATTGTATTAGTTGAGTCGATTATGCGTTTCAATCGCTCGACAGCTACGGTACTTACCGTGACTGTTGACTGTAGGTAGAATGCTCATCTCTGACATACATAAACGAGCTCTTCCCGTCTCTGTCACCTGATGAATGGCACGCCGTGGCTGGCCACGCACGGCCATGGAAGCGGAAATGTACTCTTATGTGGTTACCATAGGTAACAACTCCGGCCTTCTTAACACTCAACCCTCGCTACCGGTACCTTGTCAGTCAACTATATAGATACGGCCGTTGTGTACCGTCTTCGTGATCCAATTTCCCTCGACCAAGAACCAAACAACACCCGGTTCTCGACCACCGAGTGCCGGTTCAACACCTAAATCGTCCCGCGTACATGTAGTAAAGTATATACAGCTGATATGTGATCCTAGCCTCCGCTATCTCGTCATCTCGTCGCGATCACCGTGATGGTGTCACTGAAGCGCCGTAAGTATTCGTTTGGGAGTCCATCCTGATGGGCCCGGAGTAGTCCAGCTATGTCCTAGACTGAAATCCCGGTACCTGGATGCCCATACCGCTGGGGCTCAACCAAAAGCCACGTCCCTTTCGCAGCGCCTCGTCCCTCAGCACCGTCCAGTCCCCGCGAAGGACACCCATGAAGAGCGAATCGACTTCTCGAGACTAAACCGCGGACGAGCCGCGCCGGTTGAATACTGACAGGAGGGTGTGCATGTTCCCGCTCGGCACCGGCGGCAGAGCGGCTTTAAGTTCCGTGGTGTCGGTCCCGTTGGTGTCCGAGGAAGGGTAGGCCTGCTTCCTCTTCAGGTAGCGCCTCCAGGACGAGTTCTCGGAGCCGAGGGAGCTGAGCTTCTCGCCGAAGCTCTTGAACAGGGGGAACGCGGTCGGCACGGAGGCGCAGATGATGCCAATGTTGACCTCGGCAATTCTGTGTCATTCATGGCGCAACAATCAGACAGGAGCAAATTTGAATATAGAGAGGCTATGGGGATAGGTACGTACGCCAGTGCATAGACCTGCATCGAAGTCCAGAAGGGGTCCCACTTCTCCTCATTGACATCGGAGTGGTAGTTGCGAACGCGCGAAGCCAACGAGGCCGCAGAGAAGCAGCAACCCCTGTTGAAGACAGTCGTCAGCACAAGCAGGAACACAGAGGAAGGTGGAGGGAGCCAAGAGGCGCAGAAAAGAAAACAGAAAAAAAAAAAAGTCGAAAAAAACAGAGCGTACAGCAATCCCGTGGCGAAGAGGGCCGAGAGGAGCATCTTCCGCTTGAGCGACATGTTGAGCTGCGAGACGGGGAAGAGCGGGACGAGGAAGACCATGAAGTCGGTGGCGGTGCTGACGGCGCCCATGGCGACGCTCGCCGTCGGGCTCTGCGACTCGGCGCGCAGCCAGTAGGCCGGGTCCGACCAGCCGCCCTCCCCCCTCTCGCCGGCGTCGGGGGTGCTGAAGGCCAGCCAGACGGCCAGCAGCCCCGCGTAGCTCGTCACGATGAGCACGTAGCCCGCGATGATGGTGATGCGCGTCCAGCGGAAGGGCGAGAAGAGCCGGTACAGCAGCGCCAGGATCGACAGCTTGGAGAAGGCCGACGCGACCCAGTAGAGCGCCGTGATGGCGCAGGTTTCCTGTGAGAGCTCAGATGTCAGCCGTCTGTCTGCTCGCTCGGCCCGCTGAATGGATGGATGGATGGAGCCGCCCGGTGAGTAGTGGAAGCTGACTTGTAAGATGGTGGGACCGATGTCACTGAAGGGAATGTCCCAGGCGTGACGGCCGTACATGCCGTTCCAACCTATGTGAGCACAGAGAGTGTCAGCAACTCCAGGTACAGGTAGTTCCAAGTCTGTCACTTGAGCAAACTCACTCGTTGCTAATATCAAACCGCACATGGCACAACTCGTGATCTACAGCTCCTGGTCAGCGAAACCGCAGACCCTTTTGGGTGAAAAGACAGATATCGAGGCAGCCTCGAGTAGAAGGGCTCGACCCTCGAGAGGGCAATATCGCGGGGGAGGAATTTACCCCAGCAGCCACACATAGCCCTTAGGTAAGTAGTCATAGTTAGCGCACGAGCACGGCGCATTAGGTAGGGGTTCTGGATGGGAGCATCAATTAATTACAGTCATCCCAAGAGAATTTAGACCTCAGCTTGACACGAGCATACTCGCGCAGCGCGAGGAAGGCGAGCGCCACGGGCAGAGTGACAAAGACGGCTATCTTGGCCGTCCAGCTCTGCGACGGGGGATCGACGAAGTTGCTCTCGTGCCCCGGGGGCGGCAGCCGGAGAGGCGTCACGGCGAAGTTCAGGAAACTCATCGTTTTTTTCCAGCGTCGTTGCGAGGTCAAAATGTTCGGGGGCGGGGGCGCGGGCAAGAGCAAGACGTTCGGAGATCGCGAGACATTCGCTCTGGGCCTCGGGAGTGTCGAGGGCGGGCAGCGATTTCTGTTTCTGGGGTTCTCGTCCGGTCACAAAGCTGATTATAGGGGGATCCCGCCAACAGGGAGAGGTTCTGTCCTCAAAGAGAACTCAGTCGTTGAACTGCCCAGAGCACTCTGAGTCGGCTTTGCTATCAATCCGCTTTCAACCCACGCCTCGGCCATCTTTCCCGAAATTGACCACAAAGAGCATAAAGAAGGCGAAGCGACGATGATGCAGCCTACGCACTGCAATTCCATAGTTTCGGCCACAGCTGTTTCCTTCCGCGCTGAATTCATGACGAGTCCAGCCATCATCTACCTACGAGGGCGCCGTGTGGTGTCTTCTCTTTGCTGGTAATGGGCCGCTCGCACACATAGGCAGCAGTGATCGAGATCCTCTCCTCAGCTGGTGGCGATCGATCACCAGCGTGCCGATGGATGGACCTGCAGCCTGGCCGTGTTGTTGTTGTTGTTCCCCGGCGGGCCGCCGTCCTCCTTGAGTTCGCCGTTGTTAGCTGCTAGGACGGCTATGGCGACAGGCTTCCCTCCACCCATTGCTCGTCGCCGGCCGGAAAAAGATGTTGAACCCGAATGAGAGGCGATATGAAGGTCCGACCTGCTGGCCACGCCTGACTCCAAGCTGAGGATAAGAATTCACAAAGCGACTACTGGAAGACGAATGTTCGCGAGACCGTCTCTTATTCCGCTCAACTATGGCCCAAATAGCCTTGTGTCAAAGCCAAGACCCGCCAATGGAGGAGACACTGCAGTCAGTAAGAGCCGGACAAAGTACGTCGTCGTACGGTGACTCGAAGTTCCCGACTCTTCAACACGGGCGTCGGTTCGGTTCGATGAGTGCCTCTTCCACCGGTGTATCATAACTTCGTCTTGACAGCGACCCAGAGCGCGTCAGCCGTGGCCAGCACCGTCCCCTCGCCATCGCGCATCTCGCCCGTGACGTAGACCCTGCGGCCCTCGTGCCGGGCGATGCGGGAGACGACGCGGTACGTGCCCGGGACCGGGACCGGCCGCGCGAAGGTCGAGGTCAGGTACTTGGTCATGTGGACCGGGTTAGGCAGGCCCCCCTCGCGGTCGCTGCCGTTCAGCCACACGTGCCGCCCCAGCACCTCGTCGAACGTCACGGCGATGATGCCGCCGTGCGCTACGCCGGGGAACCCGTTGATCCCCGGCCCCAGGGACACGAGCGCGCTCACCTCCTCGACGAGGGCGGTGCGGGGCGTCGCCGGCGCCCGGTAGAACAGCAGGAAGGCGGCGACGGCGTCGGGGACGTTCAGCGTCCGCGTCCAGAGGGTGGCGTCGCGCGGTGGGCTCCAGAGGGTGAGCCCTGGCGTGTTGAGGAGTTCGGCGCACCACGGGATTGCTGCGAAGTGGTCACGTCCTGCAAAGTCCCTCCCAGACGGTTCATCCAACTCGTCGGAGCTCATCGTGTGACAGACAAGTAATGGTCAACGTCTAGGAAGATGAGCGGTTTTGGACATGAGTATAGAGGACGTCGAGGATGGCGTTCTCGCATTAGGATGTTGTTGCCTGGTCGTGCAATAATTACCGAGGTTGATCTATGAATCTGTACTGCTCACTGGCAGCTCAACTTGAAGTGGGACGGCGGGGTTCCTTTTTGACGTGAAGCATACCTACTCCGTACAGGGGTTGGTTAACGGGATTCCCAAGTCAACGTCTCGAAAGCATTAGGTAGTTGAGCGACGTTCACCGTTGAAACGGTCGTTTAGTATCGAGGGATCCTGATATGAGGCAGATACCACCCGATATAACATGTCGCCCATCGAGTTGTCCGCGTGTTGATGGCTGACTGAAGTCTGACACTTCACCTTGAAATATGGATGGCTCCGTGGACCGTGGACATGAGACCACCGAATCCGGGTGTTACGCACCACTCGCCTGCCAATCGTACGTCTACGGTAACACATAACGCGGTAACCACTCACACATACGACACAGCCTAGTGAACCCAGCTGAACTCAGTACTAGTAGTGATAAATTTCACTTTGTCGTAACACTCTCGACACTTGGTACTAGTACTGTAGGTAGTGGTAGTCCCAGGAGGTAGTAATGATCTGACTGCTTATCCGTGTCTTATTAACAAATGGGACCTTCTTTACCCCGCATCTCTCCGGACCCCAGAATCTGATGGTCGGGGCTGACCGGCTGGGCTGAGGTCCTGCGTCCTGACTCCTCTCCAAGGCGCCGAACAGCCGACATCTTCCTACGACTGGGGAATCTGTTGGTAGGTCCGAGCCACAGACAGAGCAGAACGGGGATGCCTGCCTTCGACTGTTGTTGCTCTGAGCCCGACAGCCCGTCTTCACCCCTCCGTGACCCCTCCTCTGTCCTGGCCGTCGAAGAAGCGCATCACCGCAACGCGGGTCTACAGCAAGACTGCAGTCAGGCCCGGTTGAACTGGCAATGTGTCCAACGCCCCAGGGTCTTGCTCCCTACCGACCCGTTAAGCTACTACCGCATCCTCTGTGCCTGTGCCTGTGCCCGTGCCCGTGCCCATGTCCACTAGCAGTCCGGACGAGCTTTCGCAGGAGAGGCTACCGCCGGGGAGTCCGACGAGTGCCACGGGCGCTGCGTCCGCCGCGTCCGCTGCCGCCGCCGCCGCCGCCGCAAACCATCATCACGCCCGCGTCAAGAAGAAGCGCATACGCAACTTCACCGCCGACGACCGAGCTGCCCACCGCGTCTTCGAAAAGTCCCGTCGCGAGGCCTTCAAAGAGGCTCTGACCGTGGGTGGCCGCCCCCACTTTCCCCCCCTTTCCCCCGACCTTCCCTTCCTCCCTTCCTCCCTTTCCCCCTTACCCCCTCTACAGTCCGGATCCAAGCAAGTCTTACGTTTGCTCCCTTCCCTTCTTCCTCCCAGCTCTTTTTCTTTCTTTCTCCAGCAAGCGCCTGGGGCGTAGGGGTCGAGGCTAAGTCGGAGCCGAACGTCGCGCCAGAACCTCGCGAGCCTCCTGCCGGCCCTGGCCGAGACCGAGCCGCAGCGCCTGTCGAAGCACGTCGTCGTCGACGAGAGCATCTCGTTCATCAAGTCGCACCGGCTGCAGCTCCACGCCCTGGCCCGCGACCGCGACGACCTGCTCGCCGAGGTCAACCAGTGGCGCAGCCGCGCCGGCCTGGGCCTGCGGCAGGCGAACATGCCCGAGCAGGCTCCGGCCGCGGTCGTGGCGGCGGCAGCAGCAGCAGCGGCGGGGACAGATTCTACCATGGTCGTCGACCCCGCCGAATCCGAACCGTCGTCCGGCGACATGATGGCCGTCAGCCCAACGGCCACCAACACCAACAACAACAACAATAATAATAGCAACGGCCACCGCGCCGGCAAGTCCTCCGTCGCCGTCGCCGACGTCGCCGCCGCCGTGCCGCCCATCACGACGGGCCCCCTGCGGTCGCCGATGGCCAACGCGTTCCCGTCGGACGCGGCGGCCTTCAATATGGCGTGGGAGGCGTACGGCTCGGCTGTGGACGACTTCGCGTCGGCTGCTGCTCCGAATCCCCTGTCCGGCGAGACTGGGCCGGGCGGTGGCGGCGGCGGCGGCGGCGGCATGGCCATGTCGGGCCCCGCGGGCATCGCGCCGTACGCCGACGGCAGCCTACCTGTACCGCGCAGCACATCGGGGTTTGCCGGTCAACAACACCAACAGCAGGGGGTCGCGCCCTACGAGCCCGCTCTCCTGCCCTACGAGTCCGCGCAGCAGCAGCCGTTCAACCCGGCGGCGTACCCGACCAACGGCTACATGCAGACCGCGGTGCCTCTCCAGGACTACATGCCGCCCTAAACACTCTGGCCGAGGATCTGGGGATGACTAAGTACTTACCCAGTGGGAGTATTGATACGGACGACGGCGGACGATGACGACGTCGAGGCGCGGGAGTGATGTCGGGGTGGTGTCACTACGTCTCGGGCGGGCTACGGAGATGGATTGAGATCGATTGGAAGCAGATTTGGTACGGCCTGGAACGAACCAGCTGCCCACGGCGGAGATGAGCCGCCGGATCCTCAACAGAACCTGGCTCGTCGACCATTCTGTCCATGCACCGGCGGCTGCTCCTATCAGCAGGCCTGTTGCTGATGAGCACTCTCAAAAACATCCTTGAGCCGATGGGGCCATCCATGGCCACACCTTCCGGCCCCAGCTTCTCCTAATGGGCGATCTGGAGCCACCCTTACGGAACAGTCAAGTCAACAGCGGAGCTCGCCAATGTGCCACTGAGGTTGGCTTCAGCAGGCCCATCTCGGCTGGCTCTCGTAACCTGCCTGACTGCCGTAGGGCATGCATCGGCATACGATAGGACATTCTACGGAAGGCCCTCCAGGCATACCGACAACGATCTATACCAGCTCTTTCCATTGCGAACAGCGCAGATGACGACGGAAAAGATCGTACCGGATGACAGGCTACCTATATCTATCAACTCTGCTGTCCTTCACTCATCCTGGAATAGGAAAATGCACCAGTCTACAGTACCTTCGTCCGGGACTTTCCACTTCCTGGGCAGGTCTATTTTTTGACAGATACGCTACTACTGGTCTTGTCACCCGCCTTTCGAGGAGCTGCCTGGCTGGCCTTTTCAGGAACTGCGTGAGCCGCTCGTGGATTGTGTACTGGCGAGATGATTGGCATCTGGTGACGCTTCGGGGCCGGTGTATGTATTCTTGCACACGTGCCCCTGCCGTCCAAAGCTCCTAAAGACCAATCAAGGATAACTGGGCTGGAATGGATAAGATCAGCAAAGGCTTTTCGGACATTACTGTCGGGTGGATGGAGATCCGTTATCAAAAGAAGGAAGTGACAGAGAAATTATCCAAACTCTAAGACCATCGTCCAGGTGCGGCGGTGGCTGGAATAGTAAGTTGCTATCAACAGCCACTTCATACATGTGAGCAAGTTCTGTTCCGGAGGTAGACTATTGACGACCGCTTGTCCAGCAATCCACTGGTATATCATTCTGGGTTTTGTTAAGTTCGTAAAGAGGAGGCGAAAGAAAAAGTTTAACAGTATCCAGACCCGATATGAGAAGATTCTTACAGCCACCCGGTCCGCCATCCTGAGCAAGTTGGAAATCTTCGCACCCTTTCTCCGTAAGTCACAATATTTATATAAAGCCATGGCTCTCCTCGCAACAACTCCCACCATCATATCCCATCCATCCATTCATCATCTATCTCAACAGCTCAAACAACTCTCATACCAATTACTGTAACTATTTGCCATCAGACAAAATCATCCCCACCCCAGCGACAACAAACATCAACACATCCAAGATGCAGCTGCCCGTCGTCGAGTCCATCGGCGTGCTCTCCGGCATGCTGCGCATCTTCCACTTCAACCTCGAGGCCATGCCCGAGCGCACGCGGGACACGGTCAGCCTCACCATCGCGGCCGCGCACGACTTCCACATCAACCTCAACCACTGGCTGCTCGGGGCCGGCGGGCTGCTGCCCGACGTGCGCGTCTTCAACTCGGAGGGCCGCTACCTCGGCGCCTGGATCAACGGCGGGCAGAAGGACGAGCACTGGAACACCATCCACGGCAAGCTCGCCGAGGGCGGGCAGTCGACCGTGCTGGTGGACCTGGGCGTGCTGAACGACGTCGACCCGGCCGAGTCCGGGCGGCCCGCGCACTACGCCCTCTTCTCCGCCAACGACGACGCCGTGTGCGTGCCGTGGATCGCGGCGACGCTGCAGACGGGCGAGGCGTACGCCTGGACGGGCGACTGGGGCCGCCAGTGCGGCGGCTCCTGGTACTACGCCAACCGCGTGATCCCGGGCACGACGGACGAGCGGCCCGACTGCTTCTGGCTCGACGGCAACGGCGACCAGCCGCAGACGGGGTTCCAGGTGCACTGGCCCGACACGGTGCCCGGGGCGCGGGACCACGGCCGCGCCAGCGCCAAAGACAAGGTCGACTACATGTGCCAGCAGGGCCCGCCCTTCAAGATGTACGAGGGCGTCGACCCGACCAGCATCGAGTACTGGCTCGACGACGAGGACCACTCGCAAGGGATCGGCGTCGGCACCAGCAAGCCGCGCGCGGGAGGCCAGGAGAAGAAGAAGAAGAGGCGGGACGTGGTGGGCGTCTCGTACGGCCCGCCCCGTCGCCCGGCCTCTGCGCGCTTCCGGTACCCGGACGACGACGACGCGGCCGGCAAGAAGAACGGCACCAGGACGCGCCGCAGCAGCAGCGACAGAGACATGCACGCCGAGGTGCTCGTCATCGGGCGGCACGAGCGGCACAGCGCGGTGGCGCTGTGCGAGAGCCCGACGTCGCGGGGCCCGAGCTTCCTCAACGTCGCCGAGGGCGCCTTCTGCCGCATGACGGACCGGACGCTGTGGCCCGTGTGCAGCAGCGACGACGACGAGAACAACAACATCAACAACACTATCATCATCAGGGACAACTGCTTCAACAGGGAGCTCCAGCAGGTCATTGCCAACGGGCTGGCGACGCGGGACTCGCCCTACAAGAAGGTGCTGGACTGGACGGCGGAGGAGGAGGAGCAGTAGATCGGGCTGAGCAAACTGACTGCGGTGCGGGCTATGGGACGGTACATTGGGTGCATATGAGGTTACACTGCGGGTTTCGATGTTGCTTTGATGTCGGTCTGGGGTTTTCTTGACAACCAATGTGTTTTGAGGTTGCAAATAGTGGAGGAAAATATCAGGGCTTCGGTATAGGTTGAGGTGGGAAAGCATGGTTGATACTCGGTGATTCGCGTCTTCGCCTCTCAGCCTCTGCATTGGTAATGGATAATAAAACTTCGAAAACTTATGCCTGTCTTCAATTGGAACTTGGGTACCAAAGATAGTAGAGTCGCTTGTTACCTATAGAAGAGGTATCATGCCAGCATCTCATCGGATCTCTCTGGTACGAAGTCGGTAGCGATCGATACTGTAGAAGAACTCTTATCCATGGACCTGATCTCGAGGTAGCAGGTGGCATTTCGTCGTCCAGGAGACGAAGCCGCAGGCTTGACCCGTCCTTCGTATAGACTCAACATTAGCTGCTGCTCCATTAAGACCAAGTTGAACTCTATAAGTTTAAGTTATAAATCAGTCATAAGTGTGAAAAAGAGGGCTAGTTCCACGAGCATGTTCATCGTTGGGCTGTGGCTTGGGTTGCGCCATTTGTGTTAACTCTGTGCCTCTTAAGTGGAGAAATCAGCCACTCCTAGCTGGGCTATGGAAGGTACACCGTACGGAAGGCACCAAGCACACTGAGGGGTACAAAAGCAAATTCTGGTGGGGGACTGGGAGTAGGCTCTCCATCATTCTTATTACTACCAAATCACACTCTTTGATTTCCTCTCTCAATCTCTCCTGAGTCTCCGGTGAGTGGGTTCCTGGACTTGTTGATTTAGACTTTGATAGGCTAGGAAGTCTATCGGTATTAGTGTAAGTACCTAAGTTAATTCCCTCGTTTCTAGTTGCCGGAGTTGTCTACCTAGGTAGACTATCAGCAACTCCGCCACACCTCTTCATCCGTAAGTCAAACTCAACGTGAAGAGCATGGTGCGGCCAAGCTCCTCTCCTCTCATCAGTGATCAGCCAACTTACCCACCTTCAGCTTACACAATGGCACACAGACCAGTGATGACTTTCCAGGCAGGGTCGCTGTACCTATGCCTGTTTACTTAATCTACCTAGGTTCCGGCGTAGCATTGAGATACTTGCGGCTTCGACAAGACTTACACCACAGGACAGACAGCTTGCTGCCAGTCCGGCACAGTGACCACATTTTGGCAGGCTCTACGTGAGGGTCAACCGGCCCACACAAGTTGCAGCTAGGGAGCACGTTCTCAATGAACCATGGCGTCGACTTCATGAATTAGGTGGGGCTACAGAGGGTGGCTCGACTCGGGTGACGTGAGCATTACGAGCTCGTCGAGCTTGGGCACATGCACTATGACTGAACATCTTGGACTGGTTGCGAATGACACATCGGAATGATACCTACCTCGGTAGGCACAGGTGCGGTTCGAGCTGCCTCACTTTGGCATATACCGGTACCCCGAGAGGTTGGTGGTTGGGTTTCAAATAACACGAGGATTTTCGTTGAAGATTGCCAGTCTAGTAGCTGGTCGGTACCTTAGTCAGGAGGTTCTGAAATCCCTCTAGGCTTGCCATGTCGAAGTCACGAGCGGACAAATGGATAGATGGACTCTCGTGTATCCAATGATGCCTCGCGGGATCGACAACTTGCCGATGCGTGCAAGAGGCGCACAGCGTTTCTCATTTCACCGCCCTGCACTTTGTAGCGAGTGGCCTAAGTAATTGTCAACAATGCTTCGTAGCCGAAATGCAAAAACCGCCAGATTACAAGTCATATCCCCGAATCCGGTGAGATCCTATCAAAAACCGTCCGCTCGATGCCATCTCAGCAGAGCCCAAGTCACGCCTTAGAAGCCCCCCAACCCAGTTACAATCCCCGCTTCCCTCTATATTTCGCTGGTATTTTTCGTGTGTTTCTTTCTTTAAATTGGAATAGCCGCCGGTGTATATCAGGCGGCAATATTGCTCTTGTCCCGACCACCACCCAGGGCGCTGTCGAGGCCCTGCCAGATATTCGTGAGCATGCTCTGCTCCGGTTCCGCATCCGCCGCCGCGTCGTGCACGAACTTGAGCTCGACGCCGTCGACGCCCATGCCCTCGATCTCGGACAGGGCGGCGACGGGGAAACTTTCGCCGCCGTCGTCGACGAGCTCCCGCCGGGGGTCCGCGTTCGAGGCCACGACGTTGATCTCGGGCGTGGTGATGATGGCGGGCGCGTCCGAGGCCACCGCGGCGCCGTGCTGCGTCGCGAAGCCGTCGGGCAGCAGCGGCATGCGGAAGTGCGCGAACGGGTCCTCGTTCACCTCGTCGTTGAGCGCCGCGACGTTGCCGGGGAGCACGATGTTGTCGACGCTGGCGGCGGAGAAGTCCGGGCCGGAGACGGAGCTCGAAGACGAGGACGAGGAGGAGGAGAAGGTCTGCATCAGACGCAGGGTCCGCGGCGGCGGGTGCGGCCGGTTCGCCGACTGGGTGGTGAGGTGGCGGGGGTGCTGATGAGGACGGTCGAACCGCCGAGTTGGTTAGTCGGCGAGCCCTGCCGTCTCGAAAGGGAGAGTGAGGGGGAGGGGGGACGTGAGCGTGAGCGTGCGCGTCTTACATCGACCTCGGGACTCCGCTCCTTGAGCAGGTCCGCGTACTTGACGGAGAGGGGAGCGGCGGCGCTGGAGCCGGCGAGACGGGTGGCCGACATGGGCACGGCGGCCGAGGTGGTGGTGCTGATGGACCGGCGGGCCAGCTTGGAGGCCGGAGCAGTGAGGCGGGAGGACGACATGGCGGCGAGCGACAGGGTGAGGGAGTGAGTGAGTGGATGATGGGGAAAGACTTAGAAGGCGCGTCGATGCTCGAGGACGAGGCTTGATGTGAGTGAGGTCCTGACGATGGGGACTCGACGGTCAGTCGCTCCCTAGGTAGATAGGTATGCTGGGATATGGAAGCACAAAGCACAACGGTGGTGAGGGGGGAAGAGGGAACAAGCACAGGATGGACGGATAATATGTTGGAGGTCCGGAGGTCCGGCGAGTGTCGTGCATGAGGGGGCGTCTAGGCTATTAGAGTTCTGATTCGTCCCGTCCGACAAGACCACCAATGCAGGATGAGCTTACGGTGTGGGAGGGGATGTGGTCTTATCTGGAGGCTGGAGCACCCGGATGGTGAGATGCTCACGCGAGCTCTGTCAAGTCAAGGGAACTTACAGCTATCGTATGGTGATGGAAAGTCGGATCATGAACTTCAACTTGGTGTCACACGACTGATGTTCACAGTTCTACAGCTTGACGGGGTGAATCGTGAGATTGATGTACTTGATGCGAACACCAAGGCCTGGGACAGCTTGGAAGCTTTGAATAGCAGCTTGGAAAGCAGCTTGGATGGCCATGGTCCTATGATGGCGTGGCACGGGCAAAGGGTCTCGTCCCAGAGCTCCCCCTGCTCCCCGTCGCTCATCAGGGGCTTTCCCACCCGTTGAGAGAAGCTTTGGGAGAAGGCAAGAAGTGAAGCTCACTTCCCCTTCCAACCTAGCGGAGGGGCAGTGACCGGCAGCGACCCGCTACCCCACGCCCTCGCCATTGGCTCAGGAGCTTGTCCGACTTCCCCGGCGGGGCCCAGAGCACTATTAATAATCCTCCGTCCCAGGAACGCGTCGCTGTCAGTCGCTGTCACTTGCGAATCCACTCATTTCCAACCTTCATCACGGGAATTTCGGGAGCCCCGTAGCTATCTAACTCCGGCCTCACCGCTGCTGATCTTCCTCGTGTCGTCCTGCATCAGACTGTCAATCCTTCGGGGTCTCTCATTGACCTTCACGAAGCCCGGCAGAAGCTGACTCATATAATGTGCCAGCACACGCAGAACAGAGAAGTCTAGACCCACGCCATCTCGCCAGGCTGCCGTGGCTGCATAGCCCATGCGTCCAGGAGCGGTGGTGATTGTCACCCACCGGTTTTGATTCGTGTGTCGCGCTACCAAGGTATCATGTTCTGCAGGCCCAGAAGTACGTACCGTAGATGAGAACCGACCTGGCGAAGGAGCTGTCGACTGTCAGCAGATAGATGGCCAGGACCCCATTGCAGGTGGAAGACAAACGGAGTGTGTCGAATGATCCCATCTTCTGTTCGGTCACCGAAAGTTGCGTGGTACCTGATCCTCAAAGGCTCAACAGCAGATAGTGGTCCAACCCCTCATCCGATCAGCCAAAAAAGGAGAGCAAGGTACGCAAAAGGGATAAAAGCCACGCTTCAGAGTTTCAGTATATGACATCCGCGGTCCGCCCGGCTGGCACTGAATCATGAAGCATGTGTACCTCAAGGTAAGGCAGGTAAGTTGTCCGCCAACGTCTGAGGCCACGGATACATATGCTTTCAGGATGGCAGCTCGATACAACCTTAGAAAGTCTGAATGGCCATGCAGTTCCATGTATGTTTTGACGCAGCAGGGCGGCATTGAGCCTGATAGTTGAAGTCAAGACGGGCTCAGGCGTCGTCCTGGGACGCGCAATACCACGTTCTCAAAACCTTTCCGGGTCAGACAGAGTCAGTCCACGTCGATGTTATAGTCGGCGAGGCTCAGGAAGACATACGTCGATTGCACCAAAGCAGATATGGTGGTCAGAAACCGCAACACCTGGCAATCTGCAATCCTTCTCCCTCTTCCATAACTGTCTTGCATTGAGCATTGATTCCAGTCAGGAAAGACTCTACTGGGTTTATAATTTGCACCCTTGGCGAGGTCTGGCTGAGCCTTCGTTGAATACCAGGACGAGTAATGTATTCAGGTACCACAAACACCACAACGATTTACTGCGAAAGGCTCGAACCACACAGGTCATAAGAACCTTGAGGTCAGCACCACCACGACTGTCATCTACCGCTCCCACACTAGGCGGGACGCCCCGAGAGACCACCTGCGCAGGTGCCAACGGGTTTGAGTTGTGAGATGAATGACTTAGAACTGGATCCTGCAGGTAGCCTCACACGCCGCATGCGACTCGGGAGGTTGGCGTAGACGTGCCTATCCCTTCCCCCTTCGGCGTTAATCATACCTTTAGGTACCTAGGTCGGTACAAACCAACAGAAGAATAGGAGAGCTAACCATGCACCGGTGAAGGGAATCGAACCCACAGTCTATCTACCTTAGGTACCTCTTAATGTGTTACTCTCCCGTTTCCTATCAGTCTCCGCCAGTGGTTCAGCATCCAATACATTTAAACGGCCATATAAACGTGCACTCCGACCAATTACTTGCATCACCGTGGTGCTGAAGTTGGGATCTTGAAGGCAGGAATACCGCGTGTGGAAGGCACACAGCGTGTGGAAGGTGCCACAAGCACTGGGCAGTATGAAAGGGAATTCTGGAGGGGCACCCGAAGTTAGCTCTCCGTCATCTTCACCACCCACAATCCACTCGTTTTCATCCATCCTTCCATCCATGTGCTCGCCTGTTTCCGGGACTCCCTTGGAAGGCTCTGCAAAGACATGACCTCACTGATCCTTGTGAGTGAACAGCCAGAATATGCGTCAAAGGCTCTGCACCCTGAAACTTACGAGGCCGGGGATTGACATAGCACATCAGACGCGGCTTACAGTAAGGGTCCAGAAGGCGTTCAGCATATATCTTCTGCTTTGCGTCTTGAAGAAGCAGTCGGCAAGTCCAATTCTAGATCCTGACCAGCCGCGAAGATGGCAGCCGAGAAGATGGCAGCCGCGAAGATGCCAGCTGCGAAGATGCCAGCCGCATCATATCCTACTTTCTTGGCGAGCCTCATGGATTCGAGACTCTACAGCGACCTCACGCTAGTCTGTCATGGCCAAGAGCACCACGTCCACAAGAACATCGTGTGCATGCAGTCGCCTGTCATTGCGGCTGCTCTTCATGTCGGATTCAAAGTAGGTACATCTGTCACTTGGCCGTCCTCTTCTGCCTAGGTAGGTTGCTAACAGGGGGAATAGGAAGCAGAGACTAACAGAATCAACGTATCCTTCGACGATGCTACCTGCAGGCGTATGATAGAATTTATGTACACTGGGGACTATCATTACCAGGCCGATGATAACACCGATACCGCCGAGGAACAGAAAGAAGGCTTTATCCAGGGAGCCCCGTGCATCATTACATGTGAGGCCAATCTACTTTGCATCATCTTCGAGACTCACAACTGACAGAGTCGTTTGCACAGTTAGAGGTTCCACGGAGAGAGTCACTAAGGATGAGCCATGCCAGGATCTCAAGCAGGCCGAGGCACTTTCCCACATCCGCGTCAGTGCGATCGGAGACTACTACAATGTCCCAGGCCTCTGTCACTTGGCAAGTGCCAAGTTCCAGCAGACTTTCAAGAGCGACTGGTCAGCCAACAGCTTTGCCGGTCTTATCGACGAAGCTCCCAGCGACATGGTCGACAAGAGCATGCACGAGGCAATGGGGTCCGTCGTTGCTCAACATCTTGAAGAGCTGGTGAACCATGATACTTTCAACGACCTGGAATTGCCAAAGGCTCTTATGCACAGCATTCTGAATGGTTGTGCCCAAAGACTCCGGACTGCCGACGTCAAGATCTTGTCTCTTGAGGCCACTATCAACTTCAAAAAAGTCAATGGGGGAAGATACTGATGGCACGTGACGCCTTCGACAGCCTAGACATATCAAAGGCTCTTGTCCAGGATGTATTACTCGGTTGTGCTCGACGACTTCAAGTTGCCGGTTCAAAGATCATCGCTTTCGGTGCCGAAATAAGACCTTAGCTATGCAGACTTCTAGCTTTATAACGGCTTCCAAAATGCTGAGGGATACTATCAGAGACTGGCCACGCACGATAATAAAATGCAATGATCAATCTTCTACTTCTGAGTCTTGACCTAATAGATACCAGGTTGGAGTCAGAGCCTAAATACCGGCTTCCTTGCTTGCAGTGCCAATTTCATTCGTAATCAAACTTCAACCTACAACTCTCGGTCTTCACCAGTGTTAATAAGCACCGAGGGTAGTGTCAGTTTCTAGAGCTCGGTACTATCCTACCCAGATTGTCAGCTCAGTGAGAACCGTAGTACATGTGTCGGGGCACCCATGCGAAGCAGGTAGGTTACTTATGCAGGGTTCACCTCTTCGCCAAATAATACACCGCCACTCCCTGGCTCATCAGACACTCCCGTGGTTTTCGCTCACGAGATTCTCCTCGAACTTTCACCTTCACTTTCACGAAACAAGCATGCGGATGCTGGCCGTGGCGACTTCAATACAGAGAATCTATCTGCACACGGTCTGCAATGCAAGCCTATAAGGTTTGAACGGAAATGTCGATGCCCCCTTTTTGTCCCCCCTCTCCTGGCACACTCCGGGGCAGGTGAAGGAATCCGGGGGCAGCTGGAAAACTACTGCGTGAGAGAGATCGAGGTAAAGACGAATCGTTATGATGCCGGTATACAGACCGGTAGAGTACTGCCCATTTATCAGGTGCCACCTACCTATTTCTTACGTATGTATAAGGTAGATCAACCCTGTGAACTCGATAAGTAGACCGTCCGGACATCGACGTCTTCTTCCAGAAGCTACATCGACCGCCCAACCAACTACCAACATGAGTAGGTAGTAAGGCTTTAGGCTTGCTTTGCGGTTCCCATGATACCGCGGATAATACATTAGGCAGGCATATACGAGGCCCAGGGAGCAACCTGCTGTCAGTCAGTCAGTCCAGCACCTACCTACCTATTTACCTACCGGTATCCCCTCTCAAGCATACTTGAATGACGAAAGCCGAGCGAGAGAGAAGGTATTGGCAAGGGGTCTCGCGCGGGAAAACCGAGACCGCCATCGAAAACCAATAACTATCACCGCCCACCACCATCACAACCACACACCCCGCTGGCTGCTGCTCTCTGTTGTCGTGTCGTATCGTATCGTGTCGTATCGCGTCGCATCGCATCGTGACGTATCATGTATGCCGTGCCTTATATCGAGTCGCTCGCTCGCTGGCTCCCTGAGGTCGTTAAAGACCACTAACCAACTAACCAACCAACTAACCAGCCAGCCAGCCAGCCAGCCAGCCAGCCCGTAAGTGCGTGAGTGCGTGCGTGCGTGTTGCTTTATCACGGATCCATCCATCCTGTGTCGCGTTCGATCGTGGGTTAGAACCGTTTGTGTCTATGTTGTGGATAAGTAAGTAGATGAGTCGATTAGTCAGTCTCTCCTCGACTCTCCTCGACCACCTGAGTGTGCGTGTGTACGTCATGAGGGACGTCAGTCAGTCGGTTAGTCAGTCAGTTAGCCAGTCAATCAGTCAGTCAGTCAGCGGGCGGCCTGCCTCCTCGGAACTTTCCTCTCTCATCTCACCGCCTGGGTCTCGAGCTGGGAGTAGATAGGTGAGTAAGTAAATAAGTAAGTATAGGGGTGGTCAGTCAGTCAAGTCAGTCCAGATGTCCACGAGAGGAGAGGAGAGAGCAAGGGCCAGCCAGCACTATACTATACTGTACCGTACGGCACTGAACTGCACGGGGCCGGCGACTTTGCAGGCGTGCTTGGACACGGGTGGACTGGACTGGAATGAATTGGATTGTATTGGATTGGAATATACAGCGATCAATCAGCCCCATTGCGAAGAACACAACACGGCCCGAGAGGTAGACATCTATTGGTTGATTGATCCGCCCTGCCCTAACACCAGGAATGCGCGTGTTTTAGTGGTACAAGGTCTCGTTTCGTTCTCCGTCTTTGCCTTCCTCCGCCGCCGCCGCCGCCGCCGCCAAACCTCTTTGCCTTGCCTTGCCTTGTCTAGCCTTGCGGTGGGATTGCTCCCGCGGCGGCCGGTCGGTCGATCGGTCGGTCGTCGGTTGGTCTACTTGGAGATGGTCAACGAGTCCAGGTCCTCCTTCTCCTTCTCCTCGGCCTTGAGCGTCTCGATGACGGGTGACAGGTAGGGGACATCCTGTGCGCAGCGCCGGCGGGCGATCGTCAGTTGACCTTTTCTTCTTCTTCTTGATCCTTTTCTTCCTGTGCTCTCCCTCCTTCTTTTCCTCCTCCTCCTCCTCCTCTTCTTTGCCCTAGCTGCTGCCACCAGCCAGGGGGAAGAGGGGGAAAGGGGGGAGAAGGATAAGAGGAAGCAGTGCCTCAAGGAACAGCTCAAGTCTCAGGGCTCAAGGGGTCGGAGCGAAGGGAGGCTCGGAAAGATCGAGAGAGAGGAAAGTCTTCCAAACTGACCTCTTCGGGCTTGGTCCACTGCGTCTTGGGCAGCAGCTTGTGCACGACGCTGCACTGCGTGGCGCGGCGCAGGCGGTAGACGCGGTCGTACTGCACCTGGGGCGGGAGGCGCTTCAGCGCCTTGATCACCGTCTCGTTCTCCTCGATGATCAGGTCGTCGGCTCTGCAGGTCCACACACACTATTAGTCCTTTGTACTCGCGTAATTGCAATTGTCCACCCGTCCGTCCCCCGCGAGAGGGGAAAAGAGAGAGCTTCAATGGGGGGAGGGAGGGGGCCCGCTGGAAGCTGGAAGCTGGAAGCAGGGAGCTGGGAAGCTGGGGAGCCAGGCAGGTAAAGGCAAGTAAAGCAGAGCAGCTACGTACACGAGGCCCAGCTTGCGATACCCGGCCGCGTTCTTGTACCAGTCGGCGAGCGGGCTCAGCATCCTCCTGAGAAAGGGCCGCTTCAAGACGAAGGGTGCGAGGGACGGGAACGGCGACATGGTGGTTGTTGGCGAGGATCGGATCGATCAAAGCCGCGTTTTATGTCGTCGGGGGTTGTGTGTATGTGCTGTACTGTTCAGAGAGCTTGATGTTGAAGTTCCCCCAAAATCGCTCCAGAGAGGTCCGAAGGCCGCGGGACTAAAGGTCACATGACCCGCCATGTGCTTTCTGGAGCTTCCGACTGCACCGCCACACCCTGCATCAAGATCTACACCTGCAGCGAGGCCACAGCTTGAGGCGCTGTGCTTTTGACCAATCAGCTCAGGCACGTTTCATTGGGCGGCATTGCTTATCTCATCAGCTCTACAAAGACCCGCTTACCTAAGATATCTGCATTCTGCCTGCCTCTACTGACCTTACCTCTAGGGATAGACGGTAAGGTAAATACATGAGTATCTACTTCCTCACCTATACGAACCACAGATTACAGTAGATACCTGACTCCGGAAGAGAAAGGCTGCATTCTGGAACTTAGGAAGTCGACGTCCCAGAAATGGGCTCACTGCCCTGCATCAGGACCTCCCCTTCTCAAGTCATGCATGGCCTTGGTTATCATCTCACTCCCAGAGCCAGCGAAGCGCCCAATTGCCTCGTCCAACCCATCTACCCACAACCCCATGGGGATGAACACCAGAGTGTGTGTATGTGTGCGTGTGTGGTACAAAGTGGTATATATTACTACTTCTTAGCAGCTGCCCAGCACGACGACCGCCACCTCGGTTAGAAGGTAGGTAGGTAGGGTAGGTACTCATGCATCCTAGGTTAGGTAGGTATCGAGCCCCAGTCATCGGCACACCGCGACTTTCCAAGCAAGCCTGCTGAAGTACTTTGGATCCTGGACAACTACCTAATCTTTCCCGCTGGTGTGGGTGAAAGATCCCGCGGTCCACGTGTCCACGATTAGCCAACACCGAAACAACAAAAAAAAATCATGTCAACGCCGGACCGCGCCGTCACCTCCCACAACAGGTCACGTCGTGCCATTATGGGTAAACTTGAGAAAGAACAAATCTATGACAGAAGCCGGCCCCTTTCCCATGCTCGGCTGGGTGACCATGCAATCGATCACACTCTCACCACGAGGGTGTGTTTTTTTGTCGGGGGAGAAAAAAGGCAGTGGAGCCGATTGGGCCGTACCATGAAAACAAGAACAGTTATATCGACAGTTGAGGTAGATGCGGTTGTGTGAGAAGACGTCCGGCACAAAAAGAGGCCGAAGAATCGTATGGTCGTATGTACGCCAAAAGGGGCCTGCATCAGCCCCCGTGACTGACTGTCCAAGATATGGAATAGCGTGTCGATTAACACAGACCAGCCGGTCTCAGAAGTGAAGAGATAAAAGAAGTGTCGTTTCCGTGTCTAACCTCTTGCCCCGTGCTCCCGCTGATGGGCGACGGAAACTGGTGTCGGCGGAGTTGCGTGCGTAATTCGTACAATTGTTGCGTTCCCAGCACTGCATTGAAGTACCCATGGCCAGAGACTGCCGAACAAGGCCCTATGCGAAGAGCCATGTGAGTGAACTGGAGGCTGATCATGCGTTTCCAGGCTTCTCCTCAGTATCAATGTGCCAGACGACATAGTTGGGCAGGCCGATGACTTCGTAACCGGCTCGCTTGGCCATCTTTGCGAAACCCTCGGTTTCGGCCTGGTTTTCGAATGCGTAGCAGGGGAAGTTGATTCCTACACAGAGTGTGATTAGCTCGAGAGGTTACATCGGAAGGCAGCAATAGGGATTTTACCTGAACGGTGCACTTCGGCTTTGACCATGATGCTTACGCCACCGATGCCATCGAGCTCGATTTCCTCTTTGAGATCGGCAGCGCGGTCGCCCATCTTGGCCATGTACGTTCTTCCAGTATCATACTGCTTGTACCCTACGATTTCTTAGTTCCCCATTGTCGAGGTCCTTGGGAGGGGTATATTGGGTACGTACCTTCAGCAAGAACAACATCCTTGCCGAGTTTACTCGCAAGCTTCAGGCCTTTAGAAGATTCAATCCAGGAATTGTAATCGACTGTAGTAATCGTCAGCGTCCGAGTTTCGACATTGGTCGCCAAGCGGACTCACAGCGGCCTTCAATGTCCACGCCATTCTCGTAGCGATGGAACCAGATGTCTGTTGAGATTAGCAGAGCACACAGGCATCTTCCGATTATGATCCAGCTTACTCGGGACGACAATATCTCGGTCGAGAGAAATGAAGTCTTGTAGAATGGTTTCGGGGTTCTCGACGATGTCGACGTCGCGCCAGTAAACCCATGAATGCTCCGGCTTCAATGCCGCAGAGAGCAAGTAGTTCCTCGCGCGTCCCATGGCCTTCCGCCTGGGGCCCTGGGCTTCGAAACCGTGCCTGTCCTCGACACTCTGACTCAGGTGACTTCCGAAGTCCTTCTCCACGATCAGGGCATTGTTGAAAGGCACAGTGCCTTTCCGTTTCTGGATCCTCTCGAGCTCCTTGGCCAGAACGGCAAGGGTATCGTCGGTCGAGTCGCCCACCAGGAAGGCAAGGTCGATAAGGTGGTGAGGGTAGGTGAGTTCGACGAGCAGATCAAAGTATTTCTCGATATAGGGCGCGGCATCCTTCAGGGGAGTAAGAATTAGGATCCGTTCCTCTTTTTCCACGGCGTTGCGGGTGGATGTGACGGCATTGAGATCGACGTAGGATATCGTCGTGTCATTTATCTCGACGGGAGCGTGATGGTTGAATATGACGGGTGTCTGAAGGTGCGCATTCCAAGCTTGCTGCTCGTTAAGGGTCATGTCCATGGGAGGTTTGGAGGGACCCCAGCAATAGAAGCTGCCGAGTCATCGCAGTCAGCACAGGCGGCACGCCATGCCATGCCCCCCTTTCCAGGCAGACGGAGAAGCACTCACCTCTGCATCTCGCCGGCCGACGTCCGGATGCCACGCCATAATAACAGGATCAGGCCGACCACGGCAATGGACAGGAGCACCCGTGTTCTCGTGAGGAAGACCCATATGGCGCGGGTGGGAGGTAGTTGTGCCCTGGCGGACTTCCAAGTGATGCCGCCCTTGGGAAGAAGCATGGCGAGCTCTCTTCGGGTGGCCCTGGACACCACCACCCTGGTGTTGCGCGAGTGCAGGCGGCAGGCGAAAGCTCTTGTGCGAGGGCGGCGGACGGGAGCGCGGACGTGCCTCGAGGCGGGCTTTCGTCAGAGCCGACGCGCCGAGATTAGATCGTGGGGGGACACGGCGGCAAAGAGGGCGAGAGACACGACTGATGAACGGAGGGGGGCGCGCGAGGGCGAGAAGAGGACGGGGGGGGAGGGTGGAAGAGGAGGACGGGGACACGGGACGGCGACGCGAAGGCGGACAGGAGCTACGGTAAGCGAATGTGGTTTGTCTCAAGAGACAGGCAGAGAGGCTGTCGGGAGGATGGGCTGCATGTGGTTGCGTTGCCGTGCGGTACCGCTCGAGGAGGAAAAGGGTCGGGGCGCTATGGGAGAGAGGAGAACAGCGCAGGAGGTACGGAGTACTAGCAGCTCGCGGTTGCGCACCGGCGAATACGGTTGAAAGTTGTGGGGTGGCAGGGTGGCTAATGGACAAATGGCTGTGGCAGAGCAGATATGCGCTGTAAGACTCAAATTAGCAGTGCCCCCGGGGCACCACAGTGGGCACAGCGGAGCGATCCAGGCGGGCGTGGCAGGCAGCAGCTGCTGGGATTGGCTAATAGCGCGTAGATTCGCAGGCAGTGAAATATTAGCCAGACTGTTCCCCTCGGCCGTCGACAATCGTTAGGGGGAGAGGCGATCAGCCACTCCAACTCAATCTTCACCACAGACGCTAGTGCAGACGCACGAAGTCGAGGTACCTCGATGACTGACGATTTGGGTGGGCAGTCATGTGCGGATTCATGTGTTAGTGGTAGAGGTACTCCGTATCGCTTACTTCTATTTTTGTCGTCCTGATAGGCTCGGGCAGCCCCTGTTCAGCTGCCGCCAACACGGCTGAGTAGAGTCAACCTCTGTCAACCTCGAGCAAACCGAAGCTTCGGTTGAAAATGTGTCACGAACTCAATTCGTGATTTCAGACAAGACCATTGGCAACGGCTACGTTCAAGCCAGCATTGGGCCGGGTATGAGAGAGGCCAAAAGGGAATGTGTGGCGAACCTTCATTTCCGCTTCTATATTGCGTGCTCTTTTTACACCGATGTATTAGCTGCCAAGGCTGCAAGGCTGCATTGGTAGATGAATCCCGGAAGAAGCGAGTTACATTGTAAGAATCACTGCGGGGGCTTCGATAGGTGTACGGTATACCTCTGCCGACGGTGACGTTGTGAGGCGGCAGGAGTGAAAAAGGGGATCGGAGGACGGACCGCGAGAGGTGGCGATAGTTCGTATAGGAGTTTCCGTCTATAATTTCTTGGCCCGGTAAGCTGGTGAGATGACAAAGCACACAACCGCCTCAAGCCGCTGCCAGGGAAGCATCAGGGAAGCATCATAGGTGCAACACGAATCTAGGGCCACCAACAAGGCAACAATCATTGTACATCTCCAGCTGGGTCGGAGCTGAGCCAGGAAGGCTGTCGTCCGCTTGCTACGTAGCGCCCGGACCGTGGGAATGATCTTCAGTCGCAAATCGGCATCGCCACTCTTGACCTTGTTCTGCTGCCCATTCTCCTCCACCACGTGCAGGCTCGCTCGCTACCGGTTCCAGCCGCGCTCTGTCGTAATACAGATCTCGCGCCCTACCGAGCCTACTACTACTAGAGATCGCCACCGTGCGTGTCCAGTACTGCTGCTGCAGCGGTGCTACTACAGTCAGACATTCGCCCGGGTCACACAGTACCGGCACCAACAGTGCTCGTCAGTATCAACCATGTCGACGCGAAGGTCCGCGCGCCTCAGCGCCGCCTCGTCTGGGCTGGCTGCTGCTACGCCTCCTGTCCCTCCTCCGCCAGCAGCCGCGACGCCAAAGGGCAGCCGCAAGAGAAAGGCCGCCGCAGCCGCAGCCGCCGCCGCACCAGCACCAGCACCAGCAGCACCCACGACGCCCGTCGCCAAGAACAAGAGGCGGCGCGCAACCACCACCGCCGGGAAGGCCAGCAGCGCCGTCACAGCAGCAGCGGCGCCTCCTCTTCCTCCCCCGCAGACGCCGACGCCGAGCAACGCCGCGCTGCTCGGCGAGCCGGTCGCTGGGGGGGGCGGGGCCGGGGCGACGCCGAAGCCGCGGCCGGCCGCGGTGCGGCGACTGGCCAGCCCGCGCGCGACCAACGCGCAGCTGGTGTCGCCCGAGTCGTCGCGGGTGGTGACGAGGAGGAGCGAGCGGACGACGACAACGCGGGGGGGCTTGTCGTCGTCGTCGTCGTCGTCTGCCTCTCCTACCAAAAAGTCGTTGTCGTTGTCCTCGCCGACCAAGGCAGCAACAGCAGCATCGACGACAGCGCCTCCTGGTCCTCCTCCTCCTTCTCCCCTGACGACGACGACGACGACGACGGGGGGCAAGACGACGACGACGACGGTGACGACAGAGAACCTGTTGGAGGTGGCCAACGCGCACCTCGTGTCGGTGGACGCGCGCATGCGCCCGCTCGTCGAGAAGAACCACTGCCGCGTCTTCTCGCCGCAGGGGCTGGCCGAGCGCGTCGACCCCTTCGAGTCCCTGTGCAGCGGCATCATCTCGCAGCAGGTGTCGGGGGCGGCGGCGCGGGCGATCAAGGGGCGCTTCGTCGCGCTCTTCCACTCCTCTCCTCCTCATCCTCCTCCTCCTCCTCCTCCCGCCCCCGCCTCCGCCACTACTGCTGCTGGTCTGGAGTCCGGGGGTGTTGTTGCAGATGCCGGCGGCGGCGCCAGCGGCAGCGACAAAGGAGGAGTAACAACAGTGACGACGACGACGACGACGACGACGACGACGACGACGACGACGACCCCACGCTTCCCGCAGCCCTCGCAGGTGGCCGCGTGCCCGCTGGAGCGGCTGCGCTCCTGCGGCCTCTCGCAGCGCAAGGCCGAGTACGTGGCCGGGCTGGCGGACAAGTTCCGCACGGGCGAGCTGAGCGCGCAGCTGCTGGCCGACGCGCCGTACGACGAGGGTGAGTGAGCTAGCTAGCTTTGTTTTATGACATACTATGGAGTCCCTCCTTTTCGTCTGCCCTTTCCCTTTTCCCCCTTTTCCCCATTGCCCCCCTAATCCATTCCCCTCTCCCGCTTCGTTCCCCTTCTCACCCCGACTCAACCCAATGCCCACCACCCCCTATTGGGAATTTTATCTGCTCCCGAGACGCGTTCTCCCGGTTCTCTCTGGTTGGGTCGGAGAGAGCATGGAGGTTCGGTTGGTATGGTTTGGTTCAGACCTGATTCGAGTCGTTGGTTGTTATACTGAACTGAACTGACTGATCGACTGACTTCCTGATGTGCTGCAGTGGTCCGGGTCCTGACGGCGGTGCGCGGGCTCGGCCTGTGGTCCGTCGAGATGTTCGCCTGCTTCGGGCTCAAGCGCATGGACGTCTTCTCGCTGGGCGACCTCGGCGTTCAGCGCGGCAGTACGTGGTGAACTCTTCTTCTTCTTGATTATTCACTCCCATCATCATCCGCTGCTCCCTCCTCCCTCCGCCTTTCATAGCCTAGCCCGCCACCCTCGCTTTTTCAAAGGGAAAAGGAGCCTATTATTCTTATTCTCAAGTTTAATCTCAAAACCGCTGAGACTTCATAAAAAAAAACACCCTCCCTCAGCCCTGACCATTTTCCCCTTTTCTCCCTCTCTCCCCCTCTCTCTCTCCCCCTCTCTCTCTCCCCTCATCTTGACAGACCACAATGAATCACACATCACTGACTTCCGGCTGCTGCTGCTGCTGCTGCTGCTGCTGCTGCTGCTGCTGCTGCTGCTGCCTGCCTGCCAACAGTGGCCGCCTTCGAGGGCCGCGACGTGGCCAAGCTCAAGGCCAAGGGCGGCGGCAAGTTCAAGTACATGTCGGAGCGCGACATGCGCGCGCTGGCGGACCGCTTCGCGCCCTACCGCAGCCTCTTCATGTGGTACATGTGGCGCGTCGAGGAGACCGACATCAGCACCATGGAGTGAAGTGGGTGAGTGAGTGAGTGGGTGAGTGAGTGAGTGAGTGAGTGAGTGAGTGAGTGGGAGCGGCAAGCGGCGAGCGGGGAGGCAGGCGCTTTAACTTGGGAGGAAGAGGAAGAGCGAGGGTGAGGGCGAGGGCGAGGACGAGGGCGCCACTGCGCACCGGATGAGGACTACTGAAGTACACAGCAATGATCATGGCAATGTTGCCTCACGCCTGGCTACCTACTTAATTAGCTAGCCAGGCGTTCGACAGAGATGGACATGTCTATCTGCATCTCGCCAGCAAGCAGCATGGTTGATCAAGTAGCGAGAGAACGGCTTTGATATACGGCTACGGCTGTATCAGAGGAGGTGTGTATCATAAGAGCACAGGGGCGGCCGGACGCCAGAAGGCTGGCAGCAGGGCGGGCTTATACCAGACAGACTATGTAGTATACCGGTACTATACAGAAAGACACCGCGGATTGCCGCAAACAAGACGCCCCTTGAGCAGAGTTGCAGCGGCAGAGGACTTCTGGAAGAAACTCCGAGGTTTCGCAAGATCTTGACGAGTTCAGAGTCTTGGACAGACACCCCGAAATAAGAAGGCGAGGAAACCAGGCAGTCTCCTGCTTGTGTGCTACGATCTGTCGTCGCGCGGGCACCTACCTACCTACCTACTCAAGTGTCTGCTCGAATCCGCAGGACGTTTCAATTCGAACTTCTCTTGCAGCCTGCCTGACGCTCAAACTTTTCAAAAGTTGCCGTCCGGGACTGTCGCGAGCCGGCCCACCCGGCCAACCACTGTTTCTGGGTAACATGTTATATACCCTCCCTTAGTTATTATTAAGGACAGCGGCCGTCGAACGTAAGGTAGGCAGATGCAGGCCTGGCCAGGAGTCACAGTTCAAGTCACAAACAATCACGGGTTGTGCATTCCATACCTAGGTAAGTACCTTCTTAACTTAACCTGACCCACGGGCGCATTTCGGTCCAGGCCTAGTATATACGCGAACCTGTCGAGTCCGGTCCGTCGAGATATGTTGCCGGATCTAGTGTCTAGCTGGTCCACGCGCGACTCGAGACCGACTATCCGTATCTATCTCGTCTCTCGATGGGGGGAGGGGGGAAGGCGGGGGCTGGGCGGACACCAGGCCTTTTATTTATTCGCATTGATTGATCCGGGGGGGACGGGGACGGGGACGAAGACGGGGACGGGGGACGGAGACGTGCAGCATCGTGACAAGTCGAACGGCAGACGAGGGAGGAGGCAGGAGGAGCCGGCGAGCTTTGCTCTCTGGGCTGGGGGCGTTTCATATAGAGGAGGCAAAAACTGGGAAAAGCATGGCAGAGATGGCGGACGATCCGGCGAGCTTTTTCAATGCTCGTTTCGGTTCGTTTGGTCGGTCGGTCGTGCCACAACTTGCCGGGAACGCGGCTCGGCCCACTTCCGCGCAACCAGACGCGTACAGTAGTGACCCCTGTAATTGGATCTATAGTAGACAGGCCTTTGATATCCAACTAGTGGGTGTTATCCTCCTAGGGGGTTGCACGTGACTTCAGAGAATGTCAGCCCCACATAGCATCTGTACTTAAATTTTGCTGCGTCCACCACCAAATATCAAGTCACTCAACTATATTCCAACCATTTCTCGCGACAACATGGAAAACTTCAGACCTACCGGCCATTGAGACCTGCCAGACCTACCGGCCATTGGGACCTGCCAGACCTACCGGCCATTGGGACCTACCAGACCTACCGGCCATTGGGACCTGCCAGACCTACCGGCCATTGTGAGTGTGCGGCCATTGTGAGTGTGTGCGATCGGCCGAATCTGTGGGGCTCTGACCAATCAGAGCCCTTTAAAATTTCCCAGCCCACCAAAATCTGACCCCTGCAATCGGATATATCTGAGAGGTCGTATCCAACTTGCAATTAGTCAATTAGGGGTGATTTCCTCACCAAAATTATATCGGGCTCTCGAAATCTATCCTATTAGCCCACTGTATCCTCTTAGAGGGTTATCCAATTACAGGGGTCACTACTGTACTGTACTGCAGTATGTACTCGCAGTCTGCGGTGCTCTGCCGTGCGTGCGTGCTCGCGTCCGACTCTGGTACAGCACATGTCAGTCATCAGCCGGCACCGGCTCCAGCACGGGTCGGCACATTGGTCAGCGAAGAGAGAGTCAGTCATGCAGTGTTTCAAGACCATGGCACAGAGAAGGCTCGGGCTTGTGCAGTGTGGCAGTCCAGCATCCCATCCTCCAGAAACATTGGGAGTGGTGCGTGCGTGTGCGGGTTTGCTTCCAATTTGGCAGGTAGCCACGTATGTACCGTAGTGGCATGCTATCAAGCAGGCAGACAGACCAGACACGCAGATCAGTATCAATTCAGTGGCCGTAGCTGGCCGTAGGGCATGAAACGGGCTGGTTTGTCGAAGACGGCGCAGCCACCGGCGTGACTTACCATACAGTAAGTAGGTCGCGGCGGATTCGCGGCCACTTCCTCGGGCCAGCTGATAGATAATTCGTACAATGTTCGCTAACAACACACAATTCCTATCGTGCCAGAGGGCTTTTTGGGGATTGCTATCCAGGCGTGCCCAGGCCAGGCGCTGACCAACAGGGCAAAATCCGACCACGCTCGTACGCTATGCAGACCCGACAGTCCTGTCATCCGGATAGTCATGCCGATCCGCTGCAAACGGCCATGTTGATCCGAGTACTCATCAATAACAGCCGTCGAGCCATCCGAGCCATCTTCTCCACGAGGATCAGAGGGCCATGTTGTGATGGTGCTGCGCGACCGGCGCGCGAGTCTCAGAATCCGGAATCCAATGACATAACTCGGGGCGCCGTGGTTCTAGACAATCTCAGCACCCAATGAGTATCTACGCTGGTTAGCCGAACATATGCAAGATTCTTCGTATCGACGGCACCGAACGTGGCCCAGGCCTGCGACGCGACGGACCGGGCAGGCGAGAGAGAGGAATGCCAGAGCTGTCACTGCCGCCGCACAAGCCGTCAGCTGTCAGCACGGCGCCGCGCGGGGACGCAACCAACAACACAGTCCGGCAACAGTGTTGCTGGGTATTCGACGCTGGCTTCTCCATTTCTCCTGACTCCTGAATCTTCATTTTATGGTAAAAATACCTGATGCCGGGGGATTATTGCGATCGTTGATTCGTTGCCCACTGGAGATCGAGGGCTCCCCGGCTATCCATAGCAGAGGCCCATAGATATCCAAGATGAGAGGGGACCACAACGGGGAGTGCGGACGATCTGAGATGATAAGAGACGGCGCTAAGGCAAGCTTCATGGGGGATAGCATGGGAAGAAATGATCGATGATGCTGCCTCATATTAACGAAGACATGGCATTGCCAATTGGCCTGCTCGCCAGCACGCCAGCGCACGCGGTCCCGGTGGTATCGGTGGTGTGTCCTCGGTGGTGTGCTCTCCCCCCCACCTCCTCCGGGTGTCCCTGTAGGCTGTACCGTAGCAGGCTGTAGGGACCGAATCTCAGGGTTGCCATCACTTGCCTGCTGCCCGCACCCGCCCCCGTTGCGCGGGAGATTGCGCAAGGTCGGCGCAAGGATGGAGGCGAAGCCGACGCTCTACTGCATAAGTCAGTACCTACAGCGCGTACCTGGTACTTCACCAATCCCACCACCACCGCTACCACCACTGCCTGCCGTGGAGCATGGCCGGAATCAAGCGGGAATCGAACAAGACTCGCACGACAGCACGGTGGAGCGGACTATTGAGTGACGGAAGAAGCTGGCAGTGCTGGCGCGCCAAGTGTGTCGTCATGCATCTCTCGCCGCGGCCCTGGTCCATAGGAGGTAAGTAGGTAATGCCTCTCTGTCCGTTGCGCGGGGAGTAGGTACAGATTCGTAAAAGGGGCGACGATGGATGGTTCGAAGCTTCGTGAAGAGAGTCTCCTTATTCGGCTAGGGACGTCGCAGCGGAGATTGTAACGGGTATCTGAGGGAGGTACCCAGCGACGATGCCGCGCTGCTGCAGCTCTGTTTGCATGTCCCCAGACTCCAGTAATAGGATGCCTCGATGCTGACAACGGCCGACTGCCAGCGGCCACGTACATATCCGTATCTTGGCTCTACTGCAGTAAACAGAGCCGCAGAGCCGGAGAGCCTCAGAACTCAACCAACAGACCTCAAGTGTCTGCTTACTACTCACATTGATACTCTGTACTGTGCTCCGTTGGCGAAGCATGAAGTGAATGCGGATGTCCAAGGCGCAGGTAAGAGGAGATTCGTACCGGGTACCTATTACCCTCCTTCTCTGCATGATCAAGGTGAAAGTTGGAAAAGTGTTGGCAGGGATCGATGCCAAGCCATTTGCCAGGCCGACCAGGGGCCCCTTGTCTGCCGCCAGAAGAGGCCAATCTCGCCATTGCCTCCGGTCTGCCAAGTGTGGCTTACCACCGCGCTCCGTCGGTGGCTTCCCACTCTCTCGGCCCCCCGCCGTAATGTCACCCGGCGCTTGAAAAATCTTGTTCGTACTGTTGGTACCTTATCGAGCGGCAACCTAGCGTGCCTAGTAGTACCCAACGTCGCGACTTGCTGCGAATTTAGCCATGGCGACGGGTGCGCGTGCGGGTAAAGAATACCGGTAGTATGCCAGGATAGAGGATGCCACCTCGGCTTATGGTACATTGGAGTGGGCTGGCGGGACGGGGGACGTACTGAGCACAGTGTGCCCTTTCACGCCTCCATATGCGGGCAGTCTCTATTTCGTACAGAGGTCTTCGTACAAGCAGACAAGCAGACAACCTGCCGTGGGTACGGAGTGTGGGCAGAGGTACCTCGCACGCGTTACACACACAACAGGCGGCTGTTTTCTTGCTGGTCAATCTGAGCCGGGATGCCGGCTGGGATGGAGTGGGGTGGGCTTGATCGGGTCTAGCGGCTCCTCCCCCTTTACAGACCCATGCCGTTACCACACGGCCCCCGGCTAGCTCAGGCCATTCATTCCCAATCAAATTGCAAAACGTCGGCCTTTCTTGTTCTGATCGTTTTTTCCTCTCTCTTCCTCCCTCTTCATCACAAGCTTCTCGCCTTCCCCTTCACCTTCTGTCCATTCGTTTTGTCCATATTCCTTCAATAAGTAATAGAGGAATAGCACTCGCTCAGCCTTCCTCGATTTCGTCTGTACCTGCGCGACCTCCCACCCCGAGCCGTCGCCCCTGCTCTCCGACTGTCTCCTCCACGATCACCGACAGCATTTCCCGAATCCATTGCGAATCGATTGGTGTGTTAGGAGGATTGTCCGCTTTCCTGTCGTCCAAGGAGAGCTAGAAACAGGTCGAGATTCCTCGGAATTGGATTTTACAAATTTTTAATACAGGTACGTTTGTCATGTTGTCGGTCCCAGGACCGACAGATGGTTCTATTGCAGACGGATGCCCCCAAATTTGCATGTATCTGGCCTGTTATCAACCCCCATTCTCGCAATCATATTACGGAGGAGGTTTTGGAGTCAACGAGCACAAAAGCCCCCAAATTGTTACACAGACGGGGGAGGATCTGCACGACGCGCGTCTGGCCTTCCTACCTCCGTTCTAGCCCCGTGAACGGTGTCGTTGGCATCATCGGTGCAGCGGACGCGGGGAAGAAGGCCTTTTGACTTCAGTCTGGGACGGGCAAAAGGGAGTTGCGCGTGGCTGGACGACCGACACCTGCTTCCTCCCTTTTGCTGTCTGAGACTGGAGGGCTCCCAAGCCGAAGGCACTGACCACCGTCGCCAAGCCAATGGTGCCGGTTGCCTGGACAAGTCACTCCGTGCCGTGTCTCGCTACGGACTCAGCCCCTGCCTTCCTCCTTCCTTGCATTTTCAGATTTTCTCTCGTCGCGACTCATCGTGTCGTTTGAGATCCTCCGTTTGTGCAGCTCACCTTCCCGTCACTGGTCTTCGGTGTGTTCCACTCGGCGGAGTGCCAAGTCGCCGTCCTCCCCATTCCCACCACCAAACTCCTGAGGTGTCTTGTCAACATTACTTTTTGGACCTGCTTCAGCCCGTACCAGATACCATTCATCCGCCTTCACCATTGATTGTTCTTCTGTCCTGCAGAAGACAATTGAAATCCCATATTTCTTGCTCTTCGACTTCTCTCAATTCCGCTTTTCGAACCGAGAACTAATATCTACCACAGCCACAATGTTCAGCAAAGAGTTCCTCTCTGCCGTTACGGCCTTGAGCCTGGCCTCTGGTAAGTCGGCACCAGTACTCGACTTATGTATGGGCCAGTATATCTGACAGCACGCAGGTGTCGCCGCCGTTGGCTGCAGTGACCCGACCGCCACCATCGCGTCTCAAGCCGATGCCACCCAGGTTGCCGGCTGCGAGACCGTCAAGGGCAGCGTCCTGATCGACACAGCGGCCGGTCCTGACATCGACCTGAGTGGAGACCTGACTGAGATTGGAGGTGACCTGATCTGCCTGAACAACGGCAACCTGCAGTCGCTCTCCAGCTCGTCTCTCCAGACCATCGGCGGCGCCTTCAACCTGCAGAATGTTACTCAGCTGAACTCGCTGTCCTTCACCTCCCTGAACAAGGTCGACACGATCAACTGGCTGACGCTGAACGCGCTGCCGGAGCCTACCTTTGGAGACACTGGTATCACCGAGGCCTCCAGCGTCACCATCTCCGACACGTTCATCGAGACCATCACCGGCATCAACGTTCAAACTGTTAGCACCATGGAGATCAACAACAACCGCCGGCTGACCATGTTCACTTCGAGCATCGAGAGCCTGAGCGACCAGCTGATCGTCCAGGCCAACGGTCTCAACCTGAGCATGGACCTGCCGAACGTCAAGTGGATTGCCAACATGCAGATCGCCAACGTCACCTCCTTCTCCGTCCCGTCGCTCGAGACTGTCAACGGCTCCATGCGCTTTGACTCCAACTACTTCGAGAACTTCCAGGTGGCCAACCTGACCACCATCCAGAACGGTGATCTGTCGTTCGTTAGCTGCCCCGACGTCACAAACATCTCGTTCCCCGTCCTTACCAAGGTCGGTGGTGGATTCACCATTGCCAACAACACTGCCCTCTCTATCGTCGACGGCTTTGACCAGCTGGCCAACGTCGGTGGTGCCATTGAGATGCGTGGTGTCTTCACTGAGATCGAGCTGCCCGAGCTCAACAACGTCGTCGGTACGGCCACGTTCATCAGCACCGACAACATCACGTCCTCCTGCTCCGATCTGGAGTCCCTCAGTGGCAGCGTCATCCAGGGCAAGATCACCACCTGCCACGGTGAAGACTCTGCTGCCAACAACGCCACCTCCGGCTCCGACGGCAACGGCAGCTCTTCTGGCTCTGGCAACGGCAGCAGCGGTGCCGCCCTTGTCGGCGCCAGCCTGCCTACCATCGTCAGCTTGGCTGCTGTCGGTGCCATCATGACTGCCTTCCTGTAAACTACGAAACTACGAATTGGTGGACTGAAGCATCGGGCGTCACCCGGATTTCCTTATGTGTCACTGAAGTTGTCATTACATGGGCCGCCTCGCGCGGCTCAGGGCTACGCTAGACTTTAATATCGACGCACATGCTACTCGGCTCCAATGGTTTTGATGGCCAGTTGTGTTATGGTGCCTTCGGAACAGACACGGGGACTGGTACTCGTGTCTGTCGGTGGTGGTTCTTCTCATAATGATAGTTATGTCGAAGTAGGACGTGTGGTTTGAGCGCCACTGCGAATCGGGAACCCTTGTTGGGCTGTACGTACATGCATCGTGTAGCCGCGGAGCTCGTCCCTAGAGTGTGATGGTAGGCTTGCATTCGTTGGTGTCATTGTATTTCTGCTTACTTGGTAGTGGCGTCCAACAATATCCGGTACTAGAGGAATATAATGGATGCACGATACGACCGCTGCTTTGTCCTACTGTGGTTCCGATGTTTACGTACGTACCTAGCCACGTAGAATCGCCCACGACATCCTATTCCCACGACGTGGCATATCCCCCTTTATATTTGCCTGTCCAGTTGCTTGGGTAGTCCATCACGATTCCGACTTCCCCTCCGCCATGGACAAGGTAGATGCTGTGGATAAGGTGAATAAGTCAGCTATTACTGCTGACACGGGATGGATGCTTGCTTGCTCGCTTGCTTGGTTACTTGCTTGCATACATTTGCAAGCATTGGCACTCCCTCCTTCCCTCACCCCTCATCCCGCCGCCGTGCCCGCCGCCCATCCCGCCGTCCATCCCGCCGCCCATCCCGCCGCCCATCCCGCCGTCCATCCCGCCGTCCATCCCGCCGTCCATCCCGCCGTCCATCCCGCCGTCCATCCCGCCGTCCATCCCGCCGTCCATCCCGCCGTCCATCCCGCCGTCCATCCCGCTGCCCATTCAGGATCTAACGCCTGGCCGGCCGTCTTGACTCGGATGACAAGACTTGGGTAGGGGGGATAGGGCGGGGCCGATTCGGGGGGGAGGGCTGGTGGGATGGGAGGCCCGGAGGGTTGGTTGGTCGGCTCAGTACTCCGTCCGGCCGGCTGTCCGACTGTCTGTCGGTCTGTCGGGCTGTCTGTCGGGCTGTCTGTCCGGCTGTCCGCTCCCATCTGTTCGGCTGCCCGCCGGGTGCTGATTGTGTGGTTGTTGGTTTCTGGTTTCTGGTTGCTTATAGCCGTCTGGCTGCTGGTTGTTCTTGGTGCTTGTACCCGGAGAATTATAAGGTGTCTTTCTCCTTAGGGTTTTGGTTTGGAGACCTTGGGATACCTAGTAGAAGAAAGGGGGATCAAAGGCTGGCAGAGAGGTAAGGTAGTCTGGTCCATGCCTGCCCTGCTCCTTTGCTTTTCTTTGCCCTCTCTTCTTTATTAGAAGGTTGAGCTCGTAGGCAGGAAACCGTCCCCTGGAGGGAAGGGAAAGGAGATAACGCTTGTTGCTGCTTGTTGTGATTTCCTGCTCGGGGGACCGGACGGACAGACGGGCAGATGGACAGACGGATTGATGGGAGGACGGGAGGACGGGAGAATCGACACACATATATATATGTGTGTATGATAATATATTCCAGCTAAGTTGAAGGTCGAGGTCAGCGTCCAATCTTTGCAAGGTGTAAGTGGGCAGATGTTTGCCTGCCTGTCTGGGAGACAGAAAAGAACTGTGTGTGTTTCTGCTAGAAACGACGCACGAACGCACGCAGTCACTCACAATTACGGTTTGGACACGGGCGTCGACGCTTGGGGAGACGGGAACTGACTGTTTCTACCTATCGTCAGATACTCCTGCGGTCTTTCTCGGTGATTTTAGAATTATCGTACCTACCTACTTGTTTTGTATAGAAGGTACTCCGTAGCTATTTCCAACCGCTAGAGCTACTTGAATAAATAGACACCGGTACTAGTAGTATGACACTCACAACCTAGTGATACTAGGTAGATAGATGATTAGTAGCTGGCCTTATATATTGTACGATTGACGTCTGCTCAGCATAAGGTAAGTACGAACTCGATCTAACCCTGTGTCTGGGCTTTTTGGTATACAGCTCGGTAATGGCCAAAGGAGAAAGAGGAGGAGGAGGAGGAGGAGGAGGATGATGATAAGACACATAAAACCCCCTAATCCGTGAGGCGAGGAATAGCGAATGGCTATAGTCAGCTCCGTCGGTTGGTGTCCAGTACTTACGTAGGCAAGTAGGTATTTAGGAAAATCAGGATGAAGGCAACTCGGGAAAGTAGACAGAAAGAGAAAGAGAGAGAGACCGACGCCGAGGTTATCCATGATAAGCCTACCTACCTACTTCACAAGAGCCAGGCGAAAAGGGCTCTGCGTCTCAGAGAACGGAAAGGGGGTGTATATACCTTACTGGGATACAGAAATTAATATCAATGCTTACCTACTTGGGCATATGAAAAAACCACCCAGCCCGTGATTTCGCAGAACTTGTCTATAATAGGAGCATGAGAGATCTTAGCCAGGAAGTCAGTTGGTCACACAGGCGCGTGGGTTGGTCGGCTTCACGACAGGGCCAACTCGACCGTATATACCGTGCTTAGTGGTTCTCCCGCCTTTATCTAGGTACCTAGGTAGCTTTAGTACATGTATACTGTCTTGAAAGAGTCTATATATTACCTACTTATACACCTATACATCATCTGCCGATCCTCAACGTCAGTATTAAAAACACACGCCCGACGTGCGTTCTACTACTACGTTCACTTATATGCACCGCACCACTATGGCCAAGGGCGGTTACTTTTTGTCAACATGCTCACCCCCCTCTCGCTGCTTGAGGCATTGGGCCAGTCAGTCACTCAGTCCACACAGAGCTGGCTATATGCCTACCTAGGGAGGTCAAGGTCAGTACCTACCTAGGTACGTACACTATCTTGCGCCGTCATGGGCAATGGTTATTTACCATTGCCTGATTACCTCACGACGTTCTCTCCCCCCAGTGGACGGATGGAGACGGTGGTGTGATCAGGTGCTGTGCCGACCGACGCCTCTGTCGGTGAACCTCGTGCGCAGTGTGACTGCCCAGGTAGGTACGGGGCTGGCTCAGGGGATAATAGCAGCCATTAATGACGCCTTCGTCGTGGCTAACTTGTTTTTTCATAATTATGAAACGGAGTAAAGATAGCGCACATACTTATGGTATCTCGTATAAAGTGATACGGCAATGGTGCTTACGAGACGCAGGAACGGGCAGTATCTACATTCTCGCGGGGTCAGGTAGATACTTGGAACCATCGTTCCCCATCCTCAACAGATGGAGGAGTACGAGTACCCCTGCGGCGTTCTGAACCGCACCAGAAACATACACGCCTGATTCTTCTCTCGTGGCTCTAGGGATCGCGAGCCGTGGAGAGACTTTGCGCGACTACCTACCATGTTCACAGGCGGTCGCCGCAAAAAGCAAAGAGAGGGCCAAGGTCCCGATCGAGAGGTCCTGGGCTCTGTTACCGAGCCTTCGCCCGGCGCCTGGCCCCTTCGGTAAGCCTAACCTCCGTCACTCGTACACCCTGCTCTCGAACTTGTCCGGGTCGTAGAACTGCGGCCTGATAGTGTTGCCGGCGAAGACGCGGCCGTCGAGCGCGTTGACCGCCTGCAGAACAGATTGGGGGCACGCGCAGCCAGCCGTCAGCAACCGATATTTTCTTTCTCCTCTCTCTCTTCCGGCCCCAAAACGCGCCTCGAAAGGGGGACCCAATTGCTCTCAAGACCAAAGAAAGAAGAGGGCAGGAAACGAAATGGTGGGGGGGAGCCCAGGGGAGATAGATGGACAGAGACAGACAGACAGGAACAGACGACACTTACGCGCAGGGCCGAGACCTGGTCCGTGAACTTGATGTACACGCGGCGGCCGGCGACGTCGATGTGGAGGCGCTCGACGCGGCCGTACTGGTCGCCGCACTCCTCGCCGATCTCCTGCCCCAGACCGCCCTCCATCTCGGCCTGCAGGTCCGGCAGGCCGTCGAGCATGTCGCGCAGCACGACGACGCTGCTCATGGGGCCGAACCTGCCGCCGCTGTCCTCCGACGAGGTGCCGGCGCCGGTGCGCGCGCCGATCTGTATATACATGCCACGAACGTCAGCAAAAGAATTGCCAGCTAGGCTGCAGCAGATTTGGGCACGCAAGTCCCCGTGGTGCAGGTCGCCGCGGTTCAGCGACTCCTGGGTAGCAACAACGTACAATGCGGGCGCGGTTCGCGGGATCGGCCCAGCCGCCCCCCTCCGAGTCGGGCCGCTTGCGGCGCTTCTCGACCTGCACGCGCAGCGGCGCCACGATGCCGCTGCCCTCGGCGCCGAGCCCCTGGCCCCGGGACCAGCCGTACTTGGACATGAGGCGCGCGGCGAACCCCTTCTGCCCGGGCCGGTTGGTGCGCGGCTGCTCCTCGGCATTTTCTGGCGGCGGCGCGGCTTCGTCAGGCTCGTCCTCGTCCATAGCGTCTGCGTCCGGAGCCGGCGGTGGAGGTTCGGGGCGTGCGTAGCGGACCGGCTCCCGCGCGATGGTGGCGGCGGCGTCTGGTTGGGGCGGCGGCGGAGGTGGCGGTGGTGGTGGTGGTGTGGCAGAGTGAGGCGGAGGAGGGTTTTGTCCCTGAGATAGGGCGAGCCGACGAGTATAGGCATCGTCGCCTGTGGCGGCTTCCGGCACGGATGCGCGTGGAGGAGAGGGTGGTGGTGGTGCGAAGGAATACGACGGAGGCGGCGCAAATTGGTCTGCGGAAACAGTAGTATGTCAGTAGGCAGCGCGTCTATCAAGTATACCCAGTCCAGACAGGCACAAGATTGGAACCTACTGTTCACGGGGCGGTTGTCGTCCTCCTCGCTGTCCCAACTGTCGGCCCTCTCATCGTCGCGCCGCCGGTGTCTGTACAGCAGAGCCTTCCACTCCTGCACCTCCCGTATCCGCTCGTCGCTGCGCAGGTACTCGTCGACGTTTGTCGGTCTCGAAGGGTCGTATATCTCGTCCCAGTCGGTCTCGAGCGGCGCGGCCTCGAACCGCTTCTTCTTCTTCTTGCGCCCGCCCCGTGGCCTCTTCTCGCCCGTCCCGTACATGTACTCGTCCTGCTCGGTCGCGGCCCAGTCGGCAAGCGTGCTCTTGGCGGCGACGGGAGGCGCGGCAGGAGTGGCGGCGGCGGCGGCGGCGACCGAGTTCCCAGCACTGCCGGTGCTCGCGGCGCTGCCCGTGGACGGGGGCACCTTGAGGAAGCTGGCTTTGGGCTTCTGCGTCTTGGGCTGCGGGCGACGGATCTGCTGGTGAGGCTGAAAGCGCAGGGCGCCGTCGAGGGGCTTCTTGGCCGCTTCCTGCTCCTTCACGGCATCGAGGGCCTCCTGCGACACGAGGGGCGCGCGAGATATCGACCCGGGAGCGTTGGCTTCTGGCTCGAGTAGATTCGCATACAGGGACAGACCGCCGCTGCCGCCGCTGCCCTTGGGGGTTTCGCCCGCCATTGAGACTTGCCCACCTCCCCGACGTCAGGCGTCAGGTACGGCAGCAATGCAACAAATGGGAATGAGCTGGAGTGAAGCGATTTGCAGACAAATGTCAGAAAGACTGAGCGCAGGGCTTCGTATCTTAGGTAAGGTACGGAGTAGCTGGACGCGGCTTCGCGGGTTCTGACGTGGGGACAATTGCTGAAGAGCACTTGGGAGGTACGTACCTACAAGCTGCTAGACACTTTTGGTACTAGGTGAAGCACTTTATTTCCTAGCTGTTGCGTATGATTCGTCCAACGAAGCTCCAACGGCCCGGGTGAACTCCACCCTCAAGGTGACGGCATGAGAGAGCTAAAACGCGCAAGGCGGTCCGATGCTTCGGCCCCGTTGCCGCATCGTCAACTCCGTCTCAGACCTCTTTTCCGCCATTCCTTTCTTCATCTTGGCATGGACTCTTGATTCGCCAATTCTTGATCTCTTGACCTTCTAGCGCAATATAATACACTCGATTGAATCCTTGAGCACTGGTCTGCCTTGGAATTGCTTCCGAACGCCTCCCAACAAAAGAAAGAAAAAGAATGTCGACTCTCCAGAGCTCCATTCACGGCGCAAGCGCCTCGGTCGCCGTCATAATTCCCTCGAAACCAACGCCGCTTACTGCGACATACGGAGACCTGCTGTCCGAGTGTTCGGCCTTCCAGCGCAAGCTCGCTGCCATCGGCATCGCCCATGGCTCCCCAGTATCCATAGCCACCGTGAACTCGTACGAATTCATCGTGTCCTTCCTGGCCACATCATGGCAGCGCGCAGTCGCCGCGCCCCTGAACCCGGCCTATAAGCAGGATGAGTTCGAGTTCTACATCGACGACGTCAAGTCGGCCATTGTTCTTGTGCCGCGAGGTGCTTACCAGGCCGGCGCCCCCTCCGTGAAGGCTGCGAGAAAGTACAATGCCGCCATTGCCGAGTGCTATTGGGACGACGACAAGAAGGAGGTGGCCTTGGACGTGAAGGAGCTCGGCATGTTGGCCAAGAGCAAGGGCGCAGGCATACTGCAGGCCCAGCCCGATGATGTAGCCCTGGTCTTGCACACGAGGTGTGTGTTGCTCAGAACCTCAAAGGCGTGCGCTAGACGACTGACTTCGCCGGCTATAGTGGCACCACTTCGAGGCCGAAAGTCGTTCCGCTGACACATCGCAACTTGACAACGACCATGGGTAAGCCACGACGGGGGAGCAGGTCTATACAGGACCAAGTCCTGGAGTGTCGAGGACTGTCTGTGGGTCGACGACTGACCAGACGATAGAGAACATCCAGAAGACGTATCAACTTACCTCGCAGGACCGGACCATGCTGGTGATGCCGCTCTTCCACGTGCACGGTCTCCTCTGCGCGCTGCTCGCGCCCCTCTTCAGCGGCGGCTCGATGATCGTGCCGACCAAGTTCTCGGCCTCGGACTTCTGGGCCGACTTCGCCGCGCACGGGGCCAACTGGTACACGGCGGTGCCGACGATCCACCAGATCCTGCTGCGCAGCCCCCCGCCCCCGGCGCCGCTGCCCCGGGCGATCCGCTTCATCCGGTCGTGCTCGTCGCCGCTGTCGCCGACCGTCTTCCACCAGCTCGAGGCGGCCTTCGGCGCGCCCGTGCTCGAGGCCTACGCCATGACCGAGGCCGCCCACCAGATGACGTCCAACCCGCTGCCGCCCGCCGTCCGCAAGCCCGGCACCGTCGGCCTCGGCCAGGGCGTCGAGGTGCGCATCCTCGACGGCCGCGGCGCCGAGCTGCCCCGCGGCGCCGAGGGCGAGATCTGCATCCGCGGCGACAACGTCACGAGCGGCTACCTGAACAACCCGGCCGCCAACGCCGAGGCCTTCGCCGCCGGTGGCTTCTTCCGCACGGGCGACCAGGTGAGCCGCGCCGTTCTTTGACTTTCTGATCCGGAAGCTCTGTAAGGGGGAGGGGGGAAAGGGGGGGGGGGGGGGGGGGGGGGGGAAGAAGGGGGGTCAGCCTCCCCGTCAGCCTCCCCACCCCCTTTTTATTTCTGAGAGCAAAAGTCTCCGAAATACGACCCCAATACTCCCCACCCCCTTGCACAGTACCCGAGAGAGGGCAGTCGCTGACCATGCCGGACTTTGTCCTGTAGGGCCGGCTGGACGAGGACGGCTACGTCGTGATCACGGGCCGCATCAAGGAGCTCATCAACAAGGGCGGCGAGAAGATCAGCCCGATCGAGCTCGACAACGCGCTCGCGCGCCACCCGGACTTGGCCGAGGTCGTCAGCTTCGCCGTGCCCGACGAGCTGTACGGCCAGGACGTCGGCGTCGCCGTCGTGCTCCGGCCGGGCGCCCGCCTCGCGCCCGAGGAGCTGCGCGCCTGGGCCGCCGAGAGGCTGGCCAAGTTCAAGACGCCCAAGAAGGTAGGCCCAGGCCAGGCCAGGCCAGCCAGCCCATTGTCCCCGCTCTTTCTCTCGCTTTTCTTGGTGTTTTTTTTGTGTGCCCTTGGGATCTCGAAGTGTCTTAGCAGCCGCTGACGAGGACAACGATGATCCAGGTGTACTTTACTGAAGTCATGCCGAAGACGGCCACGGGCAAGATCCAGGGTACGTTGTTATGTGGGCGGGCGTTCTGCAACTGCAGAAACTCCTTGCTCTCCCTTCCTCTCTCTTTTTCTCTCTCTCTCGCCTTGGGATTAAGCGCAGACAGCTAACTCACCTATGCAGTACGTGATTTTTGTTTTCGAAAAAGAAAAAAGAAAACCCTCGCCGCGCTCATATGATATCATCTCATCTCATCCCTCTCTCGTGCGGTCGCTCGTTCCCGCGTCCTCCAAGGCACGAATGCCGCAAACCGAGAAGACTTCCGCATACTGACCGACCACCGTCATCGCAGCGCCGGATCGTGGCCGAGACGATGCAGAAGCAGGACGCGCCGAACGCCAAGCTGTAAAGAGAGAAAGAGAGACCAACAAGTCGACATCGACACGAACTGGCGGCTCGGATCAGTTCTGGCTGGGCCCATGTTCAAGTAAGTAAGTAGATAAGCAAAAAGGGGACCGTTCATACACCTGTAAAAAAACCCCAAAACACGCATACAAATGAATAGCGTGGAATCGCCCCGGCCACCCCTTGGGGCTGGCTGGTCGGTCGTTGGGTGGTGCGCGCTTACTATACTGTACTGTACGTATATATATGTATGTATATGAGGATAGACAGACATACAAACAGACATACAGACAGGCACGCAGGCAAACAGACGGTGTACCTAGCAGTCAGTCAGTCAAATCAGGGGAGAGACTCAGAAGAGCGAACGAGGCGGAGCCTCGGACAGATAGAGGAGATGGATGATTATATGTCTGTCTTATTATAGGTTAGGTACCTACCTCCCTAAGGTACGTGCCGACCAAGCCAAGGAGCCAAGCCACATGAAAACGTCGTGGGTGGTACATACTACTCCAAGCAGCAACCCAAGCCCAGCCAAGCAGCAACCCAAGCCCAGCCAAGCAAAGCAAAGCAAAGCAGCCAAGAAAAGTGAGTGATGAGCGACGGAAAGGAGGGAGGGAGGAAGAGGGGATCTGCCCGTCCGTCCCGCAGCCACTGACCGCCGCCAAGTTAGGGATCCACCCTCCCTCCCTCGTCGGTGAATCGAAGGTGGATGGATGAGGTGGATGGGTAGATGGATGAGCCAAGGATATGACAGAACAGAATAGAACAAAACAGAACAGAACGGAAGGAAACAGAACGGAAACAGAACTGAACTGAACAGCCGCCATATCTTTTCAAAAAAGAACAGTGAAGAGCAGAAAAGAAAAGGAGAGGAGAGATGAGGGGTGAAGCGTGATGGTATGTGATATAAATAAAGGACATGATCTCATTTTCAATTCAAGGGTATCTCATAGATAAGTATCTCGAAGCGCCTCGCTCCCGTGACCGACCGGATCATCCAAAACAAAAGAAAATGGGGGTGGGGGAGGACCGGACCAACTCCGCGCGGCTCGGCGCGGCCGTAAATATCTCTCACAGCCAGACAGCCTACGGAGTAGGCAAGTAGGTAGCCAGTGTGCAGACAATCCGTGGTGAAGCCAATACCATACAAGTACCCTGCCAAGCACACACTCCCTCACTCAGCCAAGCCTCCCTCCCTCGCATCCCAGTTATTCAGTTGCCGGTTCCTAATAATAAGTAAGTATCCAGTATGTTTCGCCGTTTCGACACTCGGGCCTCTCCCTCCCTTGATAAACCCTGGATACATAGGTAGGTATGTATAAAAAAAGAAGACAACAGGCGTGCCTCCCAACTTCCCAAAACCGCAGCGGTCTTTGGCGCGATTCTCACTTTCCAAGACAAGCCGAGCTCTTGGCAGCCTCACCTGACGTCTCACACGCCCAGGTGGGCGTTCTTGGGTGTGGTTCCACCACCTAACCCAACCCAACCCCAACCCCCCCCCCCCCCCCGTCATCTGCGAGTCGTCTCCTTTGCGCCGACGTCATCTTGTCATCTGCCAGACGTCGACCAAGAGCCCGGGCGTACCTGGTGCAGGCAGACGCAATTTGAGGTGAGAAGGGTCGGAGTAGGGTGATGTGTGTGAAATGAGTTGAGAGAGTTCAGGCGCCGCTCGGTAACGTGATGATGGGCACCGTTCGAGCTCAGATAAAGGGCAAGCACAGTAGGCAGCAAGGTATGTAGTCACACAGAGAGGCCATCAGCACCGTCGTGGGAGAGCGTGACACTGCTCTCTTCCTCCCAGTCTTCTCAAGGCAAGGCAGGCTGGCTCAAAACCACCGAGGATAGCAAAATCAATCCTCGTCAGTCATAACCTCGTCCGGAGCCTGCTCTGCTTCACTTGCCCGCGCCAGCGGCGGCGGCGGCATGGGGCTCGATGATCTCGTCCTCGGGCTCCGTGACGTCGTAGAGCCGGCCGGGCCGGGCGACGTACTGGGGCAGCTGGCCGCCGTTGGCGGCGGCGACGCGGCGCAGGCTCGCGGCCACGGCGTCGTCCAGCGACGCGTACGTCACGACGGGGTTGCCCTCGTAGTCCAGGGGCCCGCTTGGCCGCGGCGGCGGCGACGGCGGCTGCCACCACTGCTGCTGCTGCGGGGGGGCCGCGGCGGCCACGCTTGAGACGCTGGACCGCCGGGAGCCATTGCTGCCGCTGCTGAAGATGGACTCGCCGCCGTCGAGCGTGTCCTGAGAGGAGTGGCTGGATACGTCGTCGGCGGCGGCGGTGGCGAAGGGCCTCGAGGACGAGGCTGGCGCGCGGGACAAGGCCCAGCGGATGTCCTCGGTGCGGACGTGCTCTTGCAGCGAGGCCATTGCTTGCTTGCTTGCTTACTTCAGAGCCAGATGATGACGATGTGGTCTTTTGTGAGAATGGTGGGTAGAAATCGTCTTGATCTCTCCCTTCCAGATGGGGCTCTCCAGTCCTTGCTCAAGGGGTTGGATTCGTAACTTTGGTGACGGGCGGTAAAGTTGAGATGAGAGTCGAGATATGAGAGGGGGATTTTGTGAGAGCGAGTGGGTGGCTAGTAGTAGTTCGTAGCTCACTTTCTATTCCGACAGGAAGGTCATGTAAGGTACGTGTAGGTGACGGACAGAGAAAAAAATCGGCGGGAGAAAGAAAGGTCACAGCCAAGATACGACTTTATGTAGAGACGTGCTCTAGTAGGCAGAACTAGCAGTAGTAGTAGTAGTCGTAGACGCGTCGAGGCGAGGGTCCCTTTGTGTCACACTCACCGAAGGGGGGCAACGGGGAGGGGAGGTGCCATGTCGTCCCCGAATGCGGTTGGCGCAGGGGGACTGACTGACTGACCGATGCCTCCTCCCTCAGCCTCGGGATGCATCTGCATCGTGCCATGGCCCCCTCCCGCCAGGGGTCCAGATGGCGGTGTAATTGTCAAATCATACCTCATCGCCAGCGCAGTCGAAGGTTTGCTGCAGTACGAGGTCAAGCGGCCAGAGGCGGAAGAGAGCTCCTGGCGGGGCAGCAGGTCACAAGATGACGCCAGGCCCCCACGGTACCTAGTCCCTGGCCGCGCTAACGGGCCGTACCAATGTATCTTCAGCATGAAGCGATCCCGCGGGACAACCCTGGACAACCCTGGACAACTCCCGCGGGGGGTGTACATATTTGGGGTGGAAATCATTGGGAATGAGCGTGAAACCTGACAGATTCAGCAAGCTTGGCTGCTTGGCTTGCTAGTACATAGTAGTACTATATACGACCGACGCCATGAGACTTGGTCTGCCAGCAATTTACTGCAGATAGGAGCAGTGTATATACGCGTCTGCCAGACTCTGCCCTACCGAGGTGTTACCGCGCGATGGACGGCTGGACGCCGCCTGGCTGGCAGGATTTGGGCACGCGGGACAGGTTCGGAAAGTCAGGGACTCTCCGCCCCTCGAAGTCCAAGTCCAAGTCCCGTTTCCAAGCGAAGAGCCGATGTTCGGCTCGGCGGCGGCGGCCGTCCAGGGCAAGCAATTGACTCATTACCTACCTCAGGCCAACAGTGAGGTCCAGGAACTTCGCAGTTGTAAGAGAGCTGGAAATAGGTGAATGACATCAGAACCACGAGAGGTCAAAACCAAGACCGCTTCAAACTGCTCTACTGCTGCTGTTGCTCGAGCAGTTCTCCACTGATACGCGCAGGTAACACCAAGTAGTAGCGGGGTCGGCTCTGCAGCAGGTCAGAACGACTGTGAGAATAGGCCACAATGTGCCACGGGAGACGGGGTAATAGGAGATTCACCGGGAAAGGCGTGATCGATAGGTTACGCGGAGGTATCCGTAACGACGCCCTGCGAGCCTACTCACTGCACATTGGCAATAGAAGAGACCCGACTGAAGCCGGACCACCGAACACATCTCCAACTCACAGCCCGTAGCCCGTAGGTAGCATCACAAGAAAAGAAAACGCCGCCTCCAACCAGGCCCGCCCGCCGAACACGCCGGACAATTCCAAGTTTACCGGTAACTCACCTATATTACGAGATACATGGCTCTGCGCCTCGCCGGCACCGTCCCACGACTTGCTACTCCTACTACCACTACTACTATTGCTACTGCTGCCGGTAGTAATCTTCTCCGCCGTCGTCAGCCACTGCCACCACCACTACTAAGAACACCGAAAATCGCTCGCTTGTTCCACGGGTCCGCCGCCATCCGAATGTCTTCCGCCGCCGCCGCTCCGCCGCCCGGCCAGTACGAGTGGCTCGTCGTCGTGCCCGACAAGCCCGGCGCGCACCAGAAGAGGCTGGACGTCCGCCCGTGAGTTGACCCCGCGCGCCTCACCCACAGCGACACATACACACACACACACTCTCTCTCTCCCTCTCATACATCCTCCCCCTGGAGACCCAGAGAGAGAGAGTACATAAGAGGAAAACATAACTACTTCACCTCTTGAGGACTACCGGAAGGGAAGCCTGGTAAAATTAGCTGACACCTCTCTTACTCTCCTCTCCCCCGCGCCGGCAGGAAGCACTTCGAGGGCCTGAAGCCGCTACTGGAGTCTGGAAAGCTGAAGACGGGAGGTGAGTTGTGTCGGTAATCGGCGCATCCATCGATCCATCCATCCATCCATCCACCTCTCCTTCCCCCTCTCCGCCAGCGCGCATGCGCATGAGAGAAAGCGACAGTGAGAGAGGCGAGACAGGCAGGGAAACAGAGGGAGGCATAACATAATTGCACCGCACCACCAGGACGGAGAGCGAGGCGCACGGCGCACGGCGCACGAACCGCAGTCTTGCTTGCTTGCTTGCTTGCTTGCTTGCTTGCTTGCTTGCTTGCTTGCTTGCTTGCTTGCTTGCTTGCTTGCCTGCTCGCCTGCTCGCCTGCTTGCTTGCTTGCCTGCTTGACCTCCTAATCGACCTCACCTGACCTGACCCGACCCGACCTGACCAGACCTGACCTATTCTAATCTGATCTATTCTAACCTGACCTATTCTAACCTGACCGACTGACCGACTAACGACTAACGGAAACAAACAGGCGCGGTACTGAGCGAGAAGCCCGACGGCGACGACGCGACCAAGTTCGACTTCTACGGCAGCACCATGGTCTTCGTGGCCGCCTCGCGCGCCGAGGTCGTCGAGACGCTGCGCCGGGACGTCTACGCCACCAGCGGCGTCTGGGACGTTGACAAGGCGAGTACTCCTCGCGCTCTCTCTCTCTCTCTCTGTCTCTCTGTCTCTGTCTCTGTCTCTGTCTGTATCTGTCTTTATCTTAACCTTTCGCGGCTTTTCCTCTCTTATATGTATACGAATACATATAAACACCCTGACCCGGGCCCCAAACCCCCTTGCCTTCCCTCCCCCCTCGTTTTCTTCTCCCTGACCGTTCGTTGCTGACCATTAGCATAAAATCTCACAGGCGCAAATCTGGCCGGTAAGTTAAGTCTTGCTTGCGAGCGGCGGGACGAGTGCCCAGGGCGGGCAGGAGAGAGATATCGACGTCGATGCGGATTTGAAACCTCGCACGACGACAGCAAGAATGAGAAAGAGAAAGAGAATGATACTCAGAACGATATACTAACACACAAGTCCGCAGGCCAAGATTGCTTTCAGAACCCCCTAATAACTCTAACTCTACCTCTAGCCGTCAGGCACGGGGGGAGGGTAACGGGATCGGTATTTGTTACGACACCATACACGACACATACACTTGATATACGCTACAAGAGAGACTTTGACTTTGTCCCCCCAACAATCAATCAGTCAATCAATCAATCACAAGGGAGCCTCCCGCAGCCTGCCTTTTCCCGCTTATAGCTAGCCCTCCATGCTCTCCCCCCCCTCTCTCTTTCTTTTGAGAAAGATGTGCTGTACTGTGCTGTGCCGATACCACTCCAGCTGCACCAGAACAACCACATGAGGCCAATTTGATTAGGTAGGTATAAACGGCCACTCAATCGGACAGACCAGCCATGTCTGTCTGTCTTGTCTGCTTCCAGGGGAGTTGCGTTGCGCTACGTTGCGCTACGTTGCGCTACGTTGCGCTACATTGCGTTGCGTTACGTTGCGTTGCGTTGCGTAGCGCGCCTCCTCCTCTTCCTCCTCATCATCATCGAGACTCCGGCGTCCGTGTTCCCGAACCCGAGTTTCCCCCGTCCTCGGCCGCTACCCTGAGCTCGTAATTCAGGTCGAAGCACTCCTCGAGGAGCTCCGTCACGCTGCCCTGGCCCTCGGGTATGTCCTGGCCGACCATGAACTTGCCGTCGACTCGCATGTTGTCGATCGAATTGAGCTATTTTTTTTTTGGCGCCGTCGTTCGTCAGCTTTCACATCGTCGTCGTTGTTGTCGTCGTCGCCGTCCCACATCTAAGGGGGACACGTAGAAGGGGAATAGGGGGGTAGGGGGGGGGGGGGGGGGGGGGGGGGGGGGGGGGGGAGGGGTGCTGTTCCTACCTTCATGCTGTAGGGGTACAGCTCTCTCACCGAGGTGACGCCCCCGTTGACCTTGACCTCGGTGAGGCAACGCTTGAGCGTCTGCAGCTGGTTGTATATCGGGAGCAGTGCCTCCGACACGGGCTCCGACGAGATCATCAGTTGGTAGATGTACCCGTACGATCGCCGGATCAGATAGAGTAGAGTCTGTATGAATGCCATTAGCCGCCGAAGCGCTCGCTTCCTTGCCTGCCTGAGGAGCCAGGGGGGGAAGGGGGGGGGGGGGGGGGGGGGGGGTCGGTCCAGGTGGTCCATACCCGCTGTATGTAGAGCTCGGCAGGCTGGCCTTGCTCGTCTAACCAGGTGCCGCCCACTCTGCTCTCGTCGATCTTGTCGAGTTGCCGCTGGAAGTCGTACAGATCCGTCTCCCGCAGGGACCATGCCTGTGTTATGGATAACTTGTCGAGCTCGTTTCTGATACCAACGAGCACGTCGTAGGTGTGCTTCCACTTCTCGGGGATCTGCCCGTTTCTGTGGAGGCGAGATCAATGACTGCATCTCGTCGAAAGGTTCCTCGCGCAGCTTACCTGTCCAGGATTATGTCCGTGTATAGCTGGCACCGCTCCAATAGAGAAGACACGCCGTCGCTGCCCTTCAGTACGTGCCCGTCCTCGTCGACAAAGTTGCCGTCCTTTCTACTGTCGTCGATCTCCTTCAATTGCGCAGCGTACTTGTGTATGTCTGAAGGCGAGAACTTGAAAAGAAGAAAAGGTCTTGTCAGCAGGTCTGACACCGGGCTCGGGCGCAAGAGAAGCGGAGGGATGAGCCCACCCTAGGCTTCGTGTTTATCACGGCCATCTGCCGCAGTATCGACACCAGCTTCTCGGCCGTGGGCCGGAGGGGCTCGGCGATGTCGTCGATCTCCTTCTGGAGGTTCATCAGCAGGGAGCGGCAGCGCTCGATCCGGTTCGCGATGAGGGTCTCGAGGTACGACTCGGCCGCGGTGCTGAGGGGCTTCTGTATGATGGTGGACAGGCGCTCGAGCGTCTGCGACATGCTGCTGAGGTCCTTGGCGGTGAACAGGTTCGCCTCGGTCAGGTGGTCCAGCAGCCGCTTGATGGTCGAGGTCAGGGCGTAGGCCGCGGGCGCCTCGTTGTTCCGGCCGATCGTCATGAAGAAGAGGGACAGCAGCTGGAAGCAGCTATCCACCACCCGGTCCACTGTGTTGGTGTGTTACGCAACACAGGCTCGCACGTCAGCTCGAGCCGTCTCGCGCAAAGGAAGAAAAAGGAGACGATGATGAGCAGGAGCATGACGACGCGAAGCATCAGGCTGCGCGGGCGCGGAACATAGAGACGACATACCCCTGTTCTCCTCGACCGACCTGCCCTGCCGGATCTCGCTCAGGCGCTTAACCTGCTCCATCGTCTGCCTGTACAGCACCATGACGTCCTGGGTGCGGACGTAGGTGGTGCGGTCCAGCTTGCGCAGCTGCAGCTGGTCGCGGATGCCGACGAGCGCGCTGAGCACCTGCTTCTCGCCCTCGTCCTGGGGGGCGGGTATCTTGGGCGTGTCCATGTTTCGTTCGCTCTCGCAAGCTGGCTCGCGGTGGGTGAGGAGGATTGCTGCTGCTGCTCAAGCGGGCCGAGTGTGTGTTTCTGGCCAGGGCGCTGGCTGGCGCTGGCGCTCCCGAGGGAGTTGTCGGCTTCGGCTTCGGCTTCGCGGGAACGGGACGAGACGAGTCTGAAAGAGAGTTTGAACCCCTCCCGCCTCGTCTTCTTTGAGTGGCGGCGCCTGCTAAAAACCAAAATGAGTGACGGCCACCCCTGGAGGGGTACATGATAGGAAGGGAAACCCACTCACATGCAATTTGGCGATGCGGCGCTCTCTCTCGCAAGCCTGCTGGACTCTTTGGTGGAGTTGAGAGTTGATGATGATGCTGTGGTGGTCTTGGTGGTCTGTACCGTACAGCGCTGTATTCTGGAGAACCCCAGACGACGGCCCACGGGCTGCTCAGTGCCCAATGACGTCGGGTAACGACACGAGAATGGGATCTTTACAAGGCGCAGGGATAGATAAGCAGAGATTCGGGATGGCCTTTGTTAATGTCCATGTGATTGGCTATGAGGTATCTCTCCAGCGGTCTTAGCCTGACAGTGATCAGCGGACACAGCGCAACCAACAAGGCGGGTTTCTGCAGCGGGTCAGTTTGTGGAGGATGCTTTCTGCAAGACAAGGTGAGGGGAGCATGGGAAGGTGGGGTTGAGCTTTGCTTATGGCCCGGTTGTGGCTTGTGGCTGGCTCATGCTTGTCTTTGATTTTGAGCCGTGACCCGACATACAGCTTCCCTCTCTAGTTGCATCAAGTCCGCGACCCGTCCCGCTTAGGCATCTATCCACACACAGCCCGGAGCCTTGTTCTTCCACCAGCTCTAACCGCATCGGAGCTAGATCCCCGTCAAGCCCTACCGTTCTCCCACCAAAAATTTCCACTGAGGGAGTGACTTCGGGTAATAATCCACGCGCGCAACCAAATCCTGACGAACGTCTTCGCAGCCAATTCCGCCAACATCTACACCCCAAGCACCCATCGCACGGAGCAGCGAACTGTCACAATGTCGACCGCCGAACTCGCCTCGTCCTACGCCGCCCTCATCCTCGCGGATGACGGTGTTGAGATCACTGTAAGCGGCACCGCCCACCCGCGAAGGACTGCCCCTCGTCCTCATTTTCGCGAATTCAAGCAGCGGGAAGCAGATGGGGGAGGGGGGGACAATGGGGGAGGAGGATGACCGCCAGATTTTGCTCTTGCCCAGATTGCTGACGGGCGAACGATTTGAACAGGCCGACAAGCTCCAGACCCTCATCAAGGCCGCTAACGTCGCCGATGTCGAGCCCATCTGGACGCAACTCTTTGCCAAGGTATGAGGAAAAATGCGGCCTGGGATGCGCTGCAGGGAACGCGTTGGCTCACGCGGAATCTAGGCTCTCGAGGGCAAGGACGTGAAGGACATGCTGTCGGCCGTCGGCTCGGGAGGTGGCGCTGCTGCCGCCCCCGGCGCCGGCGCCGCCGCCGCCGGTGGTGCCGCCGCCGCCGAGGAGGCGCCCGCCGAGGCGAAGGAAGAGGGTACGTCGAACTCCCCTGCTCGCCCGCCGGGAACGCTGTCCCGCCGATATTGCCGTGCACATGCTGATGACCTGCGCAGAGAAGGAGGAGTCCGACGAGGACATGGGTTTCGGCCTGTTCGACTAAACTGGTTCCGCGGCGACGACGACTTCCCTTTTTCTCTCAAATGCATAGTCTGGGGTTCCTTACACCATTGGTGTGGCGAAAAGGAGGCACTACATGGATGCCTAGGGCGAATGTCCTTTTGTCATAGATCAATATGACGATGCGCTTCGGCGACCAACCAAATTTCCGCTGTGATTTCTGCCATCGGCTGTGGTCACGAGACGAATGGAACCCAGCGGGATCGTGCTTGGCATGCTTTTGGAAGGGCTACGTAGGAACCAAGTGCACCTTGCTACCGGGAAGTCCTAAGCCTTCGGATGTCTAGAGACTGAGTTCTAGCACCTATCTAAGTAGCTGGCCGGTCCTTCTGGGGAAGGGGGTCGCAAGAGGCGCATTGCCCAAACCCATCATGACGCCTTTCCCATGCAATCGTAATGTACTACCCCATCAGCGCAATCCCCAATCTGCACGCACGCACGCACTATTGGACGATCAGGGCGGCACTGGGGACCAGGCCGGCCTCCTTCAGCGTCTTGCCGAAGTCCAGGTTGCCCTCGAAGACCTTCTTGGGGAAGTTCTGGACGAACTTGGTGGCGCGCGTGCCGTTCTCGGCCTCGAGCATCTGCGCGACCTCGAACAGCGTCGTGTCGGCCGGCAGCGTCTTCATGACGTTGCCGCCGGGGGTCTGCAGCCGCAGCCGCGCCTCGCTGTGGTTGGTGGTGGCGGCCGGGCGAGCGGCGCCAGCGGCAGCCGGCGCCGGGGCAGCGGCGGCGGCCGCGGGTGGTGCCCGACCCTCCCTCGCGGCCTTGGCCGCCTCGGCCTTGAGGCGACGCTCCTCCTTGTCGGCCTCGATCTTGGCCTTGATGCGCTTCTTGGCGTCGAGCTCGTCCTGCTTCTCCTGGCGCTTCTTGGCCGCCTCCTTGATCTGCTCCTTGCGCTGCAGCTCCTCCTTCATGTCCTGCGTCTCCCGGGTCGCCTTCTGGCGGATTTGCTTTTGGTGGGGGGTGGGGGAGAAAGGAGAGGGAAAGGGGACGGACGTCAGCATGGGAAATGGAAAGGGAAGGGGATGGAGTGGAATGGAATGGAAGTCATCCCCGACCAACGTCCGACGTACGCGATGAGGGTGTCTGTCTAGCTGGCTGGCCTAGGTGGATAGGGAGGGAGGTAGGTAGGGTAGTAGGTAGTATATCAGACTGCGGCGTACCTCGTTGCGCTTGGCCTCCTCCTTGTCAACAACGGCTTGGCCGGCCCTCTTGGCCTTGACCCGCTCCCGCAGCTCCTCGAGCCTCTGCTTCTTCTCGTCCTCGGTGAGGGGGGCGATCTCCTCGGTAGACTCGGAAAAGTCGGTATGGCCGCTATATAGGGTATGTGAGAACGCACCGCCCACCCAAGCCTGGCAGGTGTGTTGTGGGAGGGGGGACCGGAGGGACTCACGACTTGTTGGCGTGGAACTCGGCTTCTCCTTGGCTGCGGAACTTCTTGCCGCATTCGTTGCACACGAGTGACAGGGCGACGGTGCCGTCTGAGACCTTCTCGATGTTGGCGCCCGACTGGTCCTCCTCCAGCAACTCCTCCATGGGAGTGTCCTGGGTCTTCTCCAGCCAGTCCATGGCATCAGGCACTGGTCGGGACAAGTCGTCAGTCGGGTGCCCGGAGTATCCATGTCATCATGCCAGAGCTACTTACAGCCGTCGGATTTCTTCACGGCCAGCTCGGCGCGTTCCTTGTCAAAGCCCATCTCCAGGAGCTGTTCCAGGACTGATTGAGACATGGTGGGTTGGTGTACTTGTGTGAAGGTGTGTATTCTGGTGAGTGTCTGCTGCTGTCCGGTTGCTCGCTCAGCAGCGTGATGGGTTGCCTCCTCCGCTCACCAATGATATCTTAGAGCACACGTTTTTACCAACCGAGAGAGCTCAGCTCCGAAGCCAAAGACTATCTTGCCTCTGGGCAGAAGAGATGTGTTATGAGGCAGTATTAAATACCAGACACTGATCTGGAGCTCTGGGTCATAAGGCAGCAGCAGGACCATTCGTATATGTGAGGTTTAATCCGCCTGTCAAGGTACATGTGCCTGTCTATGAGGTCGGCAGGTACGTACCTTACCTACCTCTGGGATGGAAGTGGCTCGTGCGCGCGATGGTGTGGCTGGCGGGTGCTGCAGTGGCCAAGGTTTCTCCTGTATTCCAAGGTCCCACACTTCTCCCAGATCGCTGGAGATCCCTCTCAGGCCGCCAGCAGTGCACTGGCCAGACTGGGCACCCGTTTCCTCGGCCTGTTCAGTGTTTCCCACGCGCCCCCAGGCACTGATGTAAGGAAATCTGCACAATCCTTGGCTCATGTCGTAACGGGACACCAGCCATCATCACCACCACCAACACCAACACCACTGGCATCGCAACTACGAACTTCCTGCCTCTCTTGCCCAGTGCCCTGTGGATATCTCTTGTTCTGCGAAGGAGACCGATATTGCACAGCGACAACGCGACTCCTGTCTACTTACCTTCCCGAGATCCGCTTCTGACGTCCCACGCCTCTCCTGAATACGGCCTCGACCGACACCAGCTGTCCGCCTGATCCCCAGGGCATATTTATACCAGACGAGTATTCCTAAATATTCAACATGTCTGTTGAGATCGATCCTCAGGAGCTGGGCTTCCACCGTATGTCGCACCCGCTCCCCGCGACACTCTGGTGGGCGGCTGCATAGCTCACTGGCAATAGGACCCTTCACCGTCGAGGTCCAGGAAGTCCTACGGATTAAGAACCCCAACCCGCATCCGATGGCTTTCAAGGTATGGCACCCAACATGATACTCATCTTTCTCTGGTCATTCCAAGTATGCCTTTGGGTGCCTTGAGGAGGCTAACAGTTGCTCCTAGGTCAAAACGACTGCCCCGAAACAGTGCGCCCCGTCCCGCGCCTTCGCTTGCCAGAAAGCCCAGGGGAACTGACCTCATGCGATTATCCAGATACTGTGTGCGACCGAATTCTGGCAGAGTCGAGCCAGGCAAGGAGGTCGAGGTCCAAGGTGGGCATGGCAGATAACCATGGCTTTTTGCTCGGCTGACAAGTCGTAGTCATCCTCCAGGCCATGAAGCAGGAACCTCCCATGGATGCGAAGTGCCGCGACAAGTTTCTGGTGCAATCCGTTGCCATCACCAGCGACAAGGAGTTCGAGCAGCTACCCACTATCGTAAGGCGTCGACCACGAGCCCAGCGGCCACGGCTACTGAAGCTAACTGTGTCGCAGTGGGATGCTGTTGACAAATCTGCTATACAAGAGAAGAAGATACGCGTGGTCTTCCTGTCTCCAAGGGGCACTGCTGGTGCTGCCCAGCTTGCCACGCCCAGTAAACCCACCACGACCAACGGGGTATGCTCTCCCAACACTTATGTACCAGAAATACACAGACCCACTGACGTCGCTTACACAGGTCGACGCAACTCCCGACACTGCGCCTCCCGCATACTCCTCCCCTTCCGACTTCAGGGCCAGCACCGTGGAATCCAAGTACGACGAGCCAGCCGAGGCGTACTCACCGACCGCTGCCGCCAGCGGCGCGTCGACGAATGCCGCCGCCGCTGCCACCACCACCAGCACCAGAGAAGCGAGCAACAATGCCACGCTGGAGCAGCAGCTCGCCGAGGCCGAGCGCACGATCGCGGAGCTGAAGCGGCAAGACCAGGGCGGACTGCGACAGCGAAAGGCCAGCGGCGGCCCGGAGAAGCCGAGTAGCAGCAAGCCCGCCGAACTCGCCCAGCAGTTGCGCTCAGGCACCGAGGGAGTACCCGTTAAGATCACGGCAGTCCTGTGTCTGCTGAGCTTCCTGCTCGCCTACCTCTTCTTCTAGACTGTTGACTGTGTCGGTATATATATGCACAGGTACTCCCTCCCGGGCCAAAAACGATGATGCTTGGTCTTGCCCGGACCTGCTCAATAGGTGTTCGGTCTACCACAGACGAGAGTCCCAGGCCACAAGGACAGGATGGCAGGCGAACGGATTGTGGTAATTGGGAAACAAGGGGCGAGAGGGGGGGCCCCAGACTGGCCGAGCTGCAGGAGGAAACCTGTGACTTGAGGAGGGGGTCGTGAGCCCAGAGATGAAGTGAGTGGCTGAGTGGCAGAGTGGGTTTGCTGAGTTCTTTGGCCCCCCGATGTTCTTACTTACTCATGGCGCCGGAGATCGTTATAAATCCCCTTGTACTCTACGAAAGCATTTCACTTTGTGTGCCTTGCTTGCTGTTGTTTATGGTTGTTTGAGATATTCCATACTTATATTCTATACTTACTGAAGCCGATGCTTTCTTCTTCTTACCTTTTCCCTGAGTCTGTCTACCAGCGGGTTTTTTTTTTTTTTTTTTTTTCTATTGTTTTGACCCGTACGTATCTGGCGTTGCCAATTCGAAGAACTGACAGCTCACGAGGGAATGAATGGCGAGATTCAACCTCGAGCGGGCTTGCTCGCCTCGAGTTCCTGTGCGCGCGCAATGCAGAGCAGATCATGAGAAGGAATCTTTACGGGTGGGTGGGCGGCAATTCAGATGACGGAAACAAGACAAGTCTACCTACATACAGATGGAATGGAATGGAAAGGCCAAAAAGAAAACACGAAAGTGCTTATTCTCTCTATTTCATTATAGTTGCCTGATTCCAAAGACCGCGTCGCCTCGCCTCGCCTCGCCGACCCCAAACGCCAGATCACCAGACGGCCAAACCGCCAGACCGCCCGCTGCCAGCGATGTCGTTTTGCATGTCCCACTCCACTCCACCCCAGTCTAAGGAGTCTGTCAGTCTGTCTAGGATGAGGTACGTAAGTACGTACGTATTCAGGTATGCTGGGAGGTTGGTAGGTAGGTAGGTAGGTAGGTAGCGAGCGAGCGAGCGCACAGGCAGATGTATGTATGTACGTAGGTGTATGTATGTGGGTACCTAGGTATGTATGTACAGGCGTGTCTAGGATTGTCTATGCGGTTTCTCTAACCTGTTCGTTTTTCCCCGGCCATGCCACAAAGGGGAGGAATGAACCGAGAGAGTAAAGAGCATGCGAGGACGGACGAGAAGCCCGGAAGGGAGGCCGCCTATGATGTTCCGGCTCCCCCTTATTTCCATCCCTCTCTCGCTCACGACTGCAGCTCGCTGTCCCTCCACTCGGACTCGGGGGCCCGGGCTCGTACGGATGCCCCCTTATGCTGCTGCTTCCCCGGCTGTTGCTGCTGCTGCTGCTTTCCGCCGACGAGGCGGCCCCCAGCGGCGCGCTTGACGCGGCAGCGCAGGCCGACGTTGTCGTCCCAGATGAAGCGCCAGATGGCGTGGGTCCAGGAGCGGTGGCGGGGCAGGTCGGCGTAGAACTCGCGCGCGAGCGCGTGCAGGCGCGGGAGGCGGGTCCAGGGCACGGCGGGGAAGTCGTGGTGCTCGTTGTGCAGGCCGACGTTGTAGGTGAGCAGGTTGAGCGGGCCGTAGTACGAGAAGGTCTCGGGCACGGGCACGCCGGAGGGGACGGTGTTGACGGCGGCGGAGGAGGACGAGGTGGCGTGGTCGGGCGGGTCGTACACGTAGTGCTCGGCGATGAAGTGGCCCGCCAGCGGGTGCAGGCTGCCGGCGAGGAAGCTCGAGAGCAGCAGGTACAGCAGGGCGCCGTAGCCGCCCGTGAGGCGGACCAGACACGCGTCGAAGGCCAGCTGGGCGGCCACGTTGGCGGCCGAGACGCGCGTGAAGGGGACGCGGTAGACGGCCATGGGGCGCAGGGCGTAGAAGAAGATCTGGAAGGTGCAGAAGAAGGCCTTGCCGAGCACGCTGTCGAGCAAGGTCGCCTCGAGCGCCGTCGGCAGGTCCGTGTCGAGCCCGTCGATGCCGAGCGACTTGTGGTGCGTCAGGTGGTAGGGCCGGAAGCTGGCGCTGTACGGCACGCCGATGGGCAGGTTGGCGAACACGGCCAGCGCCCGGTTGGCCCACGCCGCGCGGAAGGCCAGGTTGTGGCTGATCTCGTGGATCGCGAGGAAGAGGTTCTGGTTCGCCGTCGCGCCGACGACGTACGCGAGCGCCCACGTCTGAGGGCTGAAGAAGGGCCACGACCGCGCGGTCCACGCGCACGCCACCTGCAGCGAGACTACCAGCAGCACCACCCACTTGGTCAGCGGCTCCGGCCCGCAGAGCTTGGTGACCTGTGGGAGGGAGGTTGAGTCAGCTGGGCATCATCGCCGAGAGAAGAGGAGGGGGGGGACGCCTTGGCTGCTTTGGAAAGGGGGAGGGGGGCAGGGTAAGGGGGCGGCGAAACAAGCTCCTGCTCACTCACCTCAGGGTGCGCCTTGATGATGGCCAGGCGCCGTGTCCGGTGCGGCTCCTCGGTGTAGGTCCAGAAGAAGTCGCGGTGGCTGTCCTCGACCGTCTGCGGCTCATCTTGAGCCTCCCCGTCTCCCTTGCCCTTGACACGCAGCGTCGTTGCCGTTGTCCGTTCCTTGGCGGCGCCGGGCGTGCTCGTGACGGTGGAGGCTGCTGACGAGGAAGCCATCTTGTGCAGCAGTCTGGGTGAATTGGTCGCGAGGCTCGGATATGCGCGCTGCAGGAAGTGAAGGGAGGTTTAGACGGACGAGGAGAGGTCGACGCTGCGGTGAAAAAGAGCTTTGAAAGTCCAAGTCTGGCCACCGAAAGTGGGTTGAGCTGTTAGGGGTCTCTCTTCCCCCATTGTGGACCCCTGTTCTGGCCCAATCAGTCTGCACACATGGTCCAGCCCCACTAATGATAATCCGTCTAGGGCATGCCAAGCGACGTTATCCCCCACTGCCGCGTTGGTCGATTCGCCCCTCGGGCCCCTGAACTCTATCCGTGTCAAGCTTACATTTTGGCAAAAGTCAATTCATGATATTGGTCTTGTTGGACATCTTCTTTTCCTCGTCCTCTTGATCACGAATATTTATATCTTGCTTGTTCAACGTACTCGAGTCATCACTAATGCTATATAGGGTCCAATCTCAGGCGCTTCGCTGTATGAGGAAGTAAATATGCAAGCTTCAAAAAACAACGTGGGTATTTCCCCCTGAACGCCTTGCTGTTGTTGATGCTGTGTCACAGCAGATCTGGGTGACTCTTCCCTATGGGGAGAGAGCGGGATCAGACAATGACCGGCCATCCGGAGCTGAAGTCGAGCTTGTTCCAGCCAAAGTAGTACTTCTTCTCGGGCTTGTGCGTCTTCTCGTGCGTCGGCACGTAGTGGTAGTAGAGGAGCGGCCCGCCCGCCTCGGCGTCCACCATGACGCCCTGCCCACCCGGTGCCCAGACGCCGCCGTGCGACCCCAGGACCAGCCGGCCGCCGCTCTCCTTATTATCAGGCCCGACAGGCCCGACGCAACTGCGGCCGCGGTCGTCGACGTAGCCGCCGCGCGGGTCCCGCGACCGGCACACCATGACCTTGTACACGTCGCCCGCGGCGAGCCACCGGTCCGTCGCCGGCTGCCGGCAGCACCGGCCCGACGAGAAGAACAGGTAGTAGTAGCCCGCCCAGCCGAAGACGAACCCGGCCTCGGTCGGGCCGCCCCCGACCCACCCGGACGTCGCGTTGTCCGCCAGGTGCGTCAGCTGCTTCATCGCGCCCGCGGCCACGCGCACGGGCGGGTCCGCCATCGGGATCTGGTAGATCCCGTGCTGGTACGAGCCGAAGGAGAGCAGAAGCTGGCGCGAGTCGGTGGACCCGGCCTTGGACGTCGACGCGGATGATCCGGAGCCGTTGGGGTCGCCGCTGCCGAGCACCCCAACGGCTTCCTCGGCGGCGGCGACGAGCAGCTCATCCTTGGCGGCGACGGCGAGCGTCGCGTCCTGCGCGGCGGCGACGAGCATCTCGTCCTGGGCGGCGGCCTCGGCGGGCCCGGCGACGAGCAGCGCGGCGTCGAGGATGTTGTAGTCGGGCGACCAGTCGATCTGCAGGCGGCCCTGGTCGCGCCAGTCGCCCGGCTCGAGCGTCGTGGACGTGGCGACGTGCGTGGCCGAGCCGTGGCTGAAGGTGTGCGAGGCGGCGTCCTTGACGCCGACGCTGGCGTAGTCGAAGCCGTGCGCGTTCCAGAAGAGGTAGTAGACGCCGTCCAGCTCGGTGATGGAGGGCGCGCCGCCCGTCTGCGGCAGCCGCGCCGAGCCCTGGTGCGTCCAGGGCCCGTACAGCGAGTCCGACGTCCACACGGACCCGTTCTTGGCCGTCGTGTACAGGAACAGCTTGCCGTCCGAGCCGCGCCGGATCACCGTCGGGTCCAGCGTCTGCAGCCGGTCGTTGTTCGGGATCGTCCCGTTGAGCGGCTCCGGGTCGGGCCAGGTGTGCGCGTTGCTCGCCGACTTTGACTTTGATGATGATGTTGTTGTTGTAGTTGATGATGACTCGTGGTCTTCGTGGCTGGTGGTCTCGTGGCCAGAGGCCCGCCCGACCGTGAGACTGACGGCCAGGGTCACGATAAAGGCTATTAACCTGCGAGAAAGTCAGCATCGGGATCATTGCGGTCGTTGGCTGGCACTATTGGCCGAGGAGTAACTGGAAGAAAGGGATACGAGGAATAGGTGGACGGGCATTCTCCCTAATTACTTACATTAGTGCGGCAATTATGGGTAGGTATACGCGTGTTATCTTTCTCTTGCTTCGCGTCTTCTTTTCGAGTTTTTGCCTCGCGGCATCGGCGTTGGCGTCGGTGTCTGGCATCGTGTAGACGTGTGCCTTCTCCGGGATCACGACATGGCGAGGATGCTATTCACGACTTTAACCGCCTGGCCCCTTTGTCTCGATGTCGGTCCCAACGCCTTTGTGCTATCCCGGCGTATACAAAGAGTCTCGTCATGTGAGGGGGGCTCTGGGAGGCCGACCGCTCGGGCGGAGCTCACGAGGTTTGGCGTGCCGACAATAAACTCGAATCGCCTGCCAGGGGGCCAACCACAAAGACATTGATAGGCTTTCGAGCGGGTCCGCAACGCTTTGAGGGAGAGAGCGCGTTGACCGAGGCTATTCGCGGCCTATGAGCTGTCGAGCGGCTGCCATCCGTCAATGAATGTTTCACCCCACGACTACTCCGGGCATACCACCGCCAGCTGCCGGCCGGGAATGGTCTCATGGGAGTCGGTTTTTCCCACCGGCCAACGGGCACATTGGGCGCGCGTTCTGGGCAGTATAGGCCCGTTGCCCGGCGGTTGACCTGCCTGCTCCCGGCCTGGCTATGTACGCGCTTCTCCCGGCCTGGGGTCGCGCTTCTCACCGTGTCTCACCCACCTTCGGCCATTGACCGTCCCGCCTCTGGTCCGCCATGGATTCGAGAACCATTCGTCAGTGAGACACTCATAATCGGCTGAGAGAATGCGTGCCTTATTCGGAAGAAGCGTCTGAGCTAAGAATGACGGTTCCATCCAAGACTAGGTACGCGACTGAGCCACTACTTTTGGGCAGAACTACCTATCCCACGGCCCAAATACGGTGATTCTCAACCAGGAACACCAGGACCCCTAAGGGAAAGGGGGTTTCTCTATCGAGATGGGGGGAAAAACAGAGCCTCATTCTGGCATTCGTCCTGGCCCGACGTAAGGAAGCTAAGCCCACGGGGGCCCCTTTCCGGATGGGCTGCCTACCTGCCTACCTACCTACCTACATACCTACATACTTGCCGGCGTAAAGGGTCGGTCAGCAGACGGGACGTCCTGCGGCAACTTGGCTCGCAGTGTGGTATGCCTCGTGCCCCTAAAGACTATGTCGATGCCAAATTTGCGTGTAGATGAGGGCACAAGCTGTGATCTGAAGGCAATTGCAAACAGAAACGTTTATAGCAACAGGAATGCTTTAATTAACGCGTCTTGTTTGCTCGGAATGGATTATTCATACTTACCGTATAGGCTATGGAGGATAAGTCAGCGCCTTAACCGCGGCCTCGCGGCTTTCCTCTCTCGCCTCTCCCACCTTAAGCCGTATGCATTAGTATCCTTAATGTTTGCTGCCCTTTAAGCTTGGTACAAAGAGTTATATATAGTCAATGGGATGCTTTAGAAGAGATAAGATACGTAAAGGTACCCAGGATTACTTACCTCCCCGCCAGCTCCTTACGGCCCCTATACCCCTACCTCGTACCCGTTATCTGCTTAGCTTTAATTAGCATTATTACGGCTTCTACGGAACTTGCAGAGCAAATATGGACGTTTAGGCACGGAGGTATGCTGAGGTACTGTAGTTGTACTTCTCTATAAATTGATGGTTGCCCCTGGTGCTCGACCCCCCTCCTAGTTTTTCTGCAGGTACCTATGTATAGTATATTCACCCGACAACCTGCTGGCTGGGTCGTCCCGCACCCTGACAACCTTGATTATAAATACTCAACCCTTTCGGTACTACCTAGCTTCTTCGCCCTTCCTCCTCCCACTTTCATTCCTTCCGTCTAATCACTCATACCACCTGCGAAACGTCCACTAAGACACACTTCGACACGATGGGTGATCAGAACCACGGCGAAATGGACGTCCTCTTCGCCCAGAACATTTGGGAGCAGTTGGCTATCCAAAAGGATAGCATGAACGCTATGCTACGACTGTCTCGATCTAACTACGAACTTCTGGGCTCGGATGGACGGGACTATCTTATCCGAACCGCACAGTGAGCCGCGCCCTTCCCCCCCGCGCCCTTCCCTCCCTCTCCTCAAGCGCAAACTGGAGCACCTCTAATCTATATCACGCGCGCTATTATTGTACTCACCTACTGACCTCCTTGTTTACAGAGAGACGCTTCGGGCTGCCGATATCGAGTTTTTTGCAGACGATGAGAACCCAAACAGAGTCACGTTGGCATCCCGTGCCCACATCCAGACACGTGGATATGAGGTCCTGAATTTGTATACCTCAGATTTACCGACTCTCACCCTCGCTCTGGGACCTCCACTGGTTCCCATGCGCGGTTCGCAACCGCCCATGGCCGGCCCGTCGGCCTTACCGCCCGGAGAATAGGCTCCTCCGGGCCAAGGTTATCACGGGCTGGCGCCGGCGGCAGCACCGGTAGCCGAAATGAGCTCTGCTCATAGCCAAGAGCTGAGTGGCAAGTCTGACGCAGCATTTGACAATGGCGACGACCATGTCAAAAGGCCGCCGAATATGTATATGCTGTGGCGGAAGGCCACGCTGCCCACATTCAAGGCCAGGCTAGAGTCTGAGGGGAAAATCCCAAATTGGGCTAACATTTGTGAGTACTTACACGCACACACGAAGAGGAATTCCCGATATCATATGCCCCCAGGCGCCCCTCAGATCACACTGATTTCCAACCTCTCATGCCACTGCTGACACTCGGTGCCAACAGCGGGACTGGCGAAGGAAGAATGGGCTGGGATGGGCCCAGCCGAGAAGAAGCAGTGGGCAGACAAGGCCGCCGTTTTAAACGCCGAGCACAAGGCGAGAAACCCCGGCTACGTCTACCAGCCGAAGAAGAAGACTGGAGATCGCACCGCGAAGAAGCCCGCTGCCCGGGCCAAGGCCAAGGCCAAGGCGGCCTAGAGGGAGGGACAGACGACCACTACAGGCTCCGTCGAGCAACAACAGCCTTTACCTCAGGGTCAGCTACCGGTAGACCTCGCACCCCCTTCGATACATTCGGACGTCTCCTGGGCGGCTCAGCGGCCTACGGCACAGCGGATGATAGATCCCACCCTTCTATCGTTGCCCCGTCCTGCCGAACCATCACTTGGAGGCCCCAGTTCCTCTTGACCACAACAAGAACTTGGGGCTCCTATTTGACTATAACAACAATTTGGGGGGCCCGGCCAACTTCGAGGGGGGCCAATACGACGCTTGGGAACACCCAGGCGAGAACTCTTCCTGGTAGTGTTGGTAGACTGTTGTTTGCAGACCTCACCATCTAATTGCGATGGGAGTACAAGGCACTGCTAGTTATCCTACATGACCCCCCTGGTGGCCGGGACAGGCAGCGAGAGAGCTGGTTACGGCGGAGGCTAGTTACTCGTCACAGGGAGTTAGCCGACTAGTCGGCTGGAAGCCCAGATTGCCGAGCATTCAGAGAGTGCACTCAAGTCACACGAACAAAAGCCTGCAGGATGTTCACGCCCGACATGCCCCAAGGAGCGTTACATTATTAGGTACAGTAAAAATGGCACTCTCTCGCCTGCTGCCGCCCTACCTAGATATCGGTAGGTAGGTACCGTAAGTTACCTACCGCCGTCCTGCAAAGTCTCGGAGGACACGCCCCGACTAAGTATACCGTACTGCCGGTTAGGTAGGTAGGTATGCGAGACAGCCTACCTGCAGGGGCTCGCTCTCTCTGGCCGCCCGGCCCGGAGACGATGGGGTAGGGGAGTGGGGGGGGGGGGGGGGGGGCGGGGGGGGAGGGGGCAGACAGCAAGCAAGCAGCCTCGTCGGATGTTAATCCCGCTGCGGTATATCGTACCTGATTATTGTACTGTACCGTACGTAGGTGGACAACTCATTCTGTAGAGCGGCCGCGTCCGTGTCCAACTATTATCAGTTAACCTGCTACCTTACTTGATTGTAGGGTAGTTAACCCCCCGGTGGCTCGCGGTGGAGTTACCCCTGAGGAGGTGGGATTATATACATGTAATGTCTAGAAAACGGCGTTCAGAGCTCAAGACATCAACTACGGTACGCATGGGTAACGTCACTCTTGAGGGTGCGCCCGCGGCTGCCGACAAGAGCCCAGTCTTCGACACGCTTCAGTGGGGTGTCTCCAATGCTATTGTATGCAACCGAAGCCTCCCTGGACAGTCGAGTCGACATAAAAGCACCATAGGTAGGTTTATGGCCACCTTTTTTGGCCGGGTTACACATACCGGCGCATACACCGACGATGCGAACGAGAATTCGTGTCCGTTCCAGACCCGAACACTTACTTCAAAGACCCCCTGTTTCGGGAGAGTTCCTTGTAACTTGCAGCTTGCCGAGCGCTGCGATCAAACCTGGTCGTACCTAGATCTGCGCCACCGCCATCAACGTGGGAGTCGGGCCAGGACGAATGCCAGAATGAGGCTCTGAGGTCATGTTCCCCCCCCCCCCCCCCCCCCCCCCCCCCCCCCCCCCCCTCCCCCTCCCCCACCTCGATAGAGAACCAGCCCTCTTCTGGGGTTCTGGCGTCCCTTGGTCGAGCATCGCCGGATTTGGGCCGTGGGATAGTTTAAGTAGGTATTCTGCCCAAAAGTGGTGGCTTAGTCGCATAGCGTATCTAGGTAGGTATCTACCAAGGTACGATAACTACCGCAACGTCGTAGCCTGGGTTGTATACCTACCGGTAGGTAGATTCTGGCGACCGGCCCGGAGCCGACAGACAGACGTGAGGCTGACTAGGTGGATGATTGGCATACCGGTATGGAACTTATGGGGGCTTCGTAAGCTGGCTGGGTAGATGAATGCATCTGCATCCGCGACTTTTGGCCCATTCACGAGCTCGACTGCATAAAGTACCTGGATTGGGGGAGGTAAGGATCGAGGTAAGGTGGGGGAAGGGCGGGAGGAAGGTGTCAAAAGCGGCATGCAATGCCACGAGAGGGCAAGAAAGCCGGTGGTCAGATCGCTTCACGATGGCGTCAACCAAAGGGGAGGCAGGGGCAGGCAGATGGGAGGGGGGAACGAACGAACGAACGCCCGGCATAGGTGCGCTCGCACGCTTGCTTGCCTCACAAGTCGGGCGCAAGCACGAGAACGCATGCTACTACCTACCCTGGTTTCTTACTGCATAAGCAAGCAGCTAACAAGTATTTATTAGCATGGCATCTGCGCACGCATATGGCCCCCAAGGCTGACACGGTGCTCGGAGAGATCCGACATCGATAGAGACATAGTGTCTCGTGGTTGTTTCGTGGGTACCGGTATACTATAGCATCACTTGTGTAGAGTATACTACTAGTTGGACTATAAAAGTTATCGTAGGTAAGCCCCTAGGGTTACTTCTCCCTGTTTACTTCTCCTTAAATATTATGTTTTGTGAGGACGTCTTCTTGTGGAAGAAAGAGTGCATCTCACCCAACGTGTGCGACACAACTATGCCCTGGCTTGACCTATAGACACGTAGTATTATGGAGTACTCGATGTAATGCTGCCCGCCCCAGAATCGGAAATGTTACCATGTTCAAGCCCTGGATATATCTATGGCCCGGTGTATGCAAATGTGAGTTTCTGGGACACGTCAAGATGCATGGCCCTCGCGACCCATGCCCAGCCCCGATGCCCCTCAGAGGCTGTTGTCAACATAACTTCGGAGATGTCTTCCATTTGCAAGGCTGTCGAGACCGGTGGAATACTGCCTATAGGGCCATCGGCAGCTGCCTTCCCTTTTCCCTTCATCTGTGTGGTCAGAGGCTCCCGGTGAAGTTGAGTTCCTTGCTCGTGCGTTTGACGATGAAAGGTCGTGGGCCCCCTCTCGCAGTCCGCCTCGGGGTTCTTCACCCCCTGACGAGGCACGCGCCGCATGCCCCCCAGCTTCGTGGCGGGATCGAAACCGATGTAGATCAACGCCTTGGGCCCCTTCGCGTCTTCGCCAGTAGCGTATACGATCGAGCGCTCGTCACCAGTGGCGGTGACGGCGCCCTGGTGACCCGGCGGGTTCAGGAACAGGCTGACCGCGTCGCGAGAGGGGTCGTGGGGAACGGCCGGGTCCGGCTGCGGCGGCCACGTGTGGGTCTTGTTCTCCTGGTAGAGGCGGGCGATGCGTTCGTCGATCTCCTCGGCTGCAGCATCTGCATCTGCGCCCTTCTGGTTCGTCGTCGGCGGCCCCCAGCCCTGCTGCTGCTGCTGCTGCTTTCTCATCCGGTGCCCGGCCCGGATGCGGAGCTGGCGGGGGCCGACGTCACCGCTGGGCGTGCCGTCGTACAGGTCGAGAAAGGTCTGGCTGGAATACCAGTACCTGCACAGGTGGGTCTTGCTCCAGGTCACAATGGGGGCCGTTGTTGAGCTGTCATCGCCGCGATGGACGTAGTGCGGTGATCGCCCCTGGGGCTGCAGCACGCTTTCGGGTTTTCCCATTGGGTCGATAATTTCCTCCTCGTCGACGTGCTCGGATAACGCGGCGCTGCTGACGTTGTTCCGCACAACCGCGCCGCCGCTCTGGTGACCTGACTGTGGGAACACAATCTCGTGGCTGTAGTAGGTGCGCTGGCTGCCGCTCCGCCCTGACAGCCACTCCCTGCGAGACTCCACGATGAGGGCCTTCCCGGTGGCTTCGTCCTTCTCGAGCGCGAGGAAACCCCACCTGTCGTCGATGGGGCCCTCGGAATGCTGTCTCCTCCAGCCGTCCCCCCTTCTCATGACCTGCGTATTCCTCGCGTCCTGCTCACCGAGGCGGAATCGAAAACAGTAGTAATATGATGTCCAGTCAATCTCCTCGGTCTCGAAATCGGTCTGGTTGGACAGTCCGTAGAAGTAGTCGTCGATAATCTCAAAGCAGACGGTCGAGCCGATGTCGTAGCCCACCAGGTTCGACAGGTGCATCTTCTGGGGAAGCCATGAGCCTGCCTGGAGATCGAAGCCGTTGATGACCCATTTGCGGGAGCCGTCAGCGCCGACATCGGAATGTGTCCCAAAGTACAGATAATTACGGTCGTTCCGGACAAAGATCCTGGACGAAGACCGAAGCAGATGCTTCTGCAGAATGCGCTGCGTCCGCGCCTCGAAGATCAGCAGCCAGTTCTCGGTCTGCGGCAGTGCAAAGGAGAAGAGGCAGGAGGTGATGCCCTCGGCATGATACAGGATCCGAAACTTGTATTTGCGACTCTTGGCTGATGTCGGCACTGCCGTGCTGACAAGAGCGGGAATGTCGACGACAAGCTCCTGGTCCGGCCTGCGGTGGAAGTCGAGGATGCGGAGCCAGCGTTTGGGGCGGTGCTCGATGATGTAGCATAGGACGCCGCGGATATACTGAAAAGAGTCGGCAAAGCCAACTATTCCCGCGGCATAGGGGGAGGCCTGCGAGAGCGCTTTTCGTCGCTTGACTAATCTCCGGACAGCGCGCGAGAAGGAAGCGCCGTGCTCCGCCTCACTGAGCACGTCAGCCGTCTCCCTTGCGTATGGTGCTTTTGCCTATATCGAGTGGTCAGCGGATCCGTTGGCACTTCCAGGCAGAGAGGCTGGGGACCGACTCACCAGGAGTATCGCCTTACAGAAGTTCTCTTCCCGGACGAGGTACTGGAAGTGTTTGCCAGAGCACGACAAATGAAAGATCTCCTCCATGTCCAACTCCCGGACAATGTATGCCATGATCTCGTAGGGCATGCGTTGGAGGCCGGAGACATTTTGACAAAAGGCCATTCGTGAGTTCTAAGGGCGAGAAGGAACTTGAAAGGGCAAAGAGAGTACTGTAAGAGCCGAAGTAAGAACCCGGGCGGTCATGATGGGAAGAGCTCCGGTGGCTGAGCCAGCCCCAACTTATAACCGGCAGGTAAGCTACCTACCCCCACAAACGGCGGCTCTGCTTCCCCAAGGCTCGCCATCTCACACTACTTACCGACACCACGATATCGTCTTCTTCATCCGTGTTGAACAAGTGCGACCTTATCACCTCGGCCTTTGCTCTCGCGTTGCCGAGGACGTACGTGTCACTATCGTATGATGTATCTTAAAAATGCAAAAAGACGTTTGGATCATAAGGCGAGGCGGCAGAGGAGGGCTGGCATTTGCCATCAGTGACTGCCAGCCTACCTTTCGGAGGCTCGAGTTGAAGTGTAAAAAGGCCTGCAGAAAGAAGGCCAAAGTGATGCACGATCCCCGCTACCAGCTCCAGCTTTTGATGGATCGTTTTCAGAAAGAGTATCTCTGCCGTGTTACCCCTGGTCAGTCGGACTCGCGCAGAGCCTCATTGTCGTTCTATAGGAGGAGAATCCAGGATACCAGGTGCTCGGATACTACCTTAGGTACTTGGCGTATCGATCCAATGAGCTTCTTGGAACTTATACGGAATGCCTACCTGAGTTAGATGCATGCCTTGCTCCGCACTGATCGGTTACCAGAGCCCCGAGGCAGAGCCGCATGATTACAACTACCGGTATCAGGTAAGTATGCTTAGACCCCAGTATCAGCCCCAACCACATATTATCACAAGACAAATACGGAGTACCGAATGCGGTGTGGATTTGATTAACACGGCTGAGTGATTCATCATTTCTCAGCTTTTGAATTCGCTTCTGCATGCTGCCGCCAACCTTTTCAGCCCCCATATTCATCTAAATGGAGTGATACGTTGTCCAAAGAGCCTTGGGCGTTGCCTCATTTTTGACCCCTACATTATTATCCGAATGGGCACTGTCACTCTATTCATCTCGACGACACCATGGATAACTAGTTTACGAGAAGAAAATGACACGTCCTTAGCTACTTCACAACAACGTGGCAGCATTACTACAGCTGGCCCCAACTACCGCGGTCAACGTCAATACGAGAGAGCATCGCCCCCAAAACTGACATGTCACACAAGACTTTTCCGGCAAAACATGCATGTGACCCAACAGGACTGCGCGCCAACGACTCGCGTTTAGCCCAAATTCGAGGCGAACGAGTCATTTGTTCATCAAATAGGGGGGAATGGGGGCAGAGAAATCAAGAAAACGAGCATCTCGGGGGGGCCCTCTGACCACACACACCAACTGAGTCGCGGCCCGAATCTTGGCGGACCCTAGACCAGAGGCTGGGGTCTGGGGTCTTCTCGGTCTATCTCAGAGCGAAGGCAGGACTCGAGACACTGGTAGCGGACCAGTCGTTGCTTTTCTAGAGGGATACACGTATGTCAATTCGACTGATCTGCTGACGGTCAGTTGGGCAAGGTAGGTGATCAATAACTACGTTGGGCACGTATTAATACACATGTGCTGGGTTATCCTCGAAAGGCAGTACGTGCAGCCGTGGCAGACTGTTCGACTTGGACAGGTCTCTTTCGACTCTCCCTCGATATCAGAATCGTGGAAACCTGATGTCTTGTCTTACAGCCTACACTACACAATTCGTTCTGATTCTATCGATGAATGCCTAGTGTAGTAGAAAAGACGTAGATGGGGTTCTTGATACCGTCGAGAAGCCTATATTAGCCGCAGCCAATAGTCTCCCAAAAAATATTACCTACCATTTGCCCGAACGTGTTAGAGCCGTAACTAGGTATCCGGATAAATCAAGAACATTATAACCGATCTAGCCCAAAGAGCCCACTTCAACAGGCTGGAAACGTTTATACAGCAGCATAGATGAATTGGGCTGCAAATATCCTACCAGACTAACTATTCGTGCGCCTGTTAATAATAAGTTTGGTTACAATAGCCTTTTAATAGAGTGCCGAATTTTCTTAAGGCCAGGAAAAGAAGATGACAAGGAAAATATGGTTATAACGGAAATATAGAGCAGAACACAAGTGATATATGGTACGTATTAATGACTTTATATAACTACCAGGAACTAAATGCTTAACAACTTACAAGTTCAGGATTGCATATAGAAGAGAACTCAACGTGAAAGCAATGGTCCGGGGTTAAAACAACGTAGCATATTCGAAATAGAGAAAAGGTAGGGGATGTCAGTGTCCCAGTCAGCCCAGCTTCAAGACCTACATTGCGTACACTTATGCACCTATCTTTCAGTTCCAGGCTGGCCTCCAGATTCTAAGCATAAAATGGCCTTTACCGAATGAATATCAGACGACAACTGCAAATCCGAAGATAGTGTGACCTATGGAGGTATCTCATATTTTATCTTTCTCGGAAAACGAGTCGAGATCAATGAAAAGGAATTTAAGCAAGTATATATCGCTGAGCATCGTCGTGTTTGTAGATAACAACCTTAAGGGGAGTAGACTGTGCTACTTAGCGTTGTCGCCAGTTTAATCAGCTGGCGAGCAGGTGGCAGGCAGCCTACCCCAACCATACCCCAAGCCTTCCCCAAGCATCTCCACCGATTCCGAAAGGCAACCCACCACCAACTTCCTCAACCCCTACAAGGCGAAGATGCGAATGGGCATCACGCCACTGGTACGTTTTCTCCATAAGGTAGTTATACAGAGGTGTCCGAAGACCAGAGCTGACCGGTTGAGTGAGCTAGACGGTCATGGCTCCCGCAGCCGCCTTCACCATGGCCTGCGTCATGTTCGCGTACGTGAAGCGCTGCGGATTGACTTTGAAAAGAAGTCGTTGAAGCTGATTCCTGCCCTACGTGCCTTGTTACCTAGCTATACGCGCTCGTCCATCAAGGAGTCGCGGCGTAATGATGTACGTGCCTCGTCCGTCCGTTTCTTCCGGCATCGCGCGCGGCAGAGAGTTGGATAGAACTGGGGCTTTGGGATCAGAGCAGCAGCTTACCAAGTACCTACCTAAGTACCTAAACTAACTACTTTACCTGTTCGTGCCTGCAGCAACAGGGTCGCCAGCAGCGGCGCGACCAGGCCGCCGCCGCATCATCAAGCGCTTCTTCCTCTGATCGCGATCTCTGAGGTGGGACGATAGGTAGCCAACTCTGCCGACGCACGGTGGACGACTACGCTCCTACGGTACGGTAGTACTCTACATCCGGCTTCGTGGAGTCGACACTACCTAGCCGCATTGCGGGCGAGCTTCTTGCGTCAGGACGGCGGGTTCATTGGTGTTGGAGCTCTTCGACTCAGTCGTGATACGGTACTTTCATGAACGGGAACCACCTGCAGCTCATACCGGTCGAACCGCCTTTGACTATCGCGGTGTGACACTTTACTACCGTACTAGTAGTGTCTAAACGGGCATATCTCTGTGGCGTGGCGCCAGAAGCCGACGAAGCCGTAGATTTAGGCAACGAAGGACCTGTCCGGCGATAACTTTTTTTCTAAGATGGCTTCGCGTATAGGATGAGAAGAAAGACTCACCAACAGACTCAATTTAAATATGTTTTGAAGTCAGTGGTCGTGACTACGACACAACCAACAATTGGACCACTTGTTGGTATGTTCTGCTGCGCTTCGTGATTGTCGAGTGAGTCTGAAGTATTAATCCCGGCGGCCCGGCAGAGGCTGCGGACAGCTGGCGGACATCGAACTGCCATGTGCCAACCACCAGGGTGCCAACTGTTCGCAATGCTTGTTCCCTCGGCCTCAACTCGACTCCCACCCTCCCATAAACCGTCGCCCGGCCGCCTCGTACATCGCCTTTGCTTCTCTTCAGCCAGCACAGCCGCCATGACCGTCATCATATAGCCAACCTGCTTTTGCATCACAAGGCGGAAACATGTCCAGCAACGCGATCCTCTCCCTCCTGGGTTGGACATTTCTCCCCAACGTACGCGCTCGATCCCCCTCCTCCTACGCCCCTGTCCAGCGATTTGCGGCCCTGCCTGCCCACGCGACGTCTTTTCCTTTCTTTAGCTGACGAGATACTACACCCGCCGCACAGCTCGTGACGGGCTGGGTGCAGACCATCTACTACGGAATCGCGATCCGCGCGGGCGACCCGCGCCCGCGCCCCGGCACGCCGCGCCACACCGAGCACCGCCGCCGCATCTACATCCTCGTCGTCGCCCTGTACCTGCTGTACACGCTGTACGAGGCCGGCCACGAACTGCGCCGCGCGGGCCACTACTACGCCGACCTGGGCCTCGCGCCCGACGCCTCGGACCGCGACGTCAAGTCGCGCTTCCGCCGGCTGGCCGCCCTGCACCACCCCGACAAAGTCTCCTCCTCCTCCTCCTCGTCCTCCTCCGCCGGTCACGACGACGCCGGCGAGTACTTCATGCACCTCAAGACGGCGGCGGACGTGCTGACGGACCCGGCGCGCCGCTTCGCGTACGAGCGCCTCGGCCCGGACGTGGTCGCGGCCTGCGCGCGGCCGCAGTGCGTGACGGCGCGCGACTTCGTCGCCCGCGGCCTCCAGGTCAGCCTCGCGCCGCACTACGCCGCCGCCGCGGGCTTGCTGTGGGCGCTCGGCCTGCTGGGATACCTCGAGTGGGGCCGCCACTGGCGCTGGCTCACGCTCGCCGCCCTCGGCCTCTTCGAGCTGCACGTCGTCACGCGCCCGCGCTTCCCCTTCCTGCTCGCGCGCCTCGTCAACCCGCTGCTCGCCCGGTTCGGGGGCGGCGGCGGCAGTGTTGTTGGTGCTGGCTCGTCCCATAACTACAACAACTACTACCTGCCCTTCCAGGCGATCGCGCTCGCCCGCCGCGCCGCCGTCGCGCTGCACATCGCGCTCAGCCAGATCGGTCCCCTCCTCTTTACACGTCCACCATCATCATCGCCACAGCAGCAGCAGCAGCAGCCAGGAGGACCGAGCAGGACGCTGCAGCAGAGCCTGGACGGGCTGGAGCAGGTGGCGCGGGGCCTCGACGCGGACGCGACGCGGCTGATGGAGCTCGAGATGGCGCCCTTCGCGGGCGACGCCGAGGCCGTGGGCGCCATGCGCGGCAAGCTGCGCGAGTGGCTCGTGCAGAACACGATCCGCGCCGACCCCGTCGTCCGCGACGCGCTCGGCCGCTCGCTGCAGCGCCGGCGCGTCGACGCGCCGGCGGGGGCCAGGGGGAACCGGTGACGCACGCAAGGAAGGGCAGAGGGAAGAGAAGAGGGCAGGGTGAAGGCGAGAGAGGCAGGGCAGACAGACAAGGCGAGCAAGTCAGCAAGCAAGCAAGCACCCGAGATTAGACGGCTAGCAGCGTTAGGGACATGTTCGTAGACCTCCTGTAGTCTATTCGCCTTTTGCAGCACGTCGTACTCTGCATGGTCTTGCTGTGATAGTCCGTCTACGCCTCGGACCGACACGAACAGGATATTGCGGCCACAGGCCCGTCTCTATAGACATGTGTTTCCACGTGACGTTTCCGGTATTTATACTCGATCATCCGATATACCATCCGATATACCATCACGCGCTCGCCCTTCACGCCGTATATAGCACCAGATATATATCTAATTATGCGCAGACAAATACACGCACACGCACACACACACGCATACGCGCCTCCAACGAGAGAAGTGGAATCGTCAGAGCCTCTGCCGGCCGCGCGTCTCGATGGGTATGCAGACCATGGCGCCGAACGCGGCGAGGATGAGCACGGCGGACAGGTAGATGGGGGCGGCGACGCCGTCCCCCGGCGCGAGCGCGGCGACGACGGGGGCGGCTAAGCCGGCGACGCGGTTGAGGGTGCTGGCGACTCCCGTGCCGGCGCCCCGGGCGGGCGCGGGGAAGAGCTCGGGCGTGAAGGCGTAGAGGACGCCGTACATGATGTTCTGGCAGAAGGCCTCGACGCAGGTGAAGAGCAGCTGGGGCTCGCCCAGCGCGGCGAAGAGGAAGAGGAAGAGGGCCGAGACGAGCGTCGAGGCCGCCAGCGTGCCGCGCCGCCCGAGGAGGGGGCTCTCGTGGTCCACGGCGTAGGCGGCCAGCAGGCTGCCCGGCACCCCGACCATCGAGATGATGGCGTAGTTGCGGTACGTCGCCGCGGGCGCGGCGTCGGCGGGCGATGATGCGGCCACCTCCGTGCTGCTGCTGCTGCTGCCGCCGCCGCCGCCGGAGCCGTGGGAGAGGTACTGCGGCAGGAAGGCGTTGAAGAGCGGGTAGCCCATGCCGATGGTGGCCCAACAGAACCAGATGAGGGCGGTGGCGAGGCCGAGCTTGCGCGTCTGGAAGAGCGGACGCACGTGGTCGACGGAGAAGGCCTTGAGGTTGCGGCGCAGCACGCTGCCGGCGGCCATGGTCGGCGCGCGGGTATGGGTGTGGTTGCGCTCCGTGCCGGCAGTAGTGTCGCCGCGGCCGCAGACGGCGTCGAGGATCTCGTCGGTGAGCCAGGTCTTCTTGCGGTTGCGGTGGGCGATGCCGTGGACGACGGCGACGGCCTCGGCCTGGCGGCCCTGGGCGAGCAGGAACTTGGGCGACTCGAAGAGGTGGAAGAGGGCGAAGCGGACGATCCACATGGCGAAGGTGACGGCGCCGATGGTGGCGACGAAGAGACGCCACCCTTCCTCGACGGGCCAGCGCGCGATGAAGTACCAGGCGAAGAGCGACGAGGCCAGCTGCCCCACGGGCCACCAGACCGACAGCAGCGTCAGCAGGGCGCTCGAGGCGTCGGGCAGGAACTCGAGGAAGAGGGCGCCGTCGACGGGCAGGTTGCCGCCCACGCCGGTGCCCATGAGGGCGAAGAGCGCGCACACGGCCGGCCAGCTCGACGCCAGCGCCGCCCAGACGCCGAACACGGCCGTGATCAGCAGCGTCACGTTGAAGGCGACGCGCCGGCCCATGACGTCGGCGCCCATGCCCCAGAGCGCGCTGCCGACCGACAGGCCCACGAAGAGCGAGCTCGTCGTGTACCGCACCTGCTTCTCCGAGACGCCGAATTCCTGCGACAGGGAGGGCAGGGTGAGGGAGACGCCCTATGGTTTATGGTGAGACACTGACTCTAGGTATCATCAACCTCGGACGGCTAGACTTACCTGCATCCAGAGACTTCCCAGGGGGGGTTCCCAATTAGCTATTCTGCCTTTCTCTCTCTTTCTCTCCCTCTCTCTCTCTCGGGAGAGGGGGAGGGGGAACAGACAGGGAAATGTGAAAGACTCACTTATCGGCGAACCAGCCAAAGCCGCACAGCACGAAAAGCTGCCAGTTGTACCGCCCCATGCCAATGTCCTGCACGGCCTTGTTGATGAGCTTCGACTTGACTGAGACACAGGATTGTCCGTCAGCACACACACACACACACACACGCCCGTGAAGCCCGCGCGCACACAACACCCGTACGGCCGCGCCCAGGAGGTGGGGGGCGCGTCGAAAAAGTAGAAGACTATCGCAACCCAGTTGTGTAGGTACTCACGCTCGTACTCGGACCAGCGCTTGCCCGGCTCGCCGCCGCTGCGCACCTCGCGGCGCAGGCCGTCGATGGTGTACTCGGCGGCGCTCATCTGCAGCATGCCGGTGCCCTCCTCCAGATCCAGATCGGCATCATCAGCATCATCATCATCGTCGTCGACGACGACCCCGGCACCACCACCACCACCTCCACCGCGGCGGTCCTTGGCGTGGTTCGCCCTGCCGCCGGAATTACTGCTCCGCGGCCGCGCCGCCGCGTCGTCACCACTGCCGTCCTCCGACCCATTCTCCGACCCCTCCTCGTACTCGGTCTTGCCCGACCGCGCCGAGTGGCTGTGCAGGTGGGCCTGCTCGAGCGGCACCAGGACGCCGACGTAGTCGTGGACGGACTCGGGGCGCGCGAGGCCGCCGAGGAGCCGCAGTCTCATCCTGAACTCCCTGATTCTTCTGGTTCTTCCCGCCGCCGAATACCTAGCTAGCTCACTCGGGCTCGGCTTCGGCTCGACTCGAGTTGGCTCCAGCCACCACCCAGCGGCTGGCTGCTCTCGTCGTCAACGCCTGTATTCTCTGTCTCTCCGCGGCGCCCTGTTGTTCACGGCTGAGCCGGCGGTGGCGGTGGCGGCGAAACCGAAAAATCGTCCGGCAATCTACCGGTATCTGGCTGCGTGAAGAGACCTATCTGCTTGCTGCTCACAAGGTCAAATTACCCGTCAGATCGAAAGGTGGCGGCGGTAGAGCGTCCGGATGGTGAGGGCCGTGTCTTGCAATTGCCACGTGACGGGCTTGGTTGTGTTGAGACAGCTCTAAAGCTCCGTGTCTGTGACGCTCTATCCCTTGTTCCCGGTTGCCGGCTTCGGAATTCGATGAAAGCGGAGAGATGATGATGAGCCCCGCGGACTTTACACGATCGACTGTCCTTCACAGACTTGAGATGGAAATATTGAGATGAGAGGCCCCATTAGTAGATAGGAGGTAAATAGTACTAGCAAATACTAAACCCGTGATTTGATCAGAGGTCACAGCTCCAAGACAGAATATGTGTGGGTGTGCGACGGTGCATGCGAGTAATGCACGAGATCAGAAACGGACATGTCACAGGCTCTAGCGAATAAGCGGGATAGTGTCGGACCTGCGCCACAGGCGCCTCTCACCACTACAGTGGTGGCTTCAACTTGCAGGTCATTCGGCCTTTTCAACTGTTCACATCTCCTGCTATCGTGTGCTTCAAATTCATTGTTCCGCTCTTGTCCATATTCCCGGACCCATCATGACATTAAATATTCCGATTAAGGTTGGTGAGTGTCTGCTAACCCACTCCAAACGAGTGTCGAGAAGTATAAGGTAAGTGAGAAGTAGGTAAAGTAAGTACATCAGAAGTAAAAAAGTCGTGGCCAGCCGCCTCCATCCCAGGCCCCCTTGTCCGTCTTGGTTTTTCCCTTTTGCGCCTCCCCTTCGCGCACCTGACAGTCGCCCCGGACTTCTATACAGTATTTGCTCTTACACTCAGTTCACTTCTTCGCCGTCCAACTCCCCTCGGCTTTTCACAGCTGAAAGGTGACGCTCCGCCTCACCGGCGGCGGCGTCGGCGTCTTCGGCGTCGGCGATGTCCTCTTCTTCTGCTGTCCGAACTCCTCGTGGTGGTGCTCCGTCACCGTGTCCAGACCGCCGCCGTTGCCCGCCAGGGGCTCGAGGTAGTACAGCGGGCCGTCGCAGTCGAACTCGGTGCCGCGGCCGTCGCCGCACAGCTCGAGCTCGCCGCCGCCGAAGTAGCCCGAGTCGGCGCTGCTGCTGGCCGCGCTGGCCGCCCGCGACCGCTTGCCGTTCGCTACTGCTGCTGCTGTCGTCTTGGGCTGCGTCATGCACCGCGCGGCTGCCGGGGATGATGAAGAAAGGGGAGGAGACGACGGCGGAGGCGCGGCGACGGCGCCGTATCCCCATGACGAGGCGCGCGCGAGCCCCTTTCTGGGCCGCGACGACGCCGAGGAGGGGGAGGAGGAGGATGATGAGGATGACGAGGAGGGCTTCCGCCCGCCGTGCAGCGACAGCGAGGCGAAGCGCCGGATCGGCGTGTCCAGCACCGCGTAGTGCCACGCCGTGCTGGGGTCCTCGACGACCGCGCTGCCGCTGCTGCCGCTGCTGCTGCCGCTGCTGAAGCCGCGGAATACGCGGCCGTACGACGAGTCCGAGTTGGCGTGGGGACGGCGGCGGCCGCTGCCGCCTACTCCTCCGATGATGCCGCGCTGCTGCTGCTTCTGCTGGTTGTCCACCCATTCAGTGGTGGTGGTGTTGGAGGACGACGGAGGAGGAGGGGTGGTCCCCGTCCGGCTCAAGCCGAGGCTGCGCTCCCACCAGGCCTTGTCCTTGGTGCCGCAGCGGGCCACGTCGCAGAGGGCCTCCTCGACCACCTCCTCCTGGCGCGGGCCGAGCGCGAGGTGGCCACCCCCACTACTCCCACTCCCATCCCCACGGCTGCGCAGTCGCAGCTGCTGCTCGAGCTCGTGCTCGACCAGGGCGGCGGCGTCGCGCGCGTCGCGCTCCTTCTTGACCAGGTTCGAGCGCAGGCCGCTGCTGTCGAGCTTGAAGACGACCAGGTCCGCGAGCGCGATGTACGGCACCGTGCCGTACGGGATCCGCCGGATGTTCTGCGCCGACTCGGGGAAGTAGGGGCACTGATGAGAGGAGACGGGTCCAAGTCAGCCGGCTGCTCATCGTTCCAAAAAAAAAAGCCCGCTCGCGTCACCTATTAAAGAAAGAAAGGGGGATGGGGGATTGGTGATTGTGGGAAAGGGGGGAGGGGAGAGACAGGGCAGGGAAGGGCGTTGGGGGAGGAAGTCGTACAAGCCATTCCGGGCAGATGTTGACCTGGATATCCCGCCCCGCGGGGCTCTGGTAGTAGAGGACCTGCGCGCGCTGGACGAAGGGCGAGCTGGGCAGGTCCAGCAGCTTCTTCTTCACCGAGCTCGGGGACGTCGAGATGTTGGTGACGAAGTTGATGTTCTGTCGGCGCAGGTCAGCACACACACAACTCTTTTCCTCTCTCTCTCACTGCATCTCACACTGCATCTCCCAGGCAGGCAGGCAGGCAGGCAGGCATGGCGAGAAATCCCCCGTGAAAGGAGGACGAAGAGGAGGAGATAGGAGGACGACGACGACGAGGGCGACTCTAACATACATCGGTGGGACGGTAGTCCGGCAGGTAATGCCACAGGGCCAGGCCGCCGATGACCGACAGCCGCGTGTGCCCGAGCTCGGGGATCTGCTTGATGATCTGGATCACGTCGCACGCGGCGTGCTCGATCTCCTCGAAGCCCAGAGACATGGCTGGCTGCTTGCTGGGGCGGTGGTGGTTGTTGTAAAGGAGCGTGGGAAGAGAAAGTATTTGAGAGAGAGAGAGAGAGAGAGTGTGTGAGAGGGATCAAGAGAACCTAAGGAACGAAGGCTGCTTGCTGGTCTGGCACGAGACGCTGGCCCAGCCGCGTCGTCAAGGGAGTGTGTTTGTGTGTGTGTAAGTGGAAAGAAGGGAAAGATTCGTCCAACCCGGGGGACAGGGAGGACGTTGCAAGGTGCAATGAAGAAGAAGAAGAAGAAGAAGAAGAGAGCGGACGATGAGTTGGAGTGAACAATCATCTATCGGGAACGCTCAATCGTGCGTGTCCCCTGGTGGTTATTATCACTTTTTTTGTTGGCCTGTACCTCCTCGTCCCTCACCCCTCCCCTCCCCTGATAAGTTGCTCTCGTGGCACACTACCTGTGGTCCGCAAATAGATAACCTAGCGCCCTCTCACGGGGGCAGGACGGAGCGAGGGAAGAAGGATTGGTCCCGGCCCTAGACTATTGTGTAAGTGGTGTACCTACCTCCTAGTCTAGCTCTCTGTCTCTCTATCTTCCTCTGTCTCTTTCTCTTTAGTACCTACCTCTAGGCACCTATCTTTCTTCCCTTTCGACCACCTATCTCGCAGAGCTATAGTTAGCCGACTACGTAATTAGTATCTGGCTTTCCTTCTTCTGGCCGCCCTCGTGGCGAGATGGGATGTAACGTTGAGGGGGGAGCGGTCCGGCCGGCCCTTGATCAAATCTCCCCGAATTTTGGACGGCGCCGGACGATCGGCCGTCTGCCGCTTTGCGAGTCGCGCGGGGATGAGGCCTGACCTGCCCATCCCCGTGTGGGCCGTCCTACGTCCCCCACCCGGCGGACGATTCGGCGGCAGCCGGGACCAGCGTTTCACGCCAGCGAGCGCGAACCGCTTCTGGGTGTGGTGCTAGTGCTTGCAGTAGCTGTAGGTGGCTTAGCATGGAAGCTCTGCCTCTTTCTATCTCTGTCGTGCTGCCTCCGATTCCCTTTCTCTTTCGCGCTCTTTCGTTTGCTTTGCTGTCCTGTCGGCCCAACGGACATCGGAGGGAGAGGAGGAAGAAGAGAATAGCATGGGCACGGGGAACGATGAATCGCATCCGCCGAATGCCTTATTACTCATAGCGGACAGCCGCCAATCTGCACGTAACTCTCGATGCAGTAGATAGATATGCTGCCGTACAGCAGCAACACACTACCAAGTCGCCGTTGCACGGCACTCCCCTCTTTCGTCCTGTGCCAGCTGTAGATAGCAGATCGACTACAACAAGATCTAAAGGCGTCACCTCCATCGATGATATGATATGGTGTGGTGTGGATGGGATATGGCGTGTTCTGGAGAAATGGATTGACTTGACTCGACTCAGACGGCGGCGGCGGCGTCGTCCTCCTCTTCCTCCTTCTCCTCCTCACCCTCCTCTTCCTCAACAACAAGCGCCCAGCGCCCAGAGACTAATTAATCGCCGACAGTCGTCGAGACAGGGCGAGGTGGGAGAGCAGTGAGAGCAGTGAGTAAGTTCTTACTTAGAATACCTACCTACCTAGGTACTTAGTAGCTAATTGGGGGTCCAATACTCCCCTACCATCATTGTCATCATCGATCATCGAGAAGATAGGTAGGTAGATAGGTGTAGAGAGAGAGCAAAGCCCGTTGTGGACGACCATCATTGCCATCGCCGCGGCCGTCTGAGCCCGGCACACTCGATCATTGGCCGACAACCTGAGCCGCCCTCCCTCCTCGTCGCCGGACCTTGGTGGCCCGCTAGGTTACCGGTAGTAGCTGCCGTAGTCCATCACCGCCGCCGTTTCTTATCCGTGGCGGGAGGGGAGGGGGCTGCGGTACGGGTTTCCCTTTTTTCTACTTTCCGCTTCCCACTACTGCATACGTAGGTATCAGATTACCTACTTCCTAGGCTTAGGTAGGTAGGTCTGTCTGCCCTTCTTGGACCCCGACTGACCGACCGGCCCGTCGTTCATCGCCCTCCCCTTCCCCGCCCCCGCCCGGCTGCCGTAGCGGGCGGGACGGGGCCGGTCACGCGTGTGTGTACCTAGGTGTGTATGTGCGTATGTATGTGTGTGAGTATGTATGTGCGTATGTACCCGCCATGTGCATCAGTCCGTCCCTCTTCTAGAAGCAGGTAGTACCGGTAGTACCGGTAGTAGTAGTACCGGTAGTAGTAGTAGGTAGTGTTTCGATCGATGCCCCGGGCTCCGGTTGTAGTCACTTAGTTATAGGTATAGGTACTACCCGGCACACACGTACCGATGCTGCTGCCGGCACTCAAAAAGAACGGCGCGGAGAGGAGGCGCCAGCCAGCCCCGAACCCAGCCTAGAGCAGAGCAGAGCAGAGCAGTCAGTCGCCTACCGATACTATACCATACCATACTACACTGTACTATACCCCATCATCCCGTCCGTGAGAGAGAGAGAAGAGTCCAGAACATTGCATTGCCCCTCCCTCTCTCACGTAGGTAAATCGCCTACCTTAGGTCTAAGGTAGGTCGCCTACAGTAGTACCGGTAGTTATTAGAGGGGAGAGAGAAACTAGCACAGAACCTCACCGAACCACCCGAGTCACGCACGTCTGACAGGCCTTGGCAGCAGCAGCATCGGGGCGGCCCTGGAGCTACCGGTACCGTACCTACCTTGATCGGCTGCGATGCCCGATGTGTGTACAGTGCTGCATAGCAGTTTTGTGTCTGGCGTGATGGCAATACCTAGGGATCGTGTGATACAGATCGTTTCACTTCATTCATCCTTATCAGACAGAAGAGCACAAGATCTCTCGAGAGAAGTAGTAGTATGTAAGTGACCCTGCGGTACCGGTTCAGCTTTTTCTGATGAGGATAAGCCAGCCACTGCAGAATGACCCAGAAAACACCGCAACTCTCTGCACTGAAAGACTCCTCGGTGGCCAGCCAGCCAGCAAGCTACCTATCTATCTCCATCATGGCATCTAGCGGATGGATGGATGTCCGCCCCTGGACCCTAGAGCCCTAGAGCCCTAGAGTCCTAGAACCCCCTCCGTCCCCGAGCCATGCAGACAGATGCCGCCGCCGTTTCGTGACGTGCTCTCTCTTGCCCACCACCAGGTACTTATGTCAAGCCCATAACTCCAACTATGACAATACATGCATGCATGCATGCCACGCGCCTATCCTTCCCTTCCCCCATACGTAGTAGGACCGACCCTGACAGGTACCTTAGGTACCTACCACGGAGGTGGCCCCAGCCTCAGGATCTCGCGGATCGAAATGATCGAGTCTACGGTGGTGGCCTCCGACGTCCTGCGACGGTATTCCCATCGTCGAGGGCCAAAGGTCTCCGTCTCCGCCTCCGTCTCCGTCTCCCCCCCTGATGCCGATGCTGATGACGATGATGATGATGACGATGATGGCGGTGGCGTGCTAGTAGTCTTAATAGCCGTAGCCGTGGCTGTAGCCGTAGCCGTAGCTGTAGCCGGGGGTGCTACGACGACGTCTGGTGGGACCTCCTGGATCGGGGACATCCCTCGCGAGCTACCGGCTCTTGCCGTGGCGGCGGCATCGTCGTCCCACCTGATATCGAGATTCCACCGGGGCCGCTTCCAGAACTTGAAACGTTCCACGCGCGTTCTGCGCCGGCGGCTGCGGCGGGCTTGGTGACTTCGGAAGAGCACCTGGAACCCCTACAGTAGCACCGCTTCGTCGTCACCACCACCACCACCACCCTGGTCGGCCTCTTCGTCCTCGTCCTCCTCCCACTCCACCTCGCCCGCCATCGCCTCGGCCTGCCTCTGGACTTCGGCCAGGCCGCTGAGCTCGGCCACGTAGTCTTTGTCTTCCAGCGCACGCTTCACAAAGTCCCAGTCGTCCGTTCTGTACGCCGACAGTACGGGTTTACTGCAGGCACTGCAGCAAGGGTACGACTGTCCCTTGATGATGAGGTTTTGGAACCGGTTCAAGAATCCACGAATTTGATGAGGTACGATACCCAGAGCCTGCTCATCCTCGGGGTTGGCTTCATGACTACCCGAGCCCGTACCCGTCGTCGGTGCTGGGGCATGGTGCTTTAGTGGATGTTGTAGCAGGCTCGTGAGGAGCTCGACAAGCAGCGCCGAGGCGATGGCAGCTATGCCAGGTCTCGTGACCGTGCACTGCTGGTCAAGGGTCAAGTCTTTCTGCGACTACACCAGTGTCAGTAAACGCTGTTCCCGGTTGAAGATATGCCAGCTGACTTACATCGCCGGGTGTGACGACATCGTTGCAGAAGTAGCAGCCTAGAGTAGCATCGTTGCCATCTAGGGGCTCGGCACCGTGTCTCATGACTACGTAGGTGTCAAAGCCAAGCGCCGCATTCATGACTATCTTGCCCGCTGCCTTGCCCATCACGGTCGGGAGCCATCTCGACTCCCTGCTATCCATGAGGAGGAAGATGGCGTCGTGCTCGTCGATGAGTTTCTGGAGCTTTTCGAAGTCCTCTTTCGTCTTCTCCGTGATGGGATGGCCTAACATGGGCACCGAGAGCACTTCGCCGTGGCTCTCGACACCCGGGTAAATCTCTTTCAATGCCTGCGCTGCTCGGATGGCCTTGGGAGCACCTCCGTTGAGGCAGTCGTTGTACACGAAAAGGGGCTGTCGGACCGGGTTCGAAAAGGACACTGCGCCATAATCGACCAGGGTGATCTTTCGCGCACCCCATCCCATCAGATTTCTCGACACGTAACTGCCGAGCGTGCCCGCCCCAAGAAGAAGACACCTCGTGTTCTTGATCACGTCCAGGTCCAAGTTGGGCGAGATTCGCCATTTCATCAGCTTCAAGTTGAGGTCGACCGACTGGTCCGCCAATCGAGCCGGGTTCATGGACTCGGCAAGGCTGACTGACCTCGCCTGGAGCTTTCCGGCGGGATTGCGCTCCCAGCCGGTCGCCTTCGGCATAGTGGACAGATCGAGGTCGTCGACAGGATCCATCGAGAGGTTCATGATGATGCTGCGCGCCTCGTGTCTGCGTGATTGGATGTCTCGGTAGCACAAGATTTGAACCTGGGTCAGGTGGAATCGCTGTCGAACGAGCACCAATAGGTTGCGCAGAGGCCAGGAGGGATACTCCTCGTAGGTGGAGGGATCTACGAAGGCCACGTATTTGTCCTCGTTCTTGACGCCGAAGAAGAAGCTGTCCTCAAACTCGCGGAGCGAACCTACTTCCCACTTGAAATCGAGCTCCTCCTCCTCATCTGGGGACGATGGCGTGGCGGACTTCTTGCGAGGGACCTTCTTCGCGAGGAAAAAGCCATATTCCCTGTTGTCGACGGTGTATCGCCAGGTGCCTACTCGATCGACTAGTGCGGTGCTCTCGGCTGAGGTCAACTTCCGGATCGCGCCGTCGCGCTTCCACTGCGGGTCCGAGTGCAGTGTCGGAAAGCCGAACCAATAAGTCATTCGGTACTTCTTGAGATCGGCATATGACAGAATGATGTAGTGTGACAGGAGGGAGGGGACGGAATAGATGGTGCCGTCTTTGATGGCATCCCATATCTATGAGGGTCAGCAAACAGGGGATCCGTCATGGCAGCCGTGGCTGTCTTGGAAGACGTACCTGACGCGCAGCATTATGGATCAGCTCTGTCTTGTCGAGCTGACGAAAGGCCTCCAGGGTGTTTGTGTTTCTGATAACGCCCTCGGCCCGCACGGCGTTCAACGGCACGCTGCAGACGCTGGGGTCAGTCACAAGCAGGAGAGGAGTGTGTGTGTGTGACACAGAGCAGCAGCCCAGCTTACTTGGTGCTGGTCAACGCACTCGCCAATACCTGCATCCGCACGCTGTCGTCTGGGGCCATGCCTGGCTGGGGCTCATAGAGGCCCAGGACTGGCCGAGCCGAGTCGCTGAGCTTATCATGATCGAGCTTGGAGGCGAAGAGGGAGGAGTAGAAGGGGAGCTCGATCTCGGAGGCGAAGGGCGCAAACTTGAGCGTGGCCATGGCGGAACTGCTGTCGGGCACCTGCGCCCGCGGGTTGGCAGTCGTTGGCAATGCCCAGGTCGTCGTTTCAAGAGTAAATGCTATAGTTAAGTAGGTAGGTTCTATGGCAACACGGGTCCGTGACAGATAAAGCTTGTATCCGCCGTTGTAGACAGAGCTTGTGTTTAGGTTGACCCAGAGCTCCTGGGCTGCATAAGTAAGATACTAGCGTATAGAGAGAGGTCTGACGGCTGGAGAAGGAGTCTTTCAGCGCGGGTGGAATGAGAGGTCGTCAAGTCAAGGTGGGAGTCCAGGCGATGGCTGTTGTTGCTGTGTTGTTGAATGAGGCAGAAGCAGAGAATGGAGTGCGGGGTGACGAGGTGGGCTGGACCTGAGCTACGACGCCAAGACCAGCTTTTAGCTTTATTCTTAGCAGGGTTCCGGCAGGCTGGCACAGTGATGATACTTCACGAAATGATACATGAGTGATTCAAGATTGGACAAAAGAGAAATAGATATAAAACCAAAGAATAAAGAACAAGGCGCACACAAGGTACCCAAGTTGGATACTTATTAAGCAGACTCTCATATCTACCTACTTACTTACCTACTACAAAAGGCAGATGATACACTGCCACGTTGCCGGCGGGCGGGAAGAGGGTCACATGTCGTCTTTTGTCATCGGGTCTGTTGCCTGAATCCGCGTCCTGATGATGCCCGGGCAGTGCCGGGCAGGCGGCTTTTCCCATCTCTGCCCCTCACCACGTCTGAGATCTCCGGCTGACGTGACCTGCCTTCTGGTGCAGCTCCCACTGGACGCCCTGCAACTTGCCAAGACTTACCTTTTTCTCTTGGCACCTGCCCACGCGGGGGCCACGGCTTCTGCCACGGCCCACCTGCCGCCTGTCACCCCACCTCATTCCGCTCGGGGTGGTACGAAGTACAAAGTACTTTTCCTTCTTCGTCTTCTTTTCGCGCCAGCAGCATTTTGATAGGCCATGCTGAATTTGCATACTACCTAGCCTCGAGATCTAAACTATCAACACAAGAGCCCTATCGTCCCAGAAGGCTACGGTATCGACTGGCGCCAGATCAGCCCAGATGTTGATTGGAATATGTGGTGGTAAAGTTTCCCACCTCGAGCCCCTTTTCCACACCAACGGACCCTACCACATCATCACCAAGCTCTCTCCCTCACTTACACGCGTCGCCAGCAAAATGCGCCGGCAAGAGTACCGTGGCCCAGTACCTGGTTGAGCACCACGGTTTCACGAAGCTGTACCTGGAGCCCAGCCCGGTCCCGGAGCCAGCTGAGCCTGCCAGCGGGGCATCAGCGGGCGGCACCACCACCGACCCGCGGGACGGCGACAACGCCGCCGCCGCCGCGCTGCCCTCGCGGCCAAGAGGAGCCGCCTCAGACCAGCAGGAACAGCAGCGGCAGACCTTCGCCTCGGCGGACGCGCTCCTGGACTTCGTGACGCGGCGGTGGCGCGAGCGGTGGGTGACGACGGACGTGCGCGACGAGGCCGTGCTGGACACGCTCGGCCGGCGGCCCTTCTTCCTGCTGCTGAGCGTCGACGCGCCCGTGCTGGTGCGCTGGCGGCGGTACCAGCACAAGCAGCAGCAGCAACGGCACCAGGACCAGCAGCAGGAGCAGGAGCAGGAGGAGGGAGGGGGAGAGGGGGAGGAAGAGGGGGAGAAAAAGTCCCGCAATGCTTCTTCTTCTGCTTCTACTTCTACTGCCACCACCACCACGAGCCCCATCTCTGACCTCGAGACCTTCGTCGCCGCCTCCGACGCGCACCTCTACTCCCCCTCTTCCCCCTCTTCCCCCTCCCCCTCCTCCTCCCCCACCTGCGCCCACCTCTCCCTCATGTCCCTCGCCACCGTGCGCCTGATCAACGCGTCCTCCTCCCTCCCCTCTCTCCACACCTCCCTCTCGTCCCTCTCCCCCTCCCTCCTGGACCCCTCCCGGCTCCGCCCCTCGTGGGACGCGTACTTCATGTCGCTGGCCAGCCTGGCGGCGCGGCGCTGCAACTGCATGAAGCGCGCCGTGGGGTGCGTCCTCGTCGACGCTAGCCGCCACGCCGTCCTCGCCACGGGCTACAACGGCACCCCGCGCCGCCTGCCCAACTGCGCCGACGGCGGCTGCGCCCGCTGCAACGCGGGCGGCACGGGGGCCGCGGGGCGGGATCTGGATGCGTGTCTGTGCCTGCACGCCGAGGAGAACGCGCTGCTGGAGGCGGGAAGGGGCCGCCTCGGTAATGGCAACGGCAACGGCAACGGAAACGGCCAGGGGGTGGGGGGAGAAGGCCAGGGCTGCGTGCTCTACTGCAACACCTGCCCCTGCCTCACCTGCAGCATCAAGATCGTCCAGGTCGGCATCGGCGAGGTCGTCTACAGCCAGGCCTACAGCATGGACGGCGAGGCCGCCCGCATCTTCCGCGCCGCCGGCGTCAAGCTGAGGCAGTTCTCGCCCGTCGGTTCCCCCTATTTCTCTTGTTGCCCTCTCTTCCCCACCGCCGAGACGGAAGACTTGTTTTTGCTAATACCTACCTTATCTATAACAGCCGGCCAACGGACTCATACACCTGGAGAATCTGGAGCTGCGGTAGGCCGGCCTGCTTGTTCGACGAGGCTGCCTTTGTATATAATTTACTGTCGCGTAAGGAAGGAATTCACGTAATATCTTCAGACGACCCAGGCCGTTGACAGGTCCCGTAAAGCTTAGAAACAGCGAAAGTAAACCCCACAGAACTTTGTAACAGCATTTAATGGATTAGCCTCGCAGCACGGAGTTCGTTTGACAAGCCGACCTCTAGATGACAGTTGGAAGCTTCGCGAAAAGGTCAAAATGCGCCCATTCACGAGGTTGATTAGAGGTATTTAGTAAGATTAGTGCGAATTAATGCATTCGACTATTAACCGTGGATGTAGATATCGGCACGATAGTCGAAAGCTCTCGTCACCTGCGTTGTTTAATACAAGACGCACTTGACACATTCCCTCCAAGACACACCCAGCTGCAGCTACTGATGTTGTTTGACTAGCTGCAACCAAACATGTCCGTTCGAGCCAACAGGTAGGGACCAAACTGGGAAGAGGACGTGTGTCGCGTCGCAACTGTGGTATCTCTTGCTTCTTCCTAGGGTATCTTATCCATTGCGAATAGGACCCTTTCACCACACCCTCCGGCTGCCTTCACTGATGTGGACAGACTTATGCGCCGGTGGCGGCCTTCTTGGCCTTCCTCTTTTGGATGGCCTTCGAGATGAAGAGCGCGACGAGACCGAGACCGACGACGAAGACGATGGCTGCGTACGCGAGAGCAGTCAGTAAACGATCGGCTTCCCTCAGGATGAAGGGTTTTTGGAGAGGCTGGGAAGAATCCGGGTCAAGGGCAGAGTCGGATACGCTGAATCAGCGACAAGGGCTTACCGAAAACAACGACGACACCAGCTTCCTTGGCGGCCCCTACATCGAGTCAGTACTCTTGAGCGCGTCTCTGCCTTGAATCGAGGACAACTCACAGTTCTCACGCTTGGCGAGGTGGTTCAGGGTGTCGCGAGCGACAACGGCGTTGTTGATGGCAGGCATTCTGGCAACTTTTCTAAAGAACCCGTCAACAATTGAGCTCGGAATGGTGACAGAATAGACTGTTGGCATGCAGAGACATCACGGCCATGTCCAATTGCAACCGGATAGCGTAATCGTGGAGCGAGCAAAAAAAAGACGCATTCAACACGCCCTGCACTGGCGAGTCGACTGCTCACACCGCTCTCGGGCAGAGCCAAACGATCGCGGCACAAGCTGGTTGACAAAGCGGAATATCCCATGGCACGGAACGGAATGGGTGATCCGTCTCTCCACGTCCAATTGGCGAAGAAACACTATTGCGTACCTCGTGAAGACGGATAGAAGCGTAGGTGCGAGGGTCGGTCAACAGGGCGAGTCGCGAGGAGGAGGCGTGTTTGATAGGTGTGACTGCGAACAACACAAGCCTTGGTTAGAATTGGGAGGGCTTCGACTGGAATCCGCGCAAGGACAAGTGAGTTGGGGAGAGGAAAAAGAAAAAAAGAATCGGGAAAATGGTTCCGGGGGCTAGGAAGCGGTAATATGGCGATGGAGAGACAGATGGAGCTTCGAGTCAAGCGAAGAGCGAGACAGCCGCACCGCCCAGAAAGCTTGGTTGCTAGACCGATGCGGGTGGCCGGCAAAGCCCTGCAGCGCGGATTTTGCCCGCGGGCCAGCCTGCAGACCTGCGCGATTTTGCGCCCTAGTGGCCCCGGTGCACTGTCCACCGGGCAGGGATCACTGAACCCATAATGTGGGTTGAGTAATACCGCAATAGGAAGCGAGCTGGCATCTCTCGACTGGGGTGGATGGGGTTGGAATGCGACGACGCGGAGCGGGATAAGGTAGCGTGATAACCGGAACCGCAGAGCGCCAGGTCTCCAGCTGCCGAGGCCCCAGCCCGGCCGCTTCGGAGCCTGTGTCTCCAGGTAGGTAGGAAGGATGAGGAGGGGATGAGAGGAGGTAGCAATTGGACTTCGCTCACTCACCAGACTGAGGGAATTTCCTAGGACGGGTAGGGAAGCTCTGAAGAGTTGTTGGAGAGGTCGGTCGGGTGAGAGCACGAGACGAGATGGAGATGGGATGGAGAAGTTTGGAGATTGAACTGACAGGCCTGACAAGACCCCGAGCAGCAGCACCAAGCGAAGTGGGGCTCGTTTGTTTACTGGGCAGTTGGATTGCCTTGCCCGGCCAATTATCAGACGAGGGGGAAGAAAAGGGCACTCCGCCATGACGCTACGGCACCATCAGGTGGTAGGCACTTCCTTCACATGCCATTATCGCGCCTTTCTCCAAGTACCTCTAACCTTCTTCTCCCATTTTCCCATGTTCAAGGTCCTTTCCACCAATCTGCGAGTCGGGCCCTGCCTCGCGAACGGCGCCTCGATGTTTAAACATCAACGGACGAGGTAGGCATCGCTCTCGCACCTCACATGATGGCGCCTCATCTGTACTACAGCAGAGACCAGGTCACACCTGGCTCATGCCGCCATCACTTGGACAACGCCGAGGACAACGCCATCGAGAATGGGACCGTGACCCCAGCTGTAACTTGCAAGGTAGTACCGTACCCCTCGTCTCGGAAACAACATGGACATGGCGCTATCACGGGAAAAGACCGACGCACCGACCAACCCGTCCATGTCCGTGCCAGACAGATCCCAACTTTTCCATAATAAATTAAAAAAGCCGCAAAGTCGCGATTTTTCGGCGTTGCCGGCCCCAAAGCATCTAAAGAGTCGGGCGCGCGCCACGCACCAGCATGACATAAATTGGCTATGCGAGCCATGTTGACGGGTTAGTATCATATGCGAGATAAGTTACCGCGCGACGACTCGTTGGTGTCAAGTGCTCAGAGCTTATGATACTCATATAACACCAAGTGCCCTCCCGATGCCAATGCTTCTCCGTTGCGCTCACAGTCTTCCCGGACGGTCGAGAAGACATTGAATATTCGACATTTCATACCCGAGTCATGAGAAACTCATCGTCACCTTGTGCTGCAGCTGCGCAAGGACTGCCTCTAGTCTTGATATCTGCTGTTTATTCCTCCTTATGACTCAATATATCTCAAAGGTGTTATTGAATCGCGAAGACAAGAAGACATGATGCCGCTGGAACAGGAGTGAGACTATGAGTAGTTGACAAGTATCAGCACCGGGGCGAGCCGCCGACTTCTGAGTACTTGGCTGCCCAAATGCCTACTACTGTAGGTGCTCGTATCACGACAGCAGGTGAGGACGCGAAACGCACAGCCTGGAGTACCACAAAAAAGTCCAAGACTGCAGTTCTTCCACAAGAGCGCTAAGTAAGTCAACTTCAACTCGGCACGAAATAAGAGACGGGATGAGAAGATACCTTGGGAGTCGATAGACCGGGACTGCGAGAAGATGTCTTGGGCAGCTCTGAGCCTGAGCAAGGGGCTCGCAGGTCGAGTCTCGACAACAGACATATGTGCTTGTCTATCTGAACAGAGTTTACAAGACCATCGTACCACTCAGAACAATACACATCAAACACCGCAAGGCTTGACTCAAGGGTCCGACATGGCTCTCTCTCTCTCTCTTCGTCAACAAGTTCGAGTTTATCCAAGAAGCTCTGCCTACGTACACGCGATCCCCCCCAGAGCACTGCCGCGAACGCAACCACGCCGTCGTCGACTGAGTGCCCGCCGCGCCCAGCGAGGAGGGCCAGAAGCGTATTTGACGTGGAGAACCGCCAACGCGCTCCATCTTCGACGTTCCTGGTGCCGGGGCGTCGTCTCTCGCAGCTGGGCGCACGCCTCTGTTGATTGGCTTTCCCGCCTTCCTGGCTGGCACGCCTCCTTCTCTCTAGAGAGATTCTGCTCTGCCTGTGTGTTGGTGACAGGGTTTTCTTCATAAGGAGTGGGCGCGAGTATGAGATGCGTCCCGTCCCGTCCCGTCTCGTCCCCAGGTATTGGAAGGGCATTTTGAGCTATCCAGCCAGCCGGACAGCTACTCAGGTAGTAGCTGATAGTCGACGGACCAGGCACACCTGCTGTCAGCTACCATCGACCGCAGATTTCTGCACACCGCGAAAGACGCGTCCGGAAGTGAAGAAGAGAGAGAGGGCGCGTGGGAGGAGAGGGCATCTCCCACGAATTCGCGTGCGGTGTCGCGTCGTGTGCAATTGCTCGACTCGGAGAAGCAGCCAGTCACACGCGCCGCAAACAACCGACCAGGCAGACCCCCACGGCCAGTCGGTCGTGCCATTGCCGCTCGAGCTGGAGGGGAACCGAGACCACGGCGTCGACGCTCGCGGCCATCACCACGGCGTGCCAGCTGCTCGCGAACCCGGGTACCCGGTCACCTCCCCGGCTCGGCGGTGCTCTCCCGCTCCCCCCGTTCTCCGGCCGGGAAGGCCGGGGCGGCTGGCTGTACCCGGGTACTTAGTACCTGGGTAGGATGCGTCCCCGTCAGGACCGAAGTTGACGCGCGGACGAGAGAGAGCCCCAGCCAAGGCAAGCCAAGCCATCGTCGTCTTTGGGGCGTCGAGAGCGGCGGCAAACAAATGCGATGGTGGTGGGGAAGCGTTGCCGATCCCCGCCGGCCGGCGCGGGACCGTCTGCATCTACGGCGCCGCGCCGCACGAACGCACTGGAGAGACCTACCGAGAGGTAGGTATTGCGTGTGTGTAAAAAAAAAAAAAAAAAAAAAAAAAAAAAAAACCGAAGGGGACTACGGTAGATACGCCGGGTCATCCGCGTGGAGGCAGATCAGAGTAAGTCGCCGCGGCGTTCAGGCAGAGAGCGAGAGAGAAAGAGGAGACGCCGACTGGCTGGCCAACACGGAGTCGCGCTTCTCGGTCACGATGGCTGTTGTCAAGTCTGTTAACATCTAGCAACCACCTACAGACCGAAGCGCGACTGCGCAGAACCATTATGGACGGACGTTCAGGCATCGGATCGAGACGGGTCGGCCCTACGTCGTGTGTGCAACGTGACGAACTTCCACGGCCTCTGGAAGAAAGCACATACATCAATCATTATGTGATGATCATCAGGTCTACGTACTTGCCTCGTTGCAGCACAAACTTATCTGAGGTATACACCCCGTCCTGCTTGGGCCGTCCCACCGCGTTCCTCACGTAGAGAGAGGGCTCCGAAATTCGATAGAGGAGGACACGTGACGGATGTCCAAGGGTAACTGACTCCGGCAGGCATTACGCATAACCTGAAGCTAAGTAAGTAGTCCCGGCGACGAAGGCTCAAAGATCATCGTCGGTCTTGAGTTTCGTGTCTCGAGCGTGGGAGAATTTTCAGCGCCGGGACGGGGTTGAGATCGAAGGCGCAGACTGAGAGAAGGAGGAAGAGGAAGAAGAGGGGGAGGAGGAAGAGGAGGAGAAGGAGGAGGAGGAGGAGGAGGAGGAGGAGGAGGAGGAAGAGGAAGAGGAAGAGGAGAGGGAGGAGGAGGAAGAGGAAGAGTCCAGCTCAAGGGTTTCGCAGCAGCAGTAGAAAAAAGGAAAAGAATTTGAAGGACTGACTGCAATCATTGCAGTATGGTCGTCGCCGTCGTTACTGCTGCTGCTATCTGGATATTAAGTAGGTAAGTTACTCAGGGGTTGGGCCCGAGAGCTTGGGCGTCATCGCTCTGCGCCCAGACACGACAGCGTAAAATTCTTGGGGTACATGGAAAGAAAGCAGGCAAGCACCCAGGCACTCGAGAGGCATGGGAGAAGACGGCAGATAGTCTTTTTTACTGCTCTCTATCTCTCTCAATCTATCTGTCTCTATCTCTCTCTCTCTCTCTGTGTGTGTGTGTGTGCGTGTGTCTCTCTCTCTCCCATGTAAGAGCCCATATCCGTCGAGTGCTCCGCGTCAGGGAGACTCTTCCCGCTCCCCTCCCCCCTCGACGTCGTCTAGATAGGGGGCGGATTTTCAAGTATTCAGTTGCATACTTACTGCCTTTGCTTTCTATGAAGTCTGCGTCCGTGATAGACCTACCGGTAGCTAGGTACCTAACCTATTCAGACTTGTTCATCATCTTTCTGCTCGTGGTGCAGGTGCTGTTGTACCTGGCAGGCTGCTTTGGATCAGAACTCGCTGTAACCACTATTGTCGATGCTGCTGCTACTGCTGCTGAGACCATTGCCTGGAGCACCCAACGGCCCCCTTATCGGAAGACGTCACAGCACTTGGTTTTAGGGGCATGGATGCATACGCACTTTCAATACTGTCGCGGTTTCTGAATGCTTCTCACATGACCGACGACAATCTCGAAGCATCAGTGTGGACGGTAGGTCATAGGCCAGGATGCAGAGCGCCCTTCTCTGAATTTTGTCCCATGTATTCATGTATGTTTCTTCTTTCTAGCCGGGCATAGATAGGCCTTCACGTGCTCAAAGTAGAGTGGGGGCCCCGAGCGACTACCCTCGGTACAATAAGCCCTTACCAATAGAATGAACGCTCCCAAATAACTACAACTGTCTTAGTCACGGCCCTCACTTCCGCGCCGTCATGTTGCCCCTCAGAGACAAGCCCTTCCAATGCAGCAGAATCGTCGGCAGGATGCTGACGCCTACGATCAGGCCGGTGGCGAGCGCAGCGCTCTTGGCGACGCCGACGGTCTCGAACAGGTCTGGGAACCTGGAATGACGATGAAAAGTCAGCACGCGACTTAACGAGGGGGGAAAGAGGAGAAAGGGTTGCAAGGTGCAAGAGGACGAGTAGCTGTGTGGAGATAAGGCTGGGTAAAGTAGGTATGAGCAGGAGAGGGGAAAACAGAAGGCCGCGCCGGCGTACCAGAAGGGCCCGATGAAGCCCCAGATCTGGCGGACAAAGGTGATGAAGACGCCGATGCTGGCGGCCTCCTCGGGGTAGCAGTCGACGGCGTAGGTGATGAGCACGGTGGTGACGATCTGGTTCCCGGCGGCGGCGATGCCGCAGCCGACGATGGGGGTGACGTTCCAGTGGCCCACGGGCGCCTGCTGGGTGCGCACGAGGAAGACGACGATGCCGCAGATGGTGAGCAGGTAGCCGCCGTAGCTGAGCCACAGGCGGAACTCGGGCGGCGGGCGCCCACCACCGCCGCCACCCGCGGACGCGGCACCACCACCACCACGACGCCGTCGTCTGGTCATCCACCAGTCGCTCGCGCGGCCGCCGATCTGCTCGCCGATCAGGGAGCCGACGATGAGGCCGAGGAACTGCAGGCCGAGCTCCTGGGCGTCGAACATGAACTTCTCGGCGAAGAGCTGCGGGATCTCGACCGTGGTGAGGACCGAGGCGAAGAGGAAGACCATGGCGTACGCGCAGGCCGGCACCATGACGCACGCGTACTTGGCCATGCGCAGCGGCGACACGAACTCGAGCGGGCTGAGGGGCGTGGGGTCGATGCGGCGGAACCTGAAGTACGACTCCTTGATGACCGCCGGACGGCCCTCGTCGTGCTTGACGTGGCCGTGGCCGTCGCGCTCGCGCAGGAAGCGGGTCTCGGGCCCGAGGAAGAGGTACAGCAGCAGCTGGACGCCGTTGACGATGGCGAGGACCCAGTAGATCCAGCGGTAGCCGACGCGCTGGGCGACGAAGCCGAAGATGAAGGGCGCGAGCGGCACGCCGAGCGTGACCATGACGGTCCAGATGCCCATGTAGCGCCCGCGCTGGCGGCGGAAGAAGGTCTCGACCACGACGGCGCTGCCGATGGCCGCCGCGGGCGAGCAGAAGAAGGCCTGCAGGGCGCGGCAGGCGGCCATGGCGCCGTAGGAGCGCGAGCGCGCGCACCCCACGTTGAAGAGCAGGCTGCCCAGCAGCGAGGCCAGGAAGATCGGCCGCCGGCCCCAGCGCGACGAGAGGGGGCGCCAGAACAGCGGCGCGCCGCCGATGACGGCGATCTGCAGCGACGTCAGGTACGAGGCCTGCTGCAGCGAGATGTGCAGGTCCTCGGCGATGGTCTCGTAGGCCGGGATGATGCTCGAGGCCGTGAAGGTGGCCATGCAGGCGTGGAAGGCGACGAGCAGCAGGTTGACGGTTTTCTGTTGTCCCCCTCTCGTCAGTCAGTCACTCAGTCAGTCAGTCGGCCTCGTCTCGTCCGTCACAGTCAGTCGGTCGGTGAAGATGGGAACTGTCTGTCTCCTCACCTTCCACTGCGGCCAGTTGTAGGGGTCGGCGTCGGACATGCTGGGCACGGGGTCGAGGGCCAGCGTGCCGTGGCGCTGCAGCAGGTACTGGCGGTGCTCCTCGCTGAGGCCGGCGCCGGGCTCGGGCTCGACATTCTCCAGGTCCTCGCGGTGCTGCTTCTCGTGGCTCGCCGCCGTCGTCTTCTCCGTGTCGGCCATGGTGTCGACGGCGCCTCTGCTGCTGTTGTCCGGGGAGGAGAGGCTGCCCATGGGGGTGGGAATTGGCTTCTAGCTGGTGCGGAATGTCTCTGGGGAAGTGTGACTAGCGACAAAGTTGCCCACGGGGTCGAAGGGGGTCGACCCGGGGGAAAAAACGGGGGACGCTTGCTTGGATCCCTTAGTCTTGAGACCTCAGGTATTAGTCAAGCAAGAGGCAAGCTGACAGTGGCTGGCTGGCTGGCTGGTTGGCTGGCTGCGACTTGTCTGTCTGCCGTGATACTTGCCGTGATGCTCAACCGAGATCTGCGGTGGATATGCGCAGTACCCTCTGGCATGGGTAAGTAGCCGGCCCCCTACCAGGTCGATGCCGATCAGATCCATAATAAGCCCCGGTGTAACTTTTGGGCCGAGCCAATGATACCCTTGCCATACAAATCCTCATATAAGGGGTATTATCTGCAAAATTTTCTCTTCCGCACCGACTTATTCACCATCTCCGGTCCATTATCACTAACACCGGTCCCTACTATAGTACCAGATTATTACCTTGCGTGCATGCGTTCTGATTTTTATTGCGTTTTTCGCGTTATCTGCGTGCCTTGCGTGCCTTGCGTGCGTTTTGATTTTTATTGCGTTTTTCGCGTTATCTGCGTTAGTTGCGTGCCCTGCGGTCTGATTATGCCTGCGGTTATACTGGACCTAGTCAGTACGTATTGAAGCCTCTCGAGTGTTCTTTTTTTGACTGCGATTCCAACTGCGTGGTGTTTTAGCTATCAGTCATGACTTTGAGCCCTGCGGAACCTTCGAAGCCGGCCAGACCTACCGATTTACCTTCCGGTAACCCTCTAACGCCTAAGGGGACCCTGATGCCTTGGGAATTGCTTTAATTAATGATGACGGGATATATATGGGCTGGGTGCGTTTTAGAAGCAAGCACTTGGTGGAGTAATATCTCCGGGCCGCACTGACGGCCGGTAATGCTCTTAATATTACTGTGATTCGACTGGGCCGGCGTTGGACCAAGGAATAACGCGGAGAATTCAAGACCTGGCGGGAGGGCGTAGGAGAGTGTGTATTAGAAGCCTAATACTTAATGTGCATACCATTAGCGTTAATATATGCTTAATATCTCTTCGGTATTTCGGCCAGTAAATCCAATATAAAACTCTCTGGCAGAGCGTCCTAAGCGTTAATGACCCATTACCGCAGCTGGTTGTATAAAGGCTTCTCTATATTACCATGGCAGTCCTCGATGTGGTCCTTTATCTAATTCCAGCAGGTCTTAATGGGGTTAAGGTCGGGAGAGAAAGGAGGCTATAAGATAACGTTGATTCCCAGGGATCTTATGTATGCCTGCGTTGCTTTGGAGGCGTAACCCGGTGCGTTATCCTGCTGGAAAGAGAGAGGCCCCCCGTATAGAGCGCAGTTCTGAAGGTAGTGGTAGACGACCGGTATAGTACGCTCGCAGTAGGTCGTGGTGTTGATTTTGCCCTAATCCTTCTCCCAGAAGAGACCTGGACCTTTACCCCATCTCCCAGAGAAAGAGCCCTAAAACATCCATCCCCCCTTTCTTTGGTGTTTTTCAATAATGCAGGTAGGGTCGAATTCTTTTCCCTGGCGGCGGGTGACATAGCACTTCGTGTGATAACCGCTAATGACCCAGGTCTCGTTACTCTAAAGGATGTTACCCCATTGCTTAGGGGTCCAGTTGACATGCTCTTGAGCCCACGCAAGGCGGAGCTGGCGGTTTTTCTCGGTAATGGGTGGTTTTCGACGGCCGGCGCGGCGGTGGAATCCCAGGCTTCGAAGAGTGTGCCGGATAACGTAGAGGCCGAAAATCCCATTAAAGAGCCTTATGGATAGCTCGAGCCACCCTATGCGGCGACTCTCCTTTGAAGATGTGATAAATTCGACCAGCTCCTCTTGTTGCTGGGCGGTTATGACTCTAGGGCGGCCAGAGCGTGGCTTGGGCTTGGGCTCCCTTAAGGCCAGCTTGATCTGGTGCCGAGTGAAGCTAGTGGCCTGCTGTATCTGCCGGCGGGTTAAGGAGGCATCGTGAGAGAGCGTTCGAATGCGTGCGCGGTCGATTTCAGAGGTCTGCTTTATGGTAGCGGTTGGAACGGCGGTGGTCTGCAGAAGGAGAGATTTTGGTCTGTAGCAGTAGAAATTTGGTGTATTAGCAGATGAAGAGAGAGAAAGGGAAAGGAGAGAGGAAAAGGAGTAAAACCAGTAAGAAATTTGACATGATACAGGCCCTGATACAGGCCCTGGTAGGTGACCAGGGGAGGTGTTCAGGGGTCATCCACTCTGTGGTATAATTAGTATGGCGCCGGAGATGGGTGGGGAACAGAGTACTTGGAGGGTGGCCGGTTACTTATGCCTGCAACTGCAGTATTTGATTTTCTGGAGACCTCTGGGGACTGGTGTGGATTTTCGCTAATATGCAGTAGCTTTGGCTGCTGGCGCTGCTGGCGCTGCTCGCGGCTCATTTCAGTGGGCGTCGTCACGATGGAGGGTGCAGGGATGTCACCGTACCTTTTGCCCGGCTGCTAGGCCGTTGTGAGATAAGCGAAATGCCGCGGTGAAAACAAGCCTCCGCTCCCGTTACGTCCGGTGCGTCTTCAGCGTTTCTACTTGTCTAAAGGCCAGCGGCTGTTGCCGTCATCCAAGTCACCAGCATCGGTTACCGGCTACCGGTAGCACGAACCGCCTCTGCAGTAGGCTGCATGCGCTGTCCCGCCCGGCGCCCAACATTCCAGGCGTCTCCGAATCGACCTGGGAACCCCCGCCCCCTCACCAGCTCGACGGAATAAAACGTACATAGCAAATTGGACCCACTTTTCCCGCAGTCATATTAGCCAATCAGATGGAGCCTCTCAGGGGTTATTATAATACTGTAAATGCTTTACTTACGTCACCCTAGCCATGATTACCTTTGACACTCCTTTATTGCTTAATACCACGAAGTCTTTATTACTTGCTAAGTATACCATCTGAAAGCCCTATTCGAAGGCATTTCTTACGTTATTTTTTCTCTGCAGATTTCTTATTATAATGCCGCCGATTCGAGGCTTAAAACAACTTAATACCCCCCGACGCGCTCGTATTCGCGGTGTGCTAAATGTATTCGAGCATTTCGACTTATTAGGCCCTAGGGTAGGCCAAATAATAATAAAACGCGTACTAGAGTACCTTAACTGCCCTAGAACTACTGCGCGTTAGGTGATGGAGGACCGCGAAGAGGAGGATAAGTTCCTCGACCTCGAATTAGCTTAGACGAGCGCTCCTTATCCCGGCGACCGTACTCTTTACTGCGATCCTTGCTTCTCCTTCGATCCGCGCGGCCGTGGCGGGTATTATCCGTGGTAAAGGGCTTGAGGCGTGGTGTTTAGCCGCGATAACGCCTGCGACCTTGATGATTACTTGGAGCATATCGAACGCACTGAGCCGCAGCATATATACGAGCTTAGCCAACTTAACTAGACCAATACAACGGCCCAGGCCGGCATCTCCACCAACGCTGCGGAGGGTATAATCTCCCGTATCATGGCTTAAACCCATGGCTGGCACTCCCGGCTTAAAGATGTGAAGTAAGGCCGCAGTAAAGTACATCAGCAAATGGCCCTAGAGCGTACCCTTAAGGAGAAAGACCTAGGATACTTCTGGCGACCCGAATGGATACAGACCTTTTTTTGTACCGATAAATTCCACTTCGGCTTTTAACCTGATCAATGCGGCCGGGTCCACCGCAAGGCTAAGCACGCTAAGCAACCCTTTACAATACGTAATGACGACGCGAAGAGCCCGCTGCATATTTTCGAGAATAATGAGGCCCGGTAGAAGTACTTTGAGCAGATGACGGTTATCCGGCCAGAAGGAGAGTACTACCCAAGGAAGCTCAGGGGTGCCCGGGCCGGCCAGGTCTTTAAAAAGAAGGATCCTTGGGAATAGACTCTAATTTACGCAATGGGAGTTATTGGCATTGATTATAAGCCCAAGCTTTACTGGTACGAGGTCCCTTTGAATGACTATGGCAAAATTAACGCCCGCACATATATTATAGTATACGGCCGGGTTTTATCTGATATCGAGCGGTATATGGGCTTAAAGGAGTTCTTTTTATGGGAAGATGGTGATAAAACCCATGGGAGTAAGGCCGTACGGGAATGGGTAGCCAAAGAAGGCTGGAACATTGCTTAAAACACCAAGGTGTGCCCGGAGATTAATCCGGTCGAGGATCGCGGTGTGATAAATGCACTGAGATAATGGCAGAGGAATTCTGTTTACAGTGATATGGTATAGCTACGCTTTTGTATTGATGACGGGTGGGAGAATGGAGTTAAGCAAGAGGTTGTAAATAAGGCTATTCTTTTAATGTCGAAGAGGTGGGAGGAGATAATCGAGAGAGGAGGGCATCGGCTTAATCGGTAGAGCACAATACCAAAAATTCATTATAACCATTTAAGTTATGATTATTTATAGCTTTATTCGTTGTATAGTAGTAAGTAGCTAGCTAGGTGGTGTGGTGGTGTTCTTTTATTGATGATATTCCCGCTGCTTCACTTTTGCTATAGAATTGGTGGGAAGTGGAGCAGCCCGGATATCCCCATATAAGCTGACCCACCAGTCTGTACGTTTTATTCCGTCGAGCTGGTGCCCCTGTCTTCGGCACTTGCTTTCAGCTGTTTGTTTCAGCACCGTACCATGCAGTACACCAGGATTGCTGTTTCGCTGCAGCCTGCCAGTGCAGTGCTGCGAGACGACGGCGGCCCTGACAGATAATAGGAAGGAGTCGTGGGTCTGTGCCATCGCAGCGCCGTCGTCCATGCGCGACGGCAGAGATGAGATATACCAGTCGATTCTGCGGCAGAGATACCCCAGACTGGTATTCCACTTGCCTCCATACTTCCCCGGATCCTTGGTCACGATAGGTCCCACCGGCGGAGGGGAACATCATGTAATAATTAGTCAATGACAGTGCGTGAGTCCAGCCCCTCCCCGAGCCCCTCCTGTCCGTTCCTCGGTGTAGCTGTCAGTGATGAAGAACAGGAGCCGAGCGCCTTCTCTGCTTTCCGCCTCCGGTCGACCGACCCACAGGTCATTTGGCAACGCCAGCGCTGGAATGGACACCGGTCCTGGGGCATCATTTTCGCTCCCTAGCGTCCGGCTTGGCCAGACCTCATACAGGTCCGGCAGACGTCCCTCACGCATACTTGCATGTCGTTGTTCCTTCAAAAGTGGCCGACTTTGTTGAGATCGTCCGGGGAACGAGGGGGGTTGTATGATGCGCAAACCCTTTCCCCGACGTACCTCATGACACCTCACCACGCGTCAAAGCACCAGGACGGGAAAACATCGAAGTCCGATTTCTCTGAGCGCAAGTCCGGGTGCCTCTCGAGGCCGGCCGTTGGCCCCGTACCGAGCGCCGTTTGCCGCTCGCTCACATTGACTACCGCCGTCGTGTCCCCGAGTGCCGCCGTAGTATGCCGGCTGTGAACAAGTCCCGTCCCGCCGCGCTGCCATTGGTCCGCGGATCCCTGTCGTTGCCTGATCGGGACACCGTGGTCCACCGTCTCCGGGGCCCCTCAACCCGGTGCTAGAGCCCGGTGTGCTGCTGAACTTCGCCCCCGATCAACCCCCCGATGGCGTAGACTCAGCAATCCCTGAAAGGTCAAGAAGGAGTTTTAACGTCTCGATACCTAGGAATTATAGATTACCAGGCATCGATCAAGAGTGTTCGAGGGAGAGAGGTGGAAGCTTTGGTGAAAAAAAAAAAAATGAAAAAAATATCAAGAGGGAGGGGAGGAGAGGAAATGGAGTAGGTATTTTCTTTTGCGTTTGTCGTAGAGCTCCGCTTGATAGTTAGGTACTTAGGTATGTGGATGGTAAACTTGCTGCGTGGGTCATTGTAGAAAAGAGGAGAGAGATGCCGGAGGCAGGTCAAGTAGTCGTACCCCAGAGCAGAGAGAGTCCACACAACATATCAGCTCGCCCATTATGGCAGACCTCTCCATCAGATTCCAACCTCTACATCAGATCTCGACCTCTACGTTGTACGGTATCAGCACCTGACCCCTTCCGCGGTTTTTCCCCAGTGTTGTGTGGCTTAGCCCGGCTGGGAAGCATGGAGATATCGGCTGCGCGCCGTGGCCCAGGAAGTACTCCCTTGAGATGTGGGATGAGAATATGGTAATGCTGAGAGCGTTCTACATGGAGTACGAGTACAGAACTCGGAGGATCGATTCTCATGGGAGTAACCGAGGCGGTTACTTATATGTAGTAAAGTAGCTGGGCTATGAAAAGTACACCGTACGGAAGGCACCAGACACTGAGAGGGGTACAAAAGCAAATTCTGCAGGGGTAGCTGGGAGTAGGCTCTCCATCATCTCTACCATTACCAAATCACACTCTTTGATTTCCTCTTCTTTCTGGTGATTTCGCCCGGACAGGCGGGTGTTCTAACCACCTAGCCGGCCGGCTTTTCTTTTCTCTCTCTCCATCAGCTCTACCTCGCATTAGCTCTACCTCTCCACCAGAATCGGTGACGCCGTACGGCTTCTCTCTCTCCATCAGCTCTGCCTCTCATCAGATCTACCTCTCATCAGACCTGATGGCTGTGGCTCGACCTCTCCATCAGCACCTACGGTGACGCCGTACCCTACGGCTCAGCATCTCATCAGCTTAGCACCTGCCCCTCATACAACATCTCCTTTTTCTGGTGATTTCGATATATCAACGACAATAAATATACACTTACCAACCTGCCCTCGAGCCTGTCATTCGAGCCGGGGCCGGCCCAGGACCGGCTATCGAACCACTCGGCCCCACGGCCCGTGGCATCGGTCCCTTTCCGAGCTCGTCTCCCAGTCCCATCTGTCTCCCATGGCATGGCGAGAGACTCGACAGGTTCGCCTCGTACCCGGAATTTATCATGCCACTGCCGCGCTGCTTCACTCCGTGGTCAGCAAGGATGCCTTCTTACTTGGCTAGGAGGTAGCCGTAAGCTACTTTGGGTACCTACCTACTTATATATCAGCTCTTCGGGACGATCAGAGAGACAGGCTGGGGAATCATGGCAGTGACCGGGAGGGCGACATACAATCCGCACAGGCAAGACCATCATCCACCGTGCCTACTGACCATACACCCCACCTCATCACAATATGAGATCCGTCGACGAAGTCTCGCGAGAGAAGCCGCCTGCCTAGGTACCTATAGATTTCATTTTCGAACGCTCCCTGCCTAGCCCATGCTGCCGAACCGGTTCCGCTCCAACGCCGATGTCATGCTGCCATGTTGCTCGTAAGTTTTCCGCTCCCCGTCATTATTTGAGTATCTCACATAAAGTACTTAAGTACCCTACCTACTTCACTGCCGAATCACCGTCCGCCATGCCGGATTGAACCCGGTAGATCAACGCAACCGGTAGGTAGGTAAGCTACACGCAAACACCACATACGCGTCACAAGGAGGGGGTATATCCGCCGCGTCTCATCATGACCCAACACCATACCTGGCATCCGTCCGTCCGTCGTCTATCCCTCCACGTTCTTCGCCAATCATCTATGTGCGCCCTCTCACATCCCGAAACTTTCTTTCTCACAACCACGTCCTACTTGAGCTGAGCCGATGGTAGCTCTTCCCGTACTGTCCCCCCCGCGTCTTCCTGCCACCTTTGCCTCCCTCGCCGCCGTCGCCGCTGGCGCCTTCATATGCCTCGGCCAGTAGGTCGGTGCCGCTGGCGAACGCTGCGCTGTTACTGCTACCGTTGCCGGCCAGGTCCTCGAGGAAGTAGTGGTTCGGGCCCGGCGCGTAGCCGACGCGCCACGCGACGCGCATGTCGGCGGCGTCGGGCCCGTGGCCGCACGAGCCCGCCAGCGCGCGCGACGGCGGCGAGTTGACGGCCACGGCGAACAGGTTCTTGGGCTCGGTGTAGTCGGTCACGAGGCCGTGGGCGGCCGCGCTGCCCCTGACCACTTCATCGTCTACACGAAGGCGGTTGGACGAGATCTTGCTGAAGCAGGTGAACCATCGGGTCGGATGCTCGGCCCCGAGCAAGAGGTACAGCAGACACAGCAGGTTGAGCAGGAAGACGGCGCCGAGGACGGGGTAGAAGACGGCGGCCTGCCACGTGGCGTCGTGCGAGCTCGCGTACTGCTGCGTCTGCAGCTCGGCCCGGAAGCCCTCGTACACGCCCGGCGGGCTGAGCTGCATGTTGTCCAGCCCGTACTTCCAGGTGGACCGGTAGGTGCTGTCCACGGCGCCCTGGACGAGGGTGCTGGTGGCCAGGACGGCGAGGGCCTCGGCCATGGACGGCAGCAGGGGGTCGAGCCGGGGCTGCCGCAGCGCCAGGTCCGTGAGGATGCGCGCGTTGCTCGCGTTGCTGTTCTCCGTCCCCGCGTTCAGGTTGATGGACAGGGCCCACTCGTTGGCCGTGTTCTTCCAGTCGACGCTGGGGTCGGGCGTGCTGCGCGCGCCGACCGGGTCGGCGCGCGCGTACGCGTTGGCGTCGCCCGCGTCCTCGCAGTGCGCCGTCATGTACGCCCCCGACAGCCCGCTGATGTTGAAGCGCGTGCTGCAGCTGGGCGTCACCCACGAGCGCAGGTCGCAGAGCGTGTAGTCCGACGACTGGTTGTTGCCCTTGCTCAGGATGTAGATGCTGTCCGAGTCGCTCACCGTCGTGTTGGTGATCATGTTGTAGTCGATCGGATACTGCATGACGCGGGCGGGCGGGCGGGCGGGCGGGATGGGTCAGCAGGCTGCAGATGTCTCTCCGGTTCTGGCATCTGCCAAAAGCCCGTTGGGGGCAGTCAGGAACATTGGAAGGATGGATACCACACTCACCAGCTGGAATACGGGCGGCCGCCTGCCATACTTCTCGCCCCAATGGAAAATATCGTCCACGACCGTGTCGTTCAGCCACTCCGTAGCGGACGGCTCCGGCACGTCGGCATACCAGTCCTCGACGCCGATCTTCTGGCCCGGGATCTCTGTGCCTTCGGTACGAGCGTCGGGCCAAGTGGTATAGACGAGTGGCGCCAGCTCGCTCGCGTTCATGTTGACACACATGACATTGACGGCGGGCGAGACAACACTTGCCCGTATCGAGTACTGCCCCAGACCGGACAGGTCACTTGGTTGCAGGATCTTGTTCTTCGGATCAGTGGCGGCGGCATAGACGCCCGGGTGTGGCATCGCGAGGGTTACGTTGTTGATGACGCGACCGAACTCGGCGAACTGGGACGGCGTATCACTGTTCTCCCCCTCGATCCACGCCGAAACCATCGTCGTGTTGTCATAGAGGTTGTGCTTCGCTACGGGCCTCTGGTCAATGGTGTCGAGAGTCGAGTAGTTACTATGATGTATAACCTTCCATTCCTTCCTGTCGGACATTAGTGAGCTACACAGGTAGAGGTGTCTGATAGTAACGTACATGAAAGTGATCAGATTGGAGTAGGCTAAGCGCATGTCAGCTTACGGCCCATTCCATGCACGCACTACCCAACAAGTACCACCAAATGCACACCTACATTGGCCTGAATACTGCACATCAAGACACGAGAAAGCCGAACTCAGCGGGTCCAGCGTCTTGTCGATGGGAGTTTGGCACGACGCCTCGACGTAATACGGGTTGGAGTACGAGGCCTGGACCAAGCCTTGCAGGTCCGTAGTGTGCCAGCTTCCCATGCTGAGCTTCGGGCTCACCATGGCGTCGGACGCCGTGGTGTAGAGCAGGGCGGCGATAGTGGCGAGCAGAGACAGCGCGCCTAGAATAGTCGCCCCTGCAGAAGGGATGTTCTGCCAGTAGGTGAACAGCGAGCCGGGTTGCTAGAAGAAGAAGAAGCTGCGTCAGCCAGCGTTGCAACGGGAGCCGTGGCGCGGTGGCGACTCCTTACGACGACCCAGTTGCGCATCGTCATCTCGGCCAGGGTGATGCCGTGCGACTTCCGGCTGAAGGCCCTCCGCGTCAGGATCTGGCCGAGCACGGCGACGAAGACGGTGACGAAGGTCATCTCGATCGTCTTGGCGAACAGCGTGCAGACCAGCGTCGCGGTCGACGGCTTGACGCGCCAGTGCCGGCTCGACGAGATGCCCTCGCCGTACCGCGGCTGCAGTATGGCCGTCACGAACCACAGCCCGCTCAGGCCGGTCGAGTACACGGACAGCACCATGAGCGTCACGTAGAGGCCGCTCCGGCGCCGGATGTGCACGTCGCGCCTCGAGTGGCAGTCCAGCGGCGCTTGCGCTACGGAAAGGAAAGTCAGTCAGCCAAAAGAGCCAACCCGCGTGCGTGCCGTACATCAATCAGGTGGAAAGACGCGTGGGAAGGCCTACCGTATCTGAGTGAGAAGCGGTCAGCAGCGTCACCATCGTCGTCATCATCGCCATAGTCGCTGCTGCTGCGAGAATCCACCAATGGCTGGAGCGCGTCGACCGAGGTCATGGCGTACGCCTCGTGGCTGGACGACGGGGGCGGCGTGTCCGCGTCTGCGTCCGCGTCCGTCGTGGGGCCTCCGCCCTGCCCCCGCCGCCGACGAGACCCCTCCTCCTCCACCTCCTCCTCCTCCGACGCCGACTGCCGCGGCGGCAGGATCGCCGACGCGACCGAGGACGACCTGCTGAGCATCTCGCGGAAGCGGGTCCGCCGTCCCATAGCGGCGGCGGTGGCGGCGGCAGTAGCAGCGGCAGGCTGCTGCGGCTTCTCCGAGAGGCCGGTGCTCGAGCGACGCGACTTCCTGCGCTGGTGCGTGTCCGGCGGCGCGGAGACGACCACCTCCGGGTTCGGAGAGGAGGCGGAGGAGGGCGGGAAGCCCTGCCGCGCGGTCGGCAGGTCTGGCGTCAGTGGCGACAGCTCCCGGACGGCGGCGGCGGCTGGCGCGTACGCGGCGGCGGAGGAGGAGGAGGATATCCGCCTGATTGCTGGGCCGGCTGCTGCTGCGGCGTCGGCGTCGGCCATCCTCGGCGAGGCCGCGACTCTGGGAGACGGAGCAGCGTTGCCCGTCGTCGTCGCTGTTGTCCGTGCCGTGTCATTATCGTAACTGGGGTTTTCTCCGTCCTCGCGAGCCGTCTCCTGCTGCTGCTGCTGCTCGCCGGCAGGCCAGGGCGAGAAGGTGGAGGGCAGCTGGAATGGTGCGGCCTCGTTGATGGTGTAAAGGCTCGGCTTGTGGGTGAGCCGCGCCTCCTCCGACATCTTGAAGAGCTGGCTGGCTGGCTTGCTCGCTCGCTAGCTGGCGTTCGAGAAGGCCCTTCTCAACCTGTACCTAAGTGCGGAGGGAGAAGAGGAAGTTGAATCGAAGGCGCACACAGACACAATTACGACAGCCAGATCCCCCATACCTACTCCGCTGTTGAGCGCCGTAAGATGATTCGAAGCTTCGAAGCTGCTGGTTGGCTTCGCAGGTACGACGTGGGCGGTGGACGGTGGGCGGAGCAGAAGGATCAGCAGCTCGGTGGGAAAAAAAAACCATGTCAGTACCATCAGCCGCTGACAAGGCTCGCTGCAAAGCACACAACCACCGAGCGCGGACCTGCTCTGTCCTCGCACCAAGTTACTTCATTACTTCTTACTATCCAGGTTGCATGTCGTTTGCCTGCTTTTCCCCGAGGGTGTCTCGGAACGTAGTACCGCCCAACCCAACCTTTTGAGTTTGAAATATGAGCGAAGCAGTCGGAACTGATTCGTCATATACAAACACGCGCAACTAACCACATACGCAAGACGTGGTATACCTACAATACGCAGAACAGGAAGGCACCGCGGCCGCAGCAGAAAGCCACATTCGCCTGCTTTTCTCGATAATTGATCAGTCTGATTCGCCGGCGTGCCAGAATGCAACTTTCAGGTCTTCTTCTTTCGTTCAACCCACCGTAAGGTAAGCAAGAAGATAGCCCCAGGCCAAGGCTGGCCATGCGATGCAGGGGAAAAGCCCCGGCAGCTTGGCAAGCAATCTTAGCGTGGTGACACAGCCACGGCTCAGCTGCGGCATCCCTGCCAAAGGCGAACTAGCGGCCGTTTAAGGTGCAGCAGCTGTGCGAACCACTTTAGCACTTCTAAAAACAGAACATCCCATCGTATAATCGTCAGTCTGGCTGCGGAGGGCGATATCTCGCGAAAATCTACACAGATACAACAAGAATCAAAGCACCGTAGCTCCCTCCGGGGGCGCATCGGGCGATGCAGAGGTACCTCGGTACCTGGGTCAACTTCGGCGGTATCAGAAAGAGAGAGAGAGAATCAAAGAGTGTGAATTGGTAGTGGTAAGGATGATGGAGAGCCTACTCCCAGTTGCCCCTCCAGATTTGCTTTTGTACCCCTTTCAGTGCTGCGTGCCTTCCCGTACGGTGTACCTTCTAGATCCCCCAGCTGTCAGCTGTATCTGGATCCACTTTGGATGGTGCCATATAGGGCCCGATAAGAATAATGCTGCCAACCTTCTCCCCAAAAGGTGGATGACTATAGGCCAGAGAAAACAATTCCGGTTGTTTTTCCCCGCAGCATCGGTTGACGCGTGGTGATCAAGTTCGATTCGCACCCATTTCAGCCCTCTTCCGTTGATGCGCGGTTTTTTTTTTTCCATTACCTCCACCACAGGAGGCATCCAACATCATTGCACTATCGGCTTGGCTGTCTTCACCAGCCACGTGCCAGCATCGGTCAAGTCCAATAAAGTCTGCCCTGATAGTATCAGACCTTCCACACCGAATTGACTTGTGTGCTCAGACATGTCAGCTTGAAAACTTTCCCCATTTCGACATGTCATTCGGTCGATGCGAGAGCCCTGTCGCGAGCCCAGAGCTGTAGTAGCCTTTGCTGTGAACGATACTGTATCCCGTAGGTCGATGCCGATCTCACAGTCGCTGAATGTGATATCAGATGAAAAACGACAAGTCGAGGAGCCAGAGGTTTTGATCGGCTCTTGCTTTGCCGAAAAGTGAAACGGCAAGCAGCAAAGGGGCGTGCGAGAGACAGCTTCTAATCGTTGCTCACGACACGTTCAAACTCCCCATGATCGTGCCGCGAGCTTTGCCCTCGTGGATCGCTTATGGGGGAGCATCAAATTACGCGCAACGAGCCGTGGTCCGAGCCCAAGGACATGGAGGCCAACAACACGATAGAATTTGAACAGGGCATGAAGCCCAGAAGACGGGAGGGAGATCGAGGCAGTTGGCAGTGTGATGCACTGCGCGCAACGAGAGACATCGATTGTGTGGGACTAGTTCAACGTCCCTAAGAGCCACCAGAGAGACTGTTGAAGTCCTCTGATCTCAAAAAGAACAAGAGGCGGTACGAGTACGTTGAAGTCCCGACCAAGCCGCCGCGGAGCATTTCCGGTCCGTCCATGCGGCAAAGAATGTGAAAGAGCCCTGGACTGGACGGGACCGACCGACCGATCGACCGATCGACCGACCGACGGGTTCAGTATGAGAGGCAAAAGCACGGCGCGCCAGCCAGCCATCCCGGCCCCGAGCGGGAACCAAACCACCGTCGCCGCCCCCCGCCCACCTCGAGGTTCCTACTACCCTACCCTACCCTACCCTACCCTACCCTACCCTACCCAAGGTACCTACTTACTTATCCGTAAAGCTTTCTCTTCTAGAACAGCTTGTGCTCGAGCGTCATGTCGGACTCGGGCTCGAGCCCGACGCAGGCGCGGAAGATGTTGGTCAGGGCGGCGCGCTGCTTGGCCAGCGCGTTGACGACGGGCGCCCCCGGCGGCGTCAGCGGCGCCTTGAGCATGTAGCTGAGGATGCTCAGCACGCTGTGGAAGCCGGCGTAGTCTGAGGAGGCAGCGTCGTTGTTACTGTTGTCGTCGTTGTTGTTGTTGTTGTTGTTGTTGTCGGAGGAGGAGGTGGTGGTGGTCGTGGTGGTGGTTGAGGACCGCCCCCGCCGCCATTGGATGCGCGTCATCATCTCGGCGACCAGGACGAGGTCGATGATCAGAGGCGAGGCCAGCAGCGAGTCCTCGCACACGTTAAAGATCCTGGCGTTCGCGGGTGTGAGCTACCTTACCTCGCGCTGCCGCCCGAATGGGCGGGTGAGGGGATGGGTGGATGGGTGGGTAGGGGGGAAAGGAAGGAAAAGGGGGGATGCCGTGCTTACGAGATGGTCTGGTGGCCGCCGAGGAAGATCTCGGCGTAGTACTCGTCGAGCGCGCGCTTGTTGTCGCCGACGGCGGGCATGTACTTGATGACGACGGTGTGGTCCGGGTGCTCGCCGGGCTTATACAGCACCGAGTTGGCCTCGACCATGTCGTCGACGACGCTGGACTTGGAGATCTCCTTGGAGCGGAACTGGCGCTGCTCGCTCAGGTTGCGGCCGTCGTTGTTGCCCAGGTGGTTGTAGCTCGCGATCGACGTCAGCCGGATGCCGGCGCCGACGAGGAAGTCGACCAGCGCCGACTTCATCTTGGTCTGCCCGGACTTGAAGTCGTCGCCGCCGACGAAGGCGCCGCGCCGCGACGCGAGCTCGACGGCGCCCGGCACGAACGTGTTCTGCGGCGACCCGTTGATGAAGGGCGCGCCCTCCAGGATGCAGGCCACGGCGAAGACGGTCGAGGGGGACACCTCTTCGTGGCCCGCCTCGATGGCCTGGAGCAGGTTGTCCGCCGTGTCGTTGACGCCGGGGAGAATGTCAGCGTACCTCTCGGTGTTGGCGGTCCACTGGACGATGACTTTGTCGAGCTGGTTTTGGGCCTTGAAGTCACTGAGCAAGGCGTCAGCACAGAGTTGGTGTATGGGTACCTGGTATCAACATACCGGATATCCTGGCGAATCTTCTCGACATGGGCCATACATGCTTTGTCTCCGGGAATCACATTGTCGGCCCGGTCTTCCTGGTTGGCCGCGATGAAGTCGGGATAGTAGATGCTCGGAAGCGGGACCATCTGGGCCATCTCCTTCTTGACCTGGGCCTTGAGAGTGGGCTCGAGCACGGCAGCGCGGTCCATGGCCTCGGCCAGGTTCATCTTGCTGATGTCCCAGCCACCGATCACGAGGTCATTGGGGTGGACCATGGGCAGCACGTCATGGAAAGGGATGTTGATCTCCTTCGTGGTCTCGGCGTCGGTCCCGAGCTTCATGGTAGAGCCCATGACCACGGATCCGTAGTAGTTGGCAGCGCGAGGCCCCTCGCGGGTCTCCCAGACCAGGCCCCGACGGTTGGCCATGATGCCCGCCGTGACGGTGGTGCCGTTGTTGCCGCCCAGGCCGACCAGCATCATGCCGGTCTTGGGGACCCGGCGCTCGACCTTGAAGTCGTACAGGGTCTCCTTCGGAGTGGCCACATACTGGCCGCTGGCGTTCCGCGACACACTGGTGGTCCGGTAGGTGTACTTGGACAGGATCTCGGCGTCGGTGTACGCCACGTTGGGAGAGTCCACCATGAAGGCCGGAGAGGTCGGGTTGTCAGTAGTAGCGTCGTGCTCACCCCCATACGCCGGGCCCGTCTCCGACTCGGCGTGCGGCGCCATGCTGCAGCGGGTCCCTGAGGTCGGGCTCTGGGTCGTCTACGGTACGATGGTGTTCTAGCCCCTTAATGGACAAAGGGCGAGTCCGCTGCGCCTCCGCGGGAAGAGCAACGGGCTCCGGCGTACGGGTGGTGCACGCTGGAGGCCATGGTCAGTCAGCATCTCAAGGTGGTAAAGAGAGAGAGAGAGGGCTTGTGGTGCGGGCGTAGCGTACGAGTTGAGGAGGTTGGAAAACGTCTTGACGGATTTGGGTGATCGCGTCCCGAAAGCGCGATCTACGGTAGGTTGGAGCTGGTCAAAGAGGATACGATGCGTGAGGGCGAAGGACAGGTGTGCCTCAGTGTTGTGGAGAGTAGAGAAAGGAGCAAAGACGGCAGAGCAGGAAGAAGGCGTCTCTCGTATCTTTTATCTAACACGGGATAGGCGTCCGCTGGCTAGTACTATAACCAAGACCGAACTCTCTCGCCGGGTAAAGACAGCGACCTACGGGAGTGACCACCGGCACCCGACCCATAGATTAGGTCCTCATGTGTGTGTACCCGACCGAGCCGACCGACAGGCCATCCTATCCTTCCCGCTGCGAGGCCAACCTCATTTCATAACACGGCAGGGCGGTGTGGCAGCTTCTAGGCCGAATGAGGCTCTCTGCGCTGCGGTTTGACGCACTACTAGAGGTATCGCGACTCCGTCGTATCCCCCGCCCCGCGCCCGCTAGAGGACCCCGGACCCGACCAGACCCGACCTCGGGGTGCACCGCGGGGCTGAGGGGTAGCTGGGGTCGGTTCGCCCGTTGATTGGCCCCGCCCCTGCCACACTGTAGTGCAGTGGCAGGCTTCAGGGGTTCTTGGAGAGTCGATGTCGGAGCCTGCTTGCTCCCCAACCCCTGAGAGACTGTGCAGATTGCAGACTGACCCCCATCACCGCCCGGGCGCCTACATACGTGTTTGTCGATGACAGTCTGTCGGTCTCGCTCCCAGGGACCATAGGCAAGGAGTACAAATTACCAGCGTGCTTGATTATGCCGTCTTTAGGTGGATGAGTCGTCAACTCTTTATCGGTACGGTAAAGTACCTACTGATAACAGGAACCGATGTGGTGTTACTGACCGGACGGGTATGTGCCTTGCCTGGGTGTAGGAGCTTAACCATACGTCGGCGCTTGGATGAGTACCACCTGCTTACGAAGTACTGGGTGGGTATGAACGAGAAGTATGATGTTATACCAGCGTGCTTCGATGGAGATGCTAGTAAAAAAACCAAGTAACCCAAGAGGGGTGAGGATGTAAGTCAAGTTACCGGTAAAAGCTCTAGTATACCATTCTCTACCGCTACTAGTATCTGATCTGCTGCTCTAAGAACAACCACTAGGCACGGCCCCTAGAGGTAACCAACCGAGCTACCATACCAAAAAGACGTCTCCCAAAAATACGGCTACTTGCCTGCCTAAAATACTTACCTCTAAGGTACCAAAAGATTACTTGGCAAGACCCATGGGTACTAACCCTTTGTACAGCCCTAGGTCGTGGTGACGGCCGTGGTGACGGCCGTGGTGGTGGTGGCCGCTGCAGGCGGCGCGGGGTCAGGAGGCAAGGTGAGCGGCCCAAGCGGGCGATCATGGGGACCGAGCAAGTCAGCAGCCCTAGGGCTGATAAAATAGGAGCCCGATGATGAAGACGAGGAGGGCAGCAGTGGCAGCAGCGGTAGCAGCAAGACGAAGAGGAGGAGCGGCAGCAGGACGAGCAGGATGATGAAGCGGAATACCGGTAGGCGACTGCTAGACCCCCCCTCATCCCGCGCACCACGGCCCGCCGCCGCCACCGCCGCCGGCGAAGACGTTACCTCTAGAGCCGTGGTGCCGCGCGGCCGCCTCGGGTTCGGGTCCGGCCGCGGCGGGCAGGGTCTCCGTGGCGGCGGCCCAGCCTGGGGCCGCGGCCGCGGTGATCGACGGCGCCGCGTCCGCGTCTCCTCCTCCTCCTCCTCTACCGTCGATGGCGATGACGACGACGACAGAGCCGTGTCGTGCGGCAGCCGTCTGGTGTTCGGGTCCGGCCGCCCCGGCAGCGGACGCGGCGGCTGCGGACGCGGGGGGCGCGGCGGGGGCTTTGGCTGGTTCGGCGGGGGTTTGGGACGCGGGGACCTCGGGCCGCGCCGTATCTCCCCCTCCTCCTCCACCGCCGCCGGCAACGATGATAACGACGATAACCAAGACCAAGACCGAGCCGCGTACGGCCGCTTGGGGTCCGGGTCCGACCGCTTCGGCACCGGACGCGGCGGGCGCGGCCGCGTCGGGGGCCTCGGCTGGCGCGGCGGCTGCGGTGGCCGTGGTGCCTTTGGCGGGGGTCGGGGGCCGTTGGGGCGCGGGGCCGTCGGGCGACTTTGCGTCTCGTTCACCCCCTCCTCCGCTACCGCCTCCGCCGGCGACGACCAATACCAAGACCGAGCTGCGTGCGGCCGCTTCGGCACCGGACGCGACGGGCGCGGCCGCGTTGGCGGCCTCGGCTGGGGCGGGGGCTGCGGGGGCCGCGGTGCCGACGGCGGGGGTCGGGGGCCGTTGGGGCGCGGGGCCGTCGGACGGCGGCGGCGCGGCGGCATCGTCGTCGTCTCCTCGACTGGTGCCGGCGGGGGTGTCGGGAAGCTGGGCCAGGGACGACGGGCTGGGGTGGTAATACCGGTAATGGTACGTACGCGTGATGTCGCCGCCGGCTTGGAGGAGGCCATGCTGCCCAGCTGGGGGGTGGAGGGACGTGGCTGGGGATACGCCATGGGTTGAGCGGGTGAGCGGGTGAGCGGGTGAGCGGGTGAGAGCGGTCGAAAGGAGAAGAGAAAACCGGAGAGGCGTTGAGCTCGGGGCTGTAAATAAGGTGCCGTGGAGGCGCAGATGGATGGATATGTGCGTGAAAGGTCGCGGCTGACGGGTGAGCTTGGTGGAGAGATGTCTATGTGTGAGGGAGAGAAAGAGAAGAAGAGGCATAGTGTTCTACCTGGACGCCGTATTTATACTACAGGTACCTACTGATAAGCAGCGAGTGTTGTTGAGTCTGCAGGCTTGCTTGCCTCCCTGATATTCAGCGATTTGATTAAGATCTCTGCTCGCCCTCACTAGTGGGCTGACTGCGTACTTAGGTAGGTATAGACGAAGCTTCGTGAATCACCCTACTCGAGTCAACCCAACTAAGATAATCACTTGTCCGGCAAGATGTCACGGCGGAGGGACTCGTGAGTGTCAGCAAAGGGTTCAACGCGGCTGCTAGTAATGGTGACCCTAATTATGAGAAACTCGCCGTTCTGGGCTTTCGATGTTGCTGGTTCTGTTGCCCCTTCGCTCTCCCTCCCCCTTAATGGATCTGATGCGTTATCCTCACCCCTTATATTAACTGATATAAACACACATATAAACACACGCGTTTATATTTCAGCAGTCTCCTAAGCAAAGAGCAGTACACAATATAGACATGCCAGAGGGTGCGCCCGATTTCCTCGATGGACATCACACCATGTGCGGTAGGCAAGGTAGTACCTTACCTACGATATCTCTCAAAGCACAATACCTCTGATGGGTACCTCGTGATCAGGCAGAGATCAGACGACGAGAACCATCTAGCCAGCAAGCAGCACAGCAAGTAGTATAGGTATATACTCCGAGAGACGAGCGCGAGCCGAAGGCGATCTACCTCTGCTCTGTCTCGAGGGGCCGTGTCCATTTAGGTGGGAGAGCGAGCGGCGGCCCTGACTGATTTGGTAGGTAGGTAGTGATCAGGAATTATATTGATATCTTTCTTCTCGCTCTGACTTAAACACACACACACTCTCTCTCTCTCTCCGCCTCATGTGCTACGCTATCCCCCTTCAATGCCACGAGGAGCGCAGTATTCTTCCCTCTGCGAGCCTGAGATGAGATCCAGAGACAAGGTTGCGCCATCCGTCCATCCATCCATCCAATCTGCAAGTAAAACACCAAGGGGGGTATCCATCCCTTGGTTGTCCCGATGTCAGAAAAGAAAACATCCCCAAGAGAGGTAGCAAGTGGTATGATATGATATAGTTGATGCTGGGCAAGACAAGACGAGAGAGGCTCATCCTCTTCTTCCCCATTTCTATCGTCGTCGTCGCTCTTTCTTTCTCCTCTGCGATTACATTGGTGTTATCCAGGTGGTGGTGATGGTGGTGGTGGCGCCCACGCCTATTTTGGCACAACATGCTTTGTCCCAAGAAGCAAGCAAAATAGATAAACCTCCTCGGTGGGTATATAGATGATGCATAGATAGATAGTATGATGGATGCAGTTAGAAAAGGTGCAGACAGACACCGGTAACAAAGATGACAGGTTGGGTATAGGTAGAAATTATAGAGCAGAGAAGAGGGGGCCGGCCATATATATGGTTTGTGACCATAGGCCCTGCAACAACCAGGAAAACCACCAACGCTTCGCTGAACGCCGAGGCTGATCAATGACTCCCTCAATAGATCCTATCCTTTTCCCCCGTATCACGAGAGACGAGTGAGGTGCGGTGGAGCGGAAAGCAGTGTATCTTCGCCTTGTGTAGGTATGTATGGCCGTACAATGGCGTGGGTGAAGAAAGATCTGGGTCTTGCCAGAGCCGAGTAGTAACGGGCCCTCACATCATGCCCAGCCTCGTCATCCGCTTCTCCATCTTGGGTATGGGGCTCAGCCCTCCCCGGCCCAGGGCCTGGCCCGGCATCAGGCGGTTGCCCGTGGGCAGGCCGAAGGGGCGGTTGAGGGACCCGGCCTTCGCGTCGGGCCCGGACGGCAGGCCTCTCCCCCTGGACCGGTCTCGCACGCTGGGCGCGGGTTGCGGCGCCCGGCTGTTCGTCCTCGCGGTGGGCTGCTGCTGCGCCCCCCTCGGTGGCTGTTGTCGGGCTGGTGGCTCCTGTGCCTGGACTTGCTGCTGCTGCTGCTGCGCGCGGACGGCCGACTGTATGCGCTTCCACGCGTCTCGCTCGCAGTACGACTGCCCGTCCACGTCGAAGTACCCGTCCCGGAGCACGGTGCCGCAGTCGCCGCAGCGGAAACATCCCGGGTGGTACTTCTGCGGCACCTCGTCCTCGAGGTATTGGCCCTCGATTCCCCGGTTGCAGCTCGCGCAGAGGCTGCCGTTCAACTTGTGATAGTGTTGCTCACAGTACGGCTGGTCGTTGAGTACGTAAAAGGTCGATGAAGAGAAGGGTTCCTGGCATGTGGTGCAGACGAAGCAGGCCTTGTGATAGCGGCCGGTGAGCCGTCCGTCGGCAGAGGAAACGGACTTGCCCGTTATCGGTTTCCTGCAGGCCTTGCAGTCTCCGCGTGGGCGGGCACCCCGCGAGGGTTGACGGTTGTGAGACCCGGGATCCCGGGAGCGAGTTTGGCCTCCTTGTACTGCAGGATCCAGGCGGTCGCCATATAAGCCAGGCGTCCGCGGCGACTTGATAGGTGATCCCAGACGTAAACCCTGAGTTACAGGGATTGACGGATCTACCCGTAGTCCCTCTGGTGGTGCTCGACGCGAGCTTGTCCTGACAGAGTAACCTTTCGCGGCCGGCGTCGGTTCGGGCACGACGGGACTCGGCGGTATCGGTGACATGGCGTTCATGGATGTTTGTAGGTCGTTCATAAGTGCGTCGAATCCAGTAGTGTCGGATAATTGTCGTCGCGGTCCTGCTCGAGACTTGGTCGATCTGGCAGGACTGGTATTCGAGCTCGGTTGACTCGGCTGTGTTTCGCCGCTGAAGCCCGAGTTGCTGGAAGACTGGGACACGGATGGCGAGTGGTATGGGTTACCAACGCCGAACTCGTCCGCGAGATTGACGGACAGATTGCTCGCGTTGCGCGTAGACGCACGCATTAAGCTCGTCCGCGGCGGCGGTGGCCGTGAGGTATCTCTCGTACCAAATGATGGTCTTGATGAGCGCTCTCTGGTCATCGACGGCCGGTCTCCCTGGTTATTAGACGGTCTCCTCAATCGATCCGGCCTCAGACCAGGCGCTGACAGCATGCGTGATGGCCCATCGCTATCCAAGTCGTCGTTGGTTGATCGCAGGGTTGTGTTCGGAAAGGTGTCTGATCGCTTTGACAGGCCCGCAGGCCGCATCTCAAAATCTTCGCCCTCCCTCTGTGGTGGCCCAAATCCGCCATAGCCATTCTTACGAGGCACCCTCGGCAAGGAGGCGCCTCCACTGGTTGCCGACGAGCCCGAAGCTGCAGTACTCGGCCTTTCCAGTGATGTCCCCAGTTGCAACAGGTCGTCATTGGAATTCTGGGCGTCGTCTCTGCTGCTGCTTCGGGAGAAGGCATTCTTGGCGCCAGGCCTTTTCATTTCGAAAGGACCAGGCGTAATAGTGTCCATCCTCTTCAAGAGACTCGGCGCTTGCTTGGGAGGACTTGCTCCGTACGGCGCATCCGGCTCGTACGATTCCGGCTCGGCAGAGAATCCCCCGTACCCACCAGGCCGACGGGGCGATCCTGCTATGACCGGGGCAAAGTAGTCGTCCCCTTGGGCGCCGGTTGAGGGTCTTCCGTTGGTCGGTGTCTTTGGCGAGATGGCTTGGGAGCCGGTCGAGGCGCTGACTGGGGTTAGTTGGTCGGGCTTGGTGGGTGCTTTGTCTGTGGCAACAGTCAGCATGCTAAGCTTTCAAGTAGCATCTTATGATAATCATACTCGCGGCAAGAGTGTCGACAGCAGGCGGTGCGCGAGCAAACTTGTCGAAAACATTCTGCTTGAGCGACGAGAATGCGCCGCCCAGAAGATCGGGCATGGGTGGTGGTGCTGGCTCTCTAGTTAGACTTGGGGCTTGCTGACAGGATGGCGGGTAGAAGCATCACTCACGCTCTGAAGCCGATTCCGCGCCGCTGCAGAGATGTTCTCCCATCATGGAGATCTCGACCTGGTTGCCGCAGTTGGAACACTTGATGGTCGGCATGAAGGCCGATTGTCGTGGTAGGCCTTCCATCTCGGCTCCGGCTCCGGCTATCTTCTCAATCCAACTCTTCCCGAGTTCCTTCACTGAATCGACAGCAATGGGCTGGCTGGACTCGTCGCATTCGGCAGCCCCTGAGGTCAGATATATCCTGCTAACCCTTGGATGCCCCTATGCTGATTTCCGTCGGCGACAAGCAATTGGAACAAGGCAGTAAGTTTTATGTCCTGACGTTGCGACGCAATGTTTCGATGGAACGCGTCCGGAGGAAACGGACGGAAGCTGGAAGGTCTGAAGACGGTTTGGTTCGACTTTGGCGGGTGAAGTTGAAGGCACTATATCGGATGCCACACGGCGCGTCGTACGCGGAGGCCAGACGATCAGTCGACTTGCTTCCAGCTTGGGGATTGCCTGCTAGATCGTGTGAACAGTCGATAGAGGAGACTTGAGAGGTGAGAAGTCAAAGATCGGTGAGTACGTTGCGAGGCGGCGTGAGGAGGTTCCTGGGGTGTTGCTCGCAGCGTCTCAAAAGAGTGGAGGGTGGCCAGGATGGGTCAACACGATCCCTGTCCAGTGCACACCCCTGGCTCTGCCCTGGGGGCCCTGGCTGCCAGTTGATATGCGCCTGTGTCCTGAAGGGGAAGTCCTGATCCTAGGCTAGCTTCGAGTTGGTCGCTCGTAGGGATCGTTCTGTGGGCTTTTCGTCAAGGGACAGAGGGGGCGGACGGGGCGCTGGCACGGATGGGGAGGAGAGGCAAGGCTGTTAATTGTCCGTCATCACTCTGGTCATCCGTCTCTCTGCCACCGCTCCCCACCGTAGGAATGGACTACTGCGCAAGTGCGAGGTTCGTTGGCTCGACTGGGGATTCTGCTGATTGCGATGCTCACCGTACCTTATCTGGGAGCGAGCTAGGTAATGGCAGTAGGTAAGGTAAGTCGGTAGAAAGTGGGTAGATAGAAAGGCTTGAAGGCGCGAAGGCTCAAGTGCTCGCGCAGGCGAACGAGCAGGACGGACAGGATGGGCGCCGACGCGCTTCTCCTTCTTTGTCCCCCCAGTGGCCTCGTGGAAGGGCGGTCGCGGCGACCACTGGGCATCTCATTTGCATAGAAAAGCCGCATTCCTACCCGGTGACTTGAGCTGAGATTGTGCGGCAGCCACGGTTCCTCCCCCCTCTGAGATGTTCGAGAAGCATTCTTGGGTTGATTCATCACAGGCTAGCGAGTCCATTCCATGGTCGTGCCGTGTGTGTAATAATCTGTGAAGAACGCCATGCGGCCACTAGCACGAGGTGGAGCGTTGAGGAGCTTGCAGACTTGGGGTGTCACAGGCTCAACTACCCCGAATTCAGCATAGCGTGTCCAGTCCCGCTCCATGTCGGGCCATGTCGGTCCATGTCTGGCTTAACGCTTGTCTGCCGGTACCTTGCAGCGCCGGGGCCACTTGCGCTTGTGATTCGCCGTCCCCGCCCAACCCTGCTCTTCTAAAATGAGATCTCCCTCGCCGAGCCCCTCGGCCCCTTTCACTCTGCCCTGTCGAGCTTCGCGAGCCTGTCGGCCTCCTGCCTCTGCTGACTCTTCTACCTTTAAATCATCATGCCTCGCATGCGTTCACCTCTTCTACCGTGGCAATTGTCCGAAATACGACCCTGCATGCACCAGAATGCCCTTCCCATCAGCATAAACAAGCCCCGGGGCTGCCAGTTGTCACGGGAGACGAGTCACGGGAGACGGGCTCCGAGGAGCTGTCTGGCGAGTCTGGCACCGCAGCCCCCTACGGCGTGATATCCATCGTAGTCAGAGTGCGCGCAGATAACCTCCCCGCCGCCACCTGCTTATCATGATAGATCCAGAGTGGACGAACCGTCATTTCTGCCGCGCCGTCTGCGGGACTGGTCAGGGACTGGCAACGGAATGTCCTGTTCGCCCCTCGCTCCTTATTAGCCTGCTAGTGCTGCTAGTGGTGAGTGGTGGTGGTCTCTGCCGGCCGCCCTGAGCTGCCTCGTGCGGCGCTGGCATGCTGGCGCTGAAATGGGATTCAATCAATGGGTCCGATAATATCTGACAATATCACTTCCAAGATCCCCTATGCGCCGCTGCAGGCTCGGCTGCAGGTTCACTTGGACACCGATATTGCCCAGATTGCGTGCTCACGAGTCACTGCTCATCTGCTCCTATATCACTCCCCCCAATATCATCAGAGAGCTGCCCAATCGACTTGGCCCTTCCTTTGCGAAGCGGCCTTCGGCCCGGATCGATGGCCGCCCTCGACCGCCGACGCATTGAGGCTGAGCGCATTTTCGGTACGTTCGTGGGACGTTTAGCGTCAAGAAAGCCGACTGGACGGCCCCTGTTGGTCCATCTCATATGATCGACTCTTGTAATCTTGGCACGCACGAGTTACAGAGAGCGCTGTCGCGCGACCCAATAGCGGCCAATACTATTATCGCTAAGTTACCGAGAGATACGGATACGGAGTAGGGGGAAGAGGATGGACAACAGGGAGTACGAAATAGTGTGTACGAACCTCGTACGAACCTATTCTGGTCTGTGTTCTGGTCTGTGCAGAGCTGTTTCCCAGACCTGATTGTCTCGGACCCTTGGAATAGGGGCGGGCGCTATCTTGGCCCGGAAAGTCTATATCCACGGTGTCAGCCGATAAATCCACGGTATCCACCAGGTATTATACCTTTTCCGGCATGGCTATCTGCAGGGTTCAAATTTGGCTTGTACCGCCATATAAACATTATGTACCTCCATCGCTCACCGCCGCCGGCCATAGTCACCGGTCGCATATCTCTATCTCACCGCACGCTGTTAATTGCAATTGAATGCATATGGCCAACGGCATTGCGAATGGCTCTGTACGTAGCTCAAAACGCCGAATCTGCAATAAAAATCAAGCGCACGCTTTTGGTAGATAATCTAGATAATCCGCGGCCGGCCAGGCTCGCCGCCGCCCGGCCGCCCGCCCGGCCGCCCGACCCCTAGCACTGCACATGGCCAGCGGCACTGCAAATGGCCAGCGGTACTGCAAATGGCCCTGGCGGCCGGCCGCGCCGTGCCTACCATGGTACGAGATAACCTCCCCGCGGCGGTGGCGGCGTACCGATAACTTCAACGCAAGGAATAAAGTGAGTCAGTCAGTCTATGGCGGGCGGCAGTGAGCGATGAAGAAACATAATGTTTGGCTGGCGGTACAAGCGAAATTTAAACCCTGGAGATAGCTATGCCAGAAAAGGCATAGTACCTGGTGGATACCGTGGATTTATCGCCGGATACCGTGGATATCTCCTTAACGGCCAACTACTGGTTATTACCACTTTTCCTAAAACTTGGAGTCTATATATAATTTCAAAACATTAATGCGCAGGTATTAAACTATTTTTAATACGCGTTTTACTGCGTAAAAGTCGTGTTTTCCATCGCGTCTGCACTTTTTTTAAGTACCCTTTTTTATAATAAAACTCCTATTATATATTAAACCTATTATTTTATTCCCTAACCCACTATTATAATTATATTATCCTTATCTAGTATTATTATTATAACCCTACCTACCTTAGTATTTGCTAATTATTATAAATCTTTTACCCGGTAATTACGTATTTAGTATATTTTATTACTATTATTAGCCGGTTTTTACTTAATAATAAGTATTAAAAGGTTTTAATTCTAATAAAGATTATAAGTAGGAATAAAATAACGAGGTTTTAGCCTACCCGTTTTACCTAGAAACTAATAAGGTGGAGGTTTTTTTTTTATTACCTAAGAATTTCTTTACGGATTAGGTTCTGGTCTCGGTACCTCCCGAAAATAACCCCTTTAATCCTCCTAAGTATTCTTATAAGCCTTTTAAGCCACCTCTCGACCCTATAGCCGGTAATAGCATTAAAAAACCATGGTTAAAGCCCTGGACCGCTACCGATAACCGATTATTTACGGTTTATTCGTATAATCGAATCACGAATAAAATCACCTTAGCTAATCCTCCCGCGGGCTATTAACCGATCCCTAAGTTTTAATATAACGGTAATAATTACCCGGAGAGAATACTTATTAAAAATATACCCTTTTTATTAATAAATCTCTTTTTTTATTTTTTACCCTTATACCTTATCGAAATATACGTTAAGTATATAAAGGATTAATTCCGTATTTATAAGCAGCGAAAACAAAAGGATATACCGTTCCTATATCACTTAAGGTATTACTTAAACCTTATAATAAATCCGGCCGAGATCTATTTATACTTTACTTTATTAATTTATATAGGCGTATATAAGCAATAGGAGTAAGCGGGTTATTAGGAGAAAAAGAGCTAAATAATACCGCTTTATCCGTTTATCTCTAATCTTTTCTTTAGGCGCCGCTTTAATATACTTTACCGCTATTTCTCTATTTAGCCCTATCACAATCACACTAAAGGCCTGACGCAAAGGTCGAGATTTACTAGTATTAAGTAGAAATCTAGAGGTAAAGAAGAAGAAGAGAGAAAAGCTAGCTATACACCCGACCTCTGCAGAAGTAAATATTAAAATCTGCCTAATAGGGTTAATAGCAAATACCAGCTAATAGGATCCATAACAGGGTCCGGTTAATAGGAGTGGGGTTATAATATAGCCGCCACGCGCTAACTATATTACTAGCCACAGTGCTTAATCCCCACCACTAAAGCCGAGCCTATTACACCTATTATTATTACCCCCCCTTTAAAAGTAAAGGCTCGCCCCGAGCCTTTAAAGGCATTATAAGAATATAAAAGTAAGTAAAAAGTTAATAAAGAGCTGATTAAACCAGATACCTCTAATAATAATAACCGCTTTTTAAGTAATAGGGGGATACCCTCGGGTTTTTATTTGCGCTATTTATATTAAAAGCCCGCGTTCCCTAATTAATAGGATAAGTTAAGCTTCTCCACGCGTTATAATAATACGGCGCCGTATAATAGCTTTTAAGTACTTAACGGGCGATTTAGCCGGGGTTTACCCGATTAAGCGGCTTTAAGTGCGTTAAGCTCTGCGTGCGTGCCGGAGCCTAACTATAACAAATCCGTAATAAAAACCGGTCGCATATAACCGCGTACAGTTTCTTCCTGGGTTAATTAAAAGGCGGTATCGGGTTTTACCCGCTTCCTTTACGCGTTCCGTCGCCTTTAAGGCCTTATACGCTGCGAAGCCGCCTTTTCGTTATCTGTATAAGCCGGCTTAAAAAGGTCGTTTTAAGCCGCTACGGCTTATTAAGCTAACCGTACCGGTAATCCCGTAATATTAGGGTTTTAGGCATAAAATTACTTAAGAAATACTAGGGAGTTTTTAAAATCCGAGGCCGGATACTAGGTATTATTAAGGTTTCAGCCGACTTAATCCGCTTAGTATTAAAGCCGACCGCGGTAAAGTTGCGATATGCGGATTCTCTTAATTTTTTACTCTTCCTTACCGCCGGGTTATATTACCTTATTATCCAGGTTCTCGGCGGCTTAACCTGGTAACAGGTTATTTAGGTAGAGCCTAAGCCGATTAGCGTGGTATATATTTACTAATCTCCAGCTTTTTAAAACCTTTAGCTTAAAAGTATTATTACCGGTCTTCTCGATAATCTTATAGGCCCTTATTAAGGGGTAATCGAGCTTATTAAATAAGCGGTCCGTTAACTATACTTAGTGTTTTTTTATAATAAAAACCCGGCTTCCCACGTTAAAATCCGGTTTCCTGCGTTTTTAATTCGCTTACTGGCTTATTCTTTCTTGCGTTTTAGTTAGGTTGCTTCGGGTAATTGCCAGGTAATCGGCTAGTATATCCGCCGCGAGCTATGCCTCCTAATAGGTATGCTTTTTAATAATGGGCAAACCCTTAAAATCGGTTATGCGGTTTACCTAATTAAAGTGGGCGGGTATAAGGAATCCTATCTCGATTTTATAGGGTAATAATCCCGTTAACTTATAAAGGAGCAAAGCTTAAGCATAATTTATTACCGGGATAGCTTTTAACCAGTTGTTTTAGTAATAGCTTATAAACGGTTTTAGTTATTAATCCACGTATTTATTTATAATCTCCGCTTAGCTTATAGTTTTATAATACCCGGCAAACGCTAAAGTTTAGCGGATCCCTAGTATTTTAAAGAGTTTATTAATAAAGTCGGAGATAAATTAAGGGCCTTTATTAAAAGTGATTATAGTGGGTAGCCCGAAAACCTGGAATAATCCCTTGTAATATAATTCTATAGCCGTTTAAGCGGTAGCTAAGCGGGTATAAGGGATTATCCAGGCTTTCTTACCTAGCCGGTTTATAACCACTAGGAGGTTATTTTTACCGTATTTATCCATAGGCATAAACTTAAAATCCATTATTATATACTATTATAGCCGTAAGAGTACCGGTAACGGGGTTAATAATCTAGGGGTTTTATCCCGTGAATACTTAGCTAAGCGGTAACCTATATAGTTAACTACGTATATATTATAATTATGCCGAAAACCTCTCCACTAGTATTAGTGAATTAATAAGCCGTGGGTTTTTTTTCGGCTAAGGTGTACTGTATTTATGTGGTTATAAACTTCTTTAATAATCTTAATCCTTAAATCACCGGCCTTTAGGACTACTAGGCGGCCTTTTTAAAGTAATAACCCGTTAATAAGGGTAAAATTACCTAATCCTTTTTTAGCCTATAATCGGTATTTATCTAAGGATATATTAGTGCGGTTAGCTTATAATAGCTTATTTATTACCAGGGTGCTTAAGATGGTCGGTGGTTTAATATCCTGGTTTAGAACGCAGAGAGGTACGCCTAGCTGGTTATTATCGGGTGGGATCTTCTGGAAGATAGCCAGGTAGCGTTAAGCTTCTTGCTTATTTTTCTACGTTTTTAAGTCTTCTTGTTTTCGGGATAGGGCGTTAGCTATAACGTTCTCCTGGCCGGGCCGGTACGTAATAATAAAGTTATACTGGGAGAGGAGCTCCACCTAACCTGCTTATTTAATATTTAGCCTTTGCTTTATATTAAAGTACTTTAAAGCTTAGTGATTTATAACGATTAAAAAGGGATATACTTATTATAATCCTATTAATTCGGTTCTTTAGTATTATAAGGCTCGGATTACCGCTAAAAGCTCCCGGTTATAGGCGTAGTAATTTAGTTCTGCGCCTTATATAGTTTTTAAAAAGTACGAGACGGGATATTATTCCCTTTCGGGATTATATTATATTAACGCCCCTGTAATTATTCTATTAAAGGTATTAGTTTTAACCCTTATTTCCTTATTATATAAGAAGTGGTTTAGTATTAGAGCCAAAGTTATTAACCTTTTAAGCTTTATAAAGGTTTTTTCGTATTCGGCGTTAAAGTTAAAGGGTATATTGTTTTTAGTTAGGTGTATTAAGGGCTTAGCCCGCCGGCTGTATTCTGGTATAAATCGCCGGTAAAAGTTATAAAAGCCTAAAAAGGCTTAAATGCCCTTAACGGTGGTAGATTATTCCCAGCGTTATATTACCTCTACCTTCTCCGGGTCCACTTATACTCCTTCGGTTCCGATAATAAACCCTAAGAACTTCGTTTTAGTTATATAGAATTCGCACTTTTTTAAATCAGCTTATAATCCTGTTTCCCGTAGCCTTTATAAAACTTTCTTAATATATAGTTTATACTCCTCCAGGCTCTCTAAGTAAATTAGGATATTATTTATATAAGCGCTATAATAATCGTTAAGGAGCTCGAAAAGCACTTTATTAATATATCTCTGGAACGTTATAGGGTTACCTAATAACCTAAAAGGCAATACTTTATACTTATAATTACCGTACCGGGTTTTAAAGGTAATTAATTCCTTTGCAGCCGGGTTTATTTTAATTCGGTGGAATACTTAACGGATATCGATCTTAATAAAAATCTTAGCCTTTAAAATCCGGAATAGTGTTTTTTTAATTAACGGTAAAGAATACCGGTTTTTTTATAAAATCGCGTTTAGCCTGCGGTAATTAACGCAAAATCGCAGCCCTTTATTAGCCTTAGGTATAAAGAGCACTTAAAAGGCCCAGGGAGCCGCACTAGGCTTAATAAATCCCTTTTATATGTTTTTTATAAGGTATTCTTTAACGGTTTTTAATTCCTTTAATAATATTTTCCGTAAAAGAGTATTACTTACCTATTTTTCGGGTATAGCTCTCTTTATTAATAGGATTCGGTGATTATAAGGTTAGTAAAGCGGTAGCTTATTAAAGTCAACCTTACTAAAGGTACGTAATAAGGGCCGGTATTTTTCTAATACTTAATCCTAAGCCTTTTATACCAGTTCTTTTTTATCCTTTTCGGGCAGGTCCTTAACCTCCCTTTTCTTTAGTATAAACTTATTAATTTCGCTTAGCGAGGTTATATAAATCCCCTTACCGCCCTTTTTAGCTAGCAAGTAAAAAGGATTTACGGAGATTATTATTATATTAACTAAGGGTCGCCTTTTATATTATCCCACCGAGTCTCGGGTTAGTATAAAGAAACCTTAAGCATTTCTGCCCTTCCTAATATCGGGTTCAGGAGATATAATCCTTTTCTCTCGTGGTAGTATAAGTGGCCTTAAATTATTAAAAAGGTTTCGCTTTATTTAGGCTATCTCACCGACGAGGGAGGTGGTTTTGGGAAGCGGTAGGTTACCTTTTTATCTCTTTATTTCTCGGCGAATGCCTTTTACCGGGACTTGCTAGTCCATTAGTTCGGAGATCCGCTATTTAATAGCTTTATAATCGGTTCTCTGCTAGATAACGGTGGCTAACTCCACTTAAGGGGTGCGGAGTAATATCTCCGGACTCTTAATTGCTTTTAATCTCTTTAAAATACTAATGGGGGGTTTCGGGGACTTTTTCTTATTATCCTGCCGCTTAGCATTCTTCTCGAAGGCTTTTTAACGTTCCTTTATTTGCTTTTAGTATAAGGATTTCTCTTAGGGCGGATCCTTAAAGATTAAATAACGCCCTGCTATATTAATTAAGGCTTTATAGGCTTTAAAGAAAATACGCTTAATCAAAAAATCATAACATAGATCCGTTATAATCAGCTCCTTATAAGGGAATACCTTGCCTTATATCTCCAAGTCTACTTAAATAATCTCTTATACGCTTTGCGTACTTTTCCTATTATAGCCGGAGAGTATTCGGGGTAAAATACCGGTATATTTTTTAGCACTTATCTCTTTTTTTAGCCGGTTAGCGAACTTAGGGCTTATAAAGCACCGGTTATTTGCTCCCGAATCCAATAATATATTATAAGTAATAATTGATTTATTTATTATTAAGGTATATATTATTATAAAAGGTTCCCTTCCGAGTAATTTAGTTAATAAATTATTATTATTCTTAAGTTCCGTAATAATAATCGGATTCCCCCCTAGGAGGGAATCGATTTCACCCAGGGTTAGTCTTTTACCTGCTCGTTAATAACTAATTACTTATTACCAGCAGGGTTTATATTATAACGCTTATAAATAATAGTTAAACGTGTTATATGGTTAGGAAAAGCGGAACGCTAGTGATCGGTGTAAAAGGGCAGCGGGCAGTTCTTTATAATATAACCGGTTTCGTGATAATTAAAGTAACGGCCCTTATTAATTAGCTTAATAAAGTCGGCACCGGTAACCCTTCTAAAAGTACGGCCGGCTTAGGGAGCAGGTGTACCGTAGTTTAGAGGTATAGGAGTATTACCGTAAGAGGAGCTTTAGCTAGTTCCTTTACCACCCCCAGTAGTATATCCCGAAAAGCCAGAAATACCGCCGCGGGTATTACCGGTATCGCGTATAATATTAATTCGTTAACTAGTCTCCTAATTATTTATATAAACTATATAAGCATACTGCGTATAAAGCTTAAGGAACCGCTCGAAATTAACGGTTTTATTATTATAATCGCGGTTTATTAAAACCTTTATAAGTCCCAGGAATTACTCGTTAAGCTCGTATTTCTAATCAGACTTTTAAAGCTTGCGTTCGCTAGCTAATCTAACGAAATCGTTTTTAAACTCCTGGAACTTAGCTATACTCTATAACCGGAGGTAATTAAATTCGGCTCTCGCTTTAATATCTTTATTAGGATCGAAGTATTTATTAGCTAAGTATTTTATTATCTTTTTAAACGTTTAAATCTGGTTAGGGTAATTAGGCTTAAGGAATGGATATAATACCTTTACGGCCTTACCCTCCAGATAGTTTTTAATATTAGCTATTCGTGCCTAGTTATCGCGGAATTAATCCTTATTAATTTTAAGGCGATTCTCTTGCTTACGGTACTAAACCGCGAAGGAAACGGTATCCTTCTTACTATTATTATAAAACTTCGGTATATCCACCTTAATAGACTTTTTAATACTAATATAACCGTAATAGTTAAAAAGGTTGCTTAAAAAGGGCGTATTAGCCCGGCGTTTTTATACCAGGTTTATAATAAACTAATTAGCGTTTTATAAATCGGCTTTAAGCTAAATAATCTCCTTAATATCGGCCTAGGCTTATGCCTTATGGGCCTTAATTACGGCGTAGTTAACCTTAATCTTAGCCAAGCGGTCGTTTAATATTTTCGCGAAATAACGGGCCTAATTGCCTAGTATTATTAAATTAATATTTAACTGTTTATAGTTTAGGATAATATCGTTTTTTTATAAGCCCCGGGATATATAAAGCAATGCTTTAGCCTTAACTTCGTTAAAAAGCGCCTCCGGGTACGCCTTATATATATTCTAAAACGTCTCGAGATTATAAACGCCGGATATTTTCGCCTAAACCTCCTTACTTATCGGGGTAAAGGGCTTAAAGTAAAAAGCCGGTCCCTAACCGCTTCGACCTAAGACTCTGGCTAATAAAGCGGTCCGTTTTATATTATCCTCGTATAATATATTAATAATAATTTCGGACTATTATACCTTAAGGAGGGGGTTATCCCTTATAAGCTTAAGCAGGTTAACTAACGTATAAAGTCCGTTAATATTAAACTTATCCTATTACTCCGCCTGCTTTTTATGGATCTCGCAAAGGGTTTTAAAATTAACTTAATTACCCTGCGAGTATAGTATAAACTTATTATTAAGGGTTTAGTAATAATACTTGCTTTTTAGGTCGTTTTAAAAGGGGTTTAGGTAATTATCCACCTTGCTTAGGGTGGCGGCGTTAAAATTAGCCGCAAAGGCAGCCTTAGCCTCGTATTCCTCGGCGGACTTAGCTATAACGTCGGTTTTAATAGTCTCCGAAGATTTAAACCGTTCGGTTCGGGGTTTAGGATCTATAAGTAGCTAATAGCTTATTACAGGGATTTAATAAATATCTTTTCGGTTCGTTTTTTTAAGAGGAATTTAGGCCTTCCTAAGCTATATATATATAACCTCTAGATTATTATAATCATATTAAAGGCCTAATATAAAGGTCGAGATTTACTAGTATTAAATAAAAATCTAGAGGTAAAGAAGAAAAAAAGAGAAAAATTAACTATACACCCGATCTCTGTAAAGGTAAATATCAGAATCTGCTTAATGGGGTTAATAGCAAATACCAGTTAATAGGATCCATAATAGAATCCGGTTAATAAGAGTAGGGTTACAATATAGCCGCCACGCGCTAGCCACACTACTAGCCACAGTGCTTAATCCCCACTACCAGAGCCGAGCCTACTGCACTTATCGTTACTAGCCCTAGGTATTATACGTAAAATATCCCGGTTATTTTAAATCTGTATTTAAAAAGGTTATATTATAAAGCCGTTATATATAAACGGTTTTAATTAAAACCTAGCGAGTGCTTAACCGTAAACTATTAGCAAATAAAGCTATAACGAAATTTACTAGCCGCTATAATAATATTATAAAGATAAGGAATAAGCTTATTAAATTAGGATATAAGAAATAAGTGCTAGGCATAAGCGGATATTTCCTTAACTGGGCTTTTAACCTATAAGGTAATAAGGGTCCTAAAATATAATCCCTAGTAAATACCGTAAAACCCTTACCCTTTACGCAGGTAATTATTATTAATCTAATATTAAAGCTATTAATATTATTAATAAGGTTTTATTATATCTTTATAAATAACTTTTTTATATCCGTTAAGCTTTTTACTTATTTGCGAAATAAAAGCGTAATAGTAACGGGCATAGTATTAAAAAAAGCAATTAATCGTAAATTCTCTGGTTTACGGGATATAAAAAAAACCATTAACTAGGGTACCTTAATAATAAAGCCTTACGCTAAGGGCTATATTACGTAATTCGCATTCGCGGATAATAATATTGTTTTTATAATATTAACGGCGTATACTAGGTATAAACTTTACTATTAAAAGAAGCGGTTAAAACCAGGGGAAAGTTTAATAAATACTTTATAAGCGCGATTCCCTTTTAATAATAAAGTGGTTAAAGTTTTATCCTTACCTAATATCGTTTACTAATATAATTATTATATAAATAGTATCGATATCGGGGATTAATTATATACCGAGTTAAGCCTTAATAACCATAGGTACCGGCGCGGTGGTTAATAGGCTTTTTATTATGATTTTTTATTAGGTTTAATTACTTCTACCTTTTTATAACTTAACGCATAATTAACCGGTGATTTAATAAGTATTACGCTTATTAACGCGTTTTTTATTTAGCGAGAGTAATATTATCTCCGTAAGTAATCTCTACGCTAAAACCCTAATAAATATAATAAGTTTAATAACCCCGAAAATAATAATAATAAAACCTCCTAGTAAGCGTTCCGAATCCAATTTTATAAAGGCCTTATTACGCGCTTTAAAGTGCTATTTATATAATATAGTATTACGGGGTAAGTACTGGTAAATATAAGCAAAAAAGTATTTTGGATAAAAAAACCATTACCTAGGCATATATAATAAGGGTAAAGGAAGCGGAAGACTTATATAGCTTACTTAACTATATTCCGGCTCGTTATAAGCTTACCGCTATTAATATAGCCGATTAAAATGCGGACTAGGTATACGCAGTATAATATTAGCCTTTATATTAATCTACGCTGTTAAAGCTTTTAGCACCGCGGGGTACCGCCGGCGGGAGCATTATTTACTAAAATAAATCACTTCCGCCCGGCTAATAATTAGGGTCCTAGTAATAAAACCGGGGTATTATTAACGTAATAAGTGTTATAAGGCCTTAACACTAGACTTAATATCGCGAAAAAAGGGGTTTTTACGTTATAAAAGGGTTATAAATGGCTTTATATTATAGTAAAATAGCTAGGCCCGGTAGCGGCGAGGTTATAATTATAATATACGGTATTAAAAGTATTAATATTATACTATACGGGCATTATATTATTAAGCAGGGTTATCTCGAGTATTATAAGTATTATATATAAAGCATATAATTAGATTTTTATTACGGTATTCGTATTTTTTTAAGGAGCCCGGCCTATTAAGGGATTCTGGTTATTTATAATATATATACAGGGTATATAATTGGATTTTTATTACGGCATTCGTATTTTTTTAAGGAGCCCGGCCTATTAAGGGATTTTAATCACTTATAATACGCATATAAAATATATAATTGGATTTTTATTACGATATTCGTATTTATTTAAAGAGCCCGGCCTATTAAGTGATTTACAGTATATATAATTGGATTTTTATTACGGTATTCGTATTTGCTTAAAAAGCCCGGCCTATTAGGAGATTTTAGTTTAAATTCATTACTTTTATTATTTTTATAATAACTAGAGTAATAGCACACCGCACCTGCAGTGGCCTGTGTGGCTGACAGATGTGGCTAGGTGTAGCTCACGCACACCTAGGCTTTATTAAGTAGCCCGTGCCCTGCGGCCGGACCTAGCTATCTACACTTTTATAGCTAGCCGTATATAACCTCTCTCCCTTCCTTCTACATCTTATAATTAAGGATTTCTTCTTATAAAGAGGTGATCGGTAACGCCTTTATAACCGCCGTGATAATTATAAAATCCCTGGTAAACAGGATACCACTGCGTATCCCACCTTATACCGTTCGGCCTTTATTTAATAGCCGACTGATTTCCTGCATCCCGAAAAGCCCAGTACTCCCTATTTAACGCTAACGCCCTGCGTAACCCAGGTCGTATATTACCAGCTACCGGCACTCTTTTCGACCCTTGCGTTAAGATTAACCACCTAGCACCTAGTAATAGCCGCCTCTTTTATTACCAGCTAGTAGCTGCTTATTTAGGTTACCGGCTCCTTTACCCTTTTGTTTTTATTTTTAACCCTTTTAACCTTTTGTTTTTGCTCTGGACTCCGAAGATAGTAACTGCGACCGGACCAGATAGCTCTTTTATGGGCTTCGCTCTTTTACAGGCACCTTCCTTTTAAACTCTGCGCTAGTATATGTTTCTGCTAGGTGGACTAGAAAATCCTCTTATTTTTACCGGACTTTACGCTAGGATACGTTTCTTTTAGGTGAATCCACTTTTATTCTCGACCGCCGATTCTGATTAGTAGGGACCGCTTATTAAAAGCTCCTTATCGGCGATCCGACGGTCCCGTCTTAATTTTACTCCCGGCCGACCTCCCGGGAGCCCCTAATAGTACCTTTAACTTTAAGCACCGACCTGGTACTTGCATAGCACTTATAGCCGAGATTACCGCCGCCAGAGTGTAATTCTGGTGCACGCTATTACGGATCTATTAAGCATAAGCTTCGAGATAAGTTCCGGCTCGAGGTCTCTCTTCACCCGCTCCGCTAGCTAGCAAAGTTAAAAAACTAACGTTAAGATATTCTCGAATCCCTTCCTCTTCGACCGTTAAATCCGACCTATTATAACCTAGGTTATTATATCGCTTCTTAGCTTTAATCCGTTTGCTAAGAATATTAATTATACCAGAGATTATAACGAAAAGCTCTGCTTATTTTAATACTCGAGAGTATAAGAGCGATATAAGAATCCATAACCTGGCTTATATCCGATTCCGATTCCTGCCTGCTCGACCTACTATATATTTCACACTAAAAGCAGAGCATTTAAAAAAACCGATATAACGCCATTTATAAGCTATACGGCCAGAACCCAACGATCGATCCCAGGTCTTCCTCGATGACTTTATCGCTCCCCGCCACCGATTCTCTGGTAACTACACCAGAACCTACACTAAAGGAGAGTTATAGTGGAGGGCACTTGCAGATAACTTCGTTGCGAATTGGGATACTTATATCGGCACCGCACCGTTGCTGGCAGCGCCTTAAGCTCCTTAGCCCATTTCTACCGGTTTTCGGCTAATTAAACTGCGCATATAAAACCCCACCCGGGACCCGACCTCCCGGGTAAAAAAAGGGTATATGCGTGCGTTCTGGCCGGCCTGGGCACTTTATAATAGCATAAGATTTGGCAGCGTTTTTAGCAACGCGCTAAACCGGATTTAAACGGCAATAAAGGATTTTAACGGCTTATTAAGAGTAATGGATTCGAGCCCTATATACTGTATAATTAGCTCTTTTGGAATCTCCGCATAAAGCCTTCTTTATCGGCTTTATACGAGAGATTAGGGGGGTAGTAACGGCACACCGCACCTGCAGTGGCCTATATGGCTGACAGATATGGCTAGGTGTGGCTCACGCACACCTAGGCTCCACCAGGTGGCCCGTGCCCTGCGGCCGGACCTAGCTATCTGCACTTTTATAACTAGCCGTACGTAGCCTCTCTCCCTTCCTTTTACATCTCACAATCAAGGATTTCTTCTTATAAAGAGGTGATCGGCAACGCCTTTGCAACCGCCGTGACAACTAGGCGATTACTTGAGCCGGTAGGTACCCCTTAATATCTGCTACAGAATATTACAATACGCGGTTAAATAACGCGGACACGTTTTATATAATAATCGCTAATAAACTTATTATTAAAATATAGCCGTTAATAGGATTTAATAAATTCTTTATAAATAAGGTTTATTAATACTTACCGGCTAAAGGGAGGCTATTACCGGTTATAGTTAAATAATTATAGGTATAATAGAATATTTAATTAATTTTTAACAGGGTTCCGTATTAATAGGATCGGGACTTTTAGGTAAACGGACCTGCTAAGAAATTACGGTGTATAAGGGGTGGTATATTAATTGATTAATTGATTGATTAATAAATTTTAACGTTTAGTGGGCGTTATAGCGTGGTTACGTGCCGAACCTCCCGAGGGGTATAAGATATACTATTTACTTATCTCCTTATTTGTATACGGACTTATAAACTCCGGTCTATAATTCTCTAATATGCGTAAGGCGTTTAACGCGTGGTATCGGTAACCGGGTGTATACGGGACCCGCTATTATTCGTTATTTTACCTGTATACCGGCGGGTAAAAAAAGAAATAATTAATAGGTTTAAGCCTTAAAGGATAATAGGGTTATAGCCGCGTATCCTCTCCTTATAAGATTACCAGGCCTTATATAAGATGGCTTTCGTATAATTTAATATATTATAAGAAATAGCCCCGGGTTCTTTAGGGCCGTTAATCATTACGAAGGTTACGCCCCCCGCCTAGTATTAATAGGGGGGGAATTAATCGTATAGGTAAAGTCTAGGGGATTCCCGCGGTAAAGCTGGGTACCGCTCCTTTTTAACCCTTAAGAGCGGGGCTTAAGGTATTAAAGGGGTTGAGATGATTCTGCCCGCCGGCGATTTAGATCGAACCTGGGCCCGGGACGGCGGGTAAAATATAAGAGCTTATTATTTAGCTAATAGCCGTATACCACTACTAGAAGACGGGCTAATCCTATATTTTAAATGTTTTTAAGGTTTTATTATTTTATGGTGTTTTTATAGTTTATATTAAGAGAGAGAGAAAGAGAACCGGTAAAGAGAGTAAAGGAGAGAAGCCAGGTAAGTTATTTAAAAACGCTAACTCTAAAATCGGTTACGAAACCGGTCCTATTATCCGTTTAGTCTAATCGTTTAATTCATTTAATTAATAGATAATCTAATAGTGTTATATAATAACCAAAGAAATCCGAATACAGTGCGTAAAGTGGTAATAACCATAGGTAATGCTTACGGTTATTATATCCCTTATAAGGAAACGATCTCTAAGTCCTTAGGCTTCTTATCGAGAGGGTCCGGGGCCAGAGCTTACCGCGGCCGTAGTTCGGTGTAGTAGATAAGTATCTCTCCGAAGGGAGGGCAGATCTCCGTGAAATAATTTATAGCCTTAAGAAAGGCCTCGAATTCTAGTGGGTTAAGAATTAGCCATTTAAGGTAATCCTCTTGCTTGCTAAATCCAGTAAACTACTTACGGTGGAGCTTTATAGGCCAGTTATCCTCCCTTTATTCCTGGCCGTTCCGGCGAGGTGCCGGGATAAGTGGTGTTAGCTAGTCTTTAATCTTATATAAAGTCCTCGGGCAGTGGATTAGGTGCAAGCGTGAGCGAGTACCTTAGTCTTATTACCGGTTAACTCCGTGATATAAGTAGTATCGTTTTATATCTAAGTAGTTGAATTTCGTATAATATTAATCGTAATCTCCGTGCCCTAAAAGGTACGCTAGGTATTTATTAAATACTGCTTATAGTAATTATAAGGCCTCCGGGTATTTGCTTAGGTTATAGCCTAATTCCATAGTTGAGTGATTAGCAGGTTACTTAACCCCTATGTTTTTACCGTTTTTATTATATACCGGCGGGTTATTCGTTTATTAGGCCTTTACTTATTTCCGTAGTTTATCCCGTATTTTCGTTTTTACCTCCGAGGTAATTAGCCTTATGAGTTCTGGGTTTAGTAAACCGTTCTCTGCGGCCGATTTGGTTAGGGCGTTTACCTTTTTATTACCCTGGATATTAATGTGTTTAGGGCACTAGCGTAGTTATACCCTATGCTGTGTGATAAGCTTATATAGCTTAATAAATGTGGCTTAGGAGGTAACGGGCGTATTTTTCTATGTATATTAAATGGTGGCGGTATTATCTATATAGAGGGTGATCCCGGGGCCCGGGGAGAGTTCGAGAGCCTTTTATAAGCCTCGAAAAGCTCCCGCGCCTTTTATATTAAAGACGTTCCCGTATAGGTTTATTCCTTTTTTCCCTTCTGTAATCTTTTCCTGCCCTTTGTAAACCACGAATTTATAGCCTAATCCTCCTCCCCTTACTTTGGACCCGTTTAAAAAGATAGTGATATCGAGAACGCTAAGGTCTTAAAACCAGTGTTCGAAGGCTTTTATTACCTCCTTTTTTAATTTGCCCCTAATGGGGTTTATTCTCGATCTGTTTATATAATATAGTGGGTATAGAATCGGTTAATTAGGCGTAGGTAGGAATAAAGGGTCCGTAACCAGTTATAGGTTAGAAATCCTTTTTTTTGGTTGCCCTGCGTATTAACCCCTCCCGATTATCCCCGGGAGGGCCCGGAGCTTAAGTGGGTATCCTGCCGGTACGGTTCGAACCCTATAAGTAAAGCGGTACCTGGCCTTTTCGAGTGCTAACTGCGCCGTAGGTAAACCGCTATCTTAAATTACCGCCGTAATTAGCTATGTTTTCTAGATAAGTAATATAGTATATACCGCTTAGATAATTACCCTTTAAATTTATGCTATATAGCTATTAAAGCGAGTGCTGGTAAGCCCTAGCCTGCTTTTATAAGTGGCCGGTTTTTATTATCCCTTATATTAATATTCCGCCCCGTAAAGCAGCGATAGCAGGATAATTATTTTAATAGCCTTTTAAAGTATAGTTGTTATAGGGCCCTTAATAGTGGCCGCTAGGCTATATATATAATTAAAAACCCTAAGGGTGATAGCCGTGCGGACCTTTACGTGCCTTTTAAAGTTAAGTAATCGGTTAAATTAAACCCTTAGCTAGTATAGGGCGGGTTTTAATTTATATTTAGCCTTCCTAGGGCCGTTATTGTTAGGGTTATCCGTGAAGGGAACCGGCGTAATAATACCCGCCGAGGTGTATATTTCCGGGTTATATATATTACGCGCCTTATTAAAGTGTATAGTTTTTATTTTCTCCGGGGTAAAAGTAATTTTATTTTTTTTTTTATACTTTAGTATTTTCTTTATTTCCTGCCGGGCGATTTCCGCGGACTTTTTAAGGGTATCCGCGATAGTAAGTACCGAGAAGTTATCTGCGTAGCCCCAGCGCAGGAGGCTAAATATAACCAGCTTGGTTACGTAGAGTATATATAGGATCGGGGATAATAGAGAGCCCTAGGGGGTACCGTATTCTTGGTTTTATGCGTTAGTGATTTAATCCTTTAATCTAATCTGCACCTTATGGTTAATAAGGAAGTTATTAATAAGGCGTAATATAAGCGTTAGTTATCCTTAGGCAGTTATACGCTAGAGAAGTTTTTATCGGAGGAGGGCGTTAAACGCCCCCTTCGCGTTTAGGGTTATAAGTATGGCTACCTTCCCCTTAGCTAGTACCAGGTCGATCTCGTGCGTAATATTAGTAGTAAGGTTTATAATAAAGCAAGTGGGAATAGCTCCTGCGTGTTATAAGCTAATAAGCCTGTATTAGAATACCGTTTACGTTATCTGTTATGTAATAAGCCTCTTATACCCTTTACTAAGGTAAGGGAGTAGGGCGATAGGTTTAAAGGATTTATAGGAGGTTATATCCTTTTTCCTGATCTTCGGGATTATAGCCACCTGCGTAAGCTTTTAGTAGCTTAGGAAGTATTCCGTAGTTAATATTCTCTCCCCTAAAACCCTAAGGTAATTCCCGATATATACCTAGTAGGCCTTAATAATTCGTACCGAGATATTATCCTTTCCTAGTAATATGGAAGCGATATTATATATATATGCCTTAAGCTCGTTATAGGAGATAGTTATATCCCATGGTAACGGGTTTTTTTCGCGGGCCTCTAATAATCCGGTCCCTTTAAGGTTATCCTGGCCAGTAAACCTTTATAATACCTTAGTATATAAATATTACGCTTTAATAGCTCCCGTTTTAATTATTTCTCCGTTTTTAGCGTTTTTTAGTGGAGGTAGCCGGGCTAAGGAGCGCTTTTTATATTAGCCGATAATTATATAAATCTTCTTATCGGTGCGGGCTTTTTTAATAATCCGGTTCTAGTAAACCGCCTTAGCTTTTTATATTATGGTGAAAAAGTTTTATAGCTTTACCGGTGCTTATTCCGGGTTAGGGCTATTATGCTCTGGGTTATCCTAGTAAGCCCGCTAAATCCTTTTTTTCTTTTTATATTCTGGTATTTATTAAGCGGCGGAGCACTCCACCTATTAGTATTTCTTCCTAACCTTTTATACCGTTATTATAAAAAGGTTAATAATCGAGGCCGCTGCCTTATTAATATCCTCCGGGGAGGATTCGCTGGGGAGTGGTGGTAAGTCTTGAACCCTAAGTCCGATTAAGTTAGCTAACCTGGGTAAGTCCTTTTCCTTTACCCGCTACCGGTTTAAAGGTGGTAGTGAGCTGGCCCTTTTAAAGGGGTAGGTGATACGGAGCGGGTAATGGTTTAAGCTTGTTATATAGGTCCTATCGATTACGGACTTAATAAACAGGACGTTAGAGAATAGTAGGTTAATAATATAACCCTCCCTGTAAATAAGCTTCCTTATTTCCCTAATAAATCCTATTCCGGACCTTATTAACTAGTCCGCTAACCGGCCGCCGCTATCCCTGGTAATAACTCCCGGCTCCTAATTAGAGTGTTTTATATTAGCGTTTCCCACCGCTAAGCAGTTAACGGGGGGCTCGAGGGAGGTAAGGTAAATAAGTATCCCGTTTAAGCCCAGTGCTTTATAATAGTTAAGGATCGGGAAGTTATTAATATCGATTTAAAATAGGTCTTTTAAGGGTATAAGTCTTCGGAGGGTAACCTCTAGGCCCGTATCCTTACGGATGTAGGTTATAACCCTGGGGTAATTTTCTTCGTAATCCTAGTAATCGAGAGGTTAGTAAAGCGAGTAGCTTCCGTATATTTGTGTTTAGGTAACCGTTTACGCGGATACTTAGGGCTTTTATACCAGTATAATATTTATTTTATATTATTAATACTTTTTTAAAAAGGATAAGTATACTGGATAAGTCCTCCGAACGTTATAAACCTTAATGCTTAAAGCTTTTAATAACTTATCCCGACGGGGCCGTTATTAAACCCTTTTAGGGTATATACTTATTTAGTACGGGAGGGGGTGGAGATCGGGTAAGGCCCGGAGCCCTGCGATTTACGTTGGTTGCGTACTAAGTTATACGTGTGTATAATCCTGGGGACTGGGATCGGTATCTTTTTAATCGCCGGGGGAGGTAAGGGATCCTTAGTAATGGAGGAGGAGTTAAAGGAGGTGGACTCCTATTATATAGCGGTGTTTACCTTTATTTCGTTAAAGTCGGATTCCGTAGCGCGGTTATAAGATAAAGCGTTATATTGCCTTATAATAATAATAGTAATAGCCGCCGCGGGCCTTTTAATGCCCGCGCCCGCCGGTATTATAGAATTAATAATAGTGGATATGGAAGCGGCGGAGGATATGGGAGCCGGGGGGGGGCCGCGTGCTATTAGCCCTTTCTCCGCTTTTGAGTCCGAGATAATGGTTAGGGCCGTAAAGGCCGGTTGGTTTTGGTTAATATATTTCTGGTTACCGATCCGTTTGATTTCCTATAACTGTTTGCGGCTAGAAGTAATCACCCTGTTATTTACCCTCCTAGGCCGTGCCGGGCAGCCCTTATAGCTCGCCGGGTACAGGCTATAATAATTAGCGTACCGAGGTAAGCCCTGGTATTCGCTGCTAACGGGGTAATCTTGTAATTGCTTTTTATATATCCCGTAGCGGTGAGGTTGGTTATAATACCGTGCCGTGTAATAGCCTTAATACCTGGGGCTGTATTCCTTATAGCGGGTAATAATAGGTTTCTTTATAATTTACCGGGCCCATTTATTAGTGGTAAAAAGCCGGAAGCCCTTTACCGGGCGTAAGTAGGAGATAATCCAGGTGATTATTCCGTTATAGGTATTTACCTTGTTTCGTAAGGGATATACGTTTACCGGGCGAGTACCGGTCTGGATCTCGGCCTTTTTTAATATTAACTTTATAGTAATCGGGATAATCTTCCCTGGTAAGGTAAAGTCTGGGAATGCGCTAAGGATCCCTCCTATTACGTAAGAGACCCAGGTTTTAAGTAGCTTGACCTTAGTGGCTTTAAGCACTTATATAATTTTATTTCGTTTTAATTCCTTTATTAACCGGTCTCGGATTTTAGGATTAGCTAAGGTAATAGATTAGCCCGTGCGCGTATATTATACGTCCCGGAGGTTTAAGGGCTAGATGCTAAGTTCCTTAATAAGGGCCGCCCTAGCCGAGAAGGGATTAGGGTAATATAAAAATCGGTTTTCCCGGACGCGAACCAGAATATATACGTCTTTTATATTAAAGGGAGTCGAATACGGTTAAAAGGATGTATAAGTAGAGGTAGGTTAAAAGGTGGTAAATCTGGTACCCCCGGATAATTTCTGGGGGAGAGAGGTAGCCGAGCTAGCGGCTAAAGCGTAGGTTTTCGGACCCGTAGGGGGGCGGATAATAGATTATAGGGGTGTTATTAGGTCTGCGCTAAAAGACTGCGTAGACTAAGGTTAAAGGGGAGTAAAAACTACTCCCTCGGTAACTATAAAAACCTTAAAGCCTAAAAACTAGGCGATATTGTTTATAAGGTTTTTAATTATACCGCGTTAAGTGCTTTGCGTAGATTTATCCCAGGAGGCGGTAAATCCGTTTAGGTAAGTAGCTAGCTTTATTATAACTTTTTTCTGGATTCGCGTATCTCTCTTAACTTTAGCGAATTAATTGGTGATAACTCCTTATAGGAGTGGTTCTTCGGCAGCGCCCTTCCCGAAATCTATTCTTGGCGGTGCGTAAACACTATTGATCCTGATTTTTTTACGCTATAGGTTGGTAATAAAGGGGGTATCTGGCTTTAATTACCTGGTGTATTAGGGGTTAGGTGCGGCGGGAGGCCGCCGCGGAATCTAAGGCGGTATTATGGTAAAAAAAATTCTCACTATTCCGCCCCCTTAGTGTTTTGCGCCATAAGCGCTAAATTAGGTCGATGTTAAGAATTCTGGTATAAAGTGGTGCGGCGGCTTAATAGCTCTAAACGCACGGATAATATTTTTCGGAGAAGGTGAGGGGTGGCACATCAGGATTTCGATTGGCTCAGTGGAATGCCAACCAGTAGTTGGCCGTCAAGGAGATAGACTTTCCGATCTTGGCCAATCTCGTCTCCGGAGAGATCCAAATCTGTGGCTTGCGCGCTACGGAACTTATCGGGGCTCTCGTCTATCCAATGGGGAAATGAGGCTGAAGACCACGACCGGCTGGCATGCACGACAGACTGCTGCCGCGATGCTTGTCCTGGCAACAAGCCACAGGATAGCCGTTGGCATGGTGGCCAGGGAATGCCACGATATGCATTCCTACCAGTTTTACTCTCACCAGTCTCAGCCAAGTCGCGCAGACAGATGCTCTCTCATGCACGATGACCCAATCGCATTCGCGGCTTGCAGAAACACTGAAACACCGGCCAGGGCCTTGGCGTCCGTCCCGGTTCGCTGGGGCAGGCTGAGGCTGAGTTTGAAGTTTTGCGACGTCATCCCTCGTGAGGAGCTTACGCGCCAGAGAGAGCCCAGGCGCTTGGCTCGTATGGTCACGCGTCGTCGAAAAGCCGGGACCGAGCACGGGACAACAGTTCTTCTTCTCTCATGTTGATACCGAGTCCAGCGTGCTGGTTAATAACGCTCTGGCCTTGGCCGTGCCCACGCTCCACGGTCCGTGTCCAACAGCTCACCAAGACCACACCAATCCCCACAAGAGGGGTCGGATAAGACGCTTCCGCGTCCTTTCCCCCCACCCGGTCGGCGACGCCCCGGGCGACGGCATCGCGTGAAGTTCTACCGCATACCTGCGGCAACGGACCGGGAATCGGGCCTGGTCGGACGGGGACGACTCCGGGTCCGCTTTGTGTGATCTTCGAAGGCCCGTCCTTGGTTGAAGGGACTGTTTATTGCTCCGGCGGTCCCTCGTTCCGCTTGCAGGTTCCATGTCCTACCAATAGGTCAATTTAAGACGACAGCGAGACGCATCAGGTTCACTGCTCTGTTCGTTCAATCGGCGGGAGACGACTTCTCCGACTGACTGTAGCTGGTGAGATGGGGCCGTGGCCGTCGGATCCGGACTGTTGTTGTTGGTTACTGCGGTACATGGGCCACAGGTCCATCGTCTTGAGACACCCTCCTCGTCAAGTCTCGGTCCACCACAACGGACGACAGTGAAACTGTCACTACAATGACCAAAAGAGCGCGATTGCTGCACTTGCACGGCCGGTCCTGCTACGGTGTGCTGATGGTTTCTGTACAAGTAACCTACCTGCCTCGTTCGCCAGGACTTTCAATATGCTAAGCTACAAGGCCTGGGTAACACAAGCGAGAGTGTATCTAAAGGTATCCAACTCTCTGGACGATCTTGCCGTGGCTCTTGAAGTTGCCATCTTCGGTTGCCCGAGTATGCGAGTATCTGTCCACGCCATTACCCTCATCTTGTGAAGACATCCATGAATACGGATAGTGGTCGCCGTAGCCCATAAAGACGACAAATGCTGGGGCAATCGTCTGACTGGAGTGATCGGACACCCTTAAGAGTCCATGTCAGCACATGTCAGCACCACCATAGACAGCCTGCAATATGGAAACAGACGCTCTTACGATCGTACAGTGAACCCATCCAATGTAAGAGCGGAGTAGCTGATATCGATCATGTGCACTTCGCGACGACAAGGCCAGTATTTGATGCATCTCATCCGAGCATCGAACCACTTAGTTGCCTCTCCCCATAGCCGCCACCATTCCACGGGCCCTCGTGAAGGAGGTCAATAGTTACAATGGCCTTGGCATCCCTTCTCGGCCCGGACACATCATGCTGTTGTCCCCTAATCCGTGGGAAGGGCAGCTGCTTTCATGGAGCATCGAGAATACCTACCGGCTTCAAGTTATACGGTACCGGTACACGGCGCCCACATCCCACAGACGCCGCTCAGCGGCGACGAGACGACGTGGCGGCTCGCACCGCGGAAGTCAGTCCACGAGGCCTTTCCTCGAGCCGGCCCATCCAGGGCCATCATCTGCTGCGTTGCGGTGTGTGTGTGAAAGACCAGTCCCTGGCCGCTCGATCAGACTGCAAGATCTGCCATTATCCGAGCTTTACAAGCTAGGCCTTCCTGAATGCGGCCAGACAAATTACCGGTACATCTATAATACCGTACTGAACAGCGGAAGGCAGAAACCGAGAAAAGGTTGAGTCGTGCCTAGGGTGCTGCCGCCCAGGGGAAAGGCGACGTCGCCGCGCGGAGCGTCACCACCGAGCGCTTTTTTCGACTCAACGGTAGCACAGTGTAGAGCGAGATATACTCGGGGTCAGTGATGAGTATAGAGTCTATGTAATGGCTCATGACACTTATTTAGGGACTTAAACGTTTTATGTCGGACGTTGATAGATGATCAGGTCTGGTCGGGGCGTCTAGGCCCTACATATATATGTGAGTGTATGTGTGTGTGTGTGTGTGTGTGTGTATGCTCCCGGTCACGGCAAAGCTACGCGCCTAAGTACCTAAGTAGGTAGGTAGGTATAGAGCCCGGGGCACGTGCAGAAAACAGAACGAGAACATTTGCGGCCAAGTTCTTAAAAGTGACATCGTTGAAGGTTAATAGCGCTCGATTATCAAATCCGTACAACATAAATAAATAAGAAACTTGACCACCTGAGCAGCAGACCCCTATGATGGAAAGCTGGTGCACAGAGATAAATATTAGTTACCCACTGCCTTGCGCTTCAGCCTAATAACTAGCCACCAGACCAGTAAGACTAGAGACGTACAGGGTAGGAATAACATCATACAAAAGCCTATTCTTTCTGCAAACCACGTACTTTTACCGCGTATTAGAGCACCGTTCAGTCTTTTTGCGTATATAGCTGCTATAGCTGTCTGTAGTGGGCGAGTTCTCAATGTCTGGCAGAATTGAAAAGGTCAGGCCCGTGGTTAAATTCTATTTCAGGGTCGAGCACTTTCTTGCCTTACCTTCCCTTTGAAATTCGTCTCTTCCCCCAGAAGCTTAACCGTCAAGGCATCATATCAGTGGGAGTGGAGTTTTATGGACGTATGGGTAGTAGAGTTACAGTGAGTTCTACTGCCAAATCTTACGGAGAGGGGTACAGCGAGCAAGCTCGGGCTCCATCGGGATCACTGCACGCAACTGGGAATGTTTGGGATATCAACCAGTATAACCAACTACGGTACCTGACCGACTATAATATGCGAGGGAAATTATTGGACAACCTTATTCCAGTTATGCCCGGAGCGTACGGCAAAAAAATAAAAAATCCCTTGCAAACACGCGTATAAGTTACTGGCCACAAGTACTCGTCCAGGAAAATCGAATGCCATTTTATCATATCAAACAGTGCTTGCGACAAGAGCCTCCCGGCGGATAAATTCCACCTATACTGCCTACCTTATCTACTACTTACCTACTCTCGTTTCAGTGCAACTACTCAGTCTCCCAGCCAGCCAACTACTAGCCACCCGAGGTTTCAAGCTCGTAAGCCAACCACCACCAGGGTTCGTAAACACAAACTACTTACCTTACCTACCTATATAAAACAGCCATGTCTGAGAAGCCAGGCTATTTCCTTGGATATCTGGGTGAAACTGTCAAGTAAGTAGTGAAAGTGTTTCAGAACAAACTCAGGTGAATAAACCGCCAACATGGACAAGAGTTTCAACCTATTTTTATTTACTATGGCATTAGTTGATGTAAGTCTAATATAACGATGTGCTCTTCCTCCGTTAGCGAGTTAGTTGGCATGATAAACGGATTCCCGCGTCTGGAGCCGCCCCACTCACTTGTAGCCGCCGGCGCCGGGGGGAATGGCGTGACCAGGCGAGGCTCTCTCTCGTAGGTAACCTAGGTATCTAGCTGGTAGTTATGGGCACAGAGAGAGGGTCATGGTCGTAGTCGTGGTCGTGGCTGGGGTTAAGTCGATTCGAGATCTTCTCATCAACGCCGTGAAGTGTGTGTGTGCAGAGAGTGCATATATGCAGTAACTTAGAGAGAGAGACCCCTTCCGGGTAGGCTGATGAATAGTGTACCTTCCAGTACTTAGTGCCGCGAAGGGAGAGCCTTTGGGGAAAACCGATAGATGTTAATCGTGTTTCTTTCTTCCTTTCTTTCCTTCTCCTCGCTATAAGGTTTTGAAAATGCCCAAAGTGCGGATATTCACTGTATAATGCCAACTGAAAGCTGTCCATGTTTTTTCCTTCTTTTTCATTTACGGTTAGGTATAATGCCAGCGGCCTGCCTGTGTTACGTAGGTGATCGCAGAGACGAAGAAAGAGGCTGTGCTTAGACAGACTTGCATCCTTCCATCCATCCATCTTTCCGCCTGCTGTCACAGCCAGCAACCTTTTGTAGATACGTACCTATATATAGATACCTAGGTAGATATCTTATGCGTCCGGCTGTGGCGGGCGAGGCGGCAGAAAAGATTGTCCATGAAAGCAGTCTGTCTACACAGTAACTTACAGTACAGTCGGCAACTGAGCAGGCACTTAACACCATCGCCCTCCCTTTTCTGACGTCACCGCCCTGCCCCTTTCGAAACTGCCCTCCCACACCCCCAACCATGAACCTGGCAAAATCACAGGATTCAGTCAGTATCATGTGCCTCGCGGTGGCATAACTACGGCAGGTAACCAACCTACTTAGGAGGTAGGTAAATTACCTAACCTACTTAACCTACCCGGACTCAGTACCTACCCGGACTCAGTACGTGGCTGGCTGGCATGCCTGCTCGTAGATCGGTAAGTTACCTACTTAGGTACTTACTTCGAGGAAAAGAAAACAATCCCTCCTCCTCCCTCCCTCCGCACAGAACCTACAGTAGCCCACCCACCTACTTACCTAGCCAGGCGCTTTCAGGTCCAGCCAGCCTCGCCGCGCCACAGCCTCCTCCTCCCATGGTCATGGTCAGGGTACGTATGTACGTTACGTCTCATCTCATTGCCTCAACGCGGACGGATATGCGGCGGCGGCGACGGCGGCGGCCTCAGAAAAGCCTTGATCGGGCGTGAAGGCGTGAGGGGCATGGTTGGATAGCAGATAACTCACTCATGAAGACAACATGATGATGACTGACATACATGGCAGGCAGGCAGACAAGCCGGAACCAAACGGCAGAGCTGTGTACTCAGTTAGGCATATAACTTACATCAACCAACGTCGAAATATCAGGGTAAAGTTAGGCAAGTATGTTTCGATACGTCAGGTGGACATAGTTATTATATACTTTCTGGTTGATACAACTCATTTGCTCTATCCATCCATCCCCATCCATCCATCCATCCATCCATCCATCTATTTGGCCACTTGAACTCCATTTCACCGCCCGATCCGATCGTCTAGTTAAGTAGGTAGTTGTGTGTGTCTGAACTTGTCTTGAACACCACACACACACACACACCTCGTAGACTCCCAAGGCATATGTATGTATGTAGCCCCAGGACGAGGCTGAGGCTCTCTCAAGCCCCTGACAAGACAGATAATGCACCATACCGATTCATACCGCTATAGGCAAAAAACAAAACAAAAAGAGTTGTAGTAGTAAACACGCATATGGAGCCGATGTATGTGCGGCCTGCGGTGTGGAAAAAACGCGGAACGCCGAGCTATGATCCGAATCCGATCCGATCCGTCCGGTAGGTCTTTGCCAACAACACTTTCCCAACCACAACACAACAATTGGCCAAAAACACACCCAGGCCCCCATTTTTTGTGTCCAACTAATATGTACAAGGAGGAGGAAAAAAAAAGGATTCCGAACAGACAGACATGACATGACATGACATTATACATGACATGTCAAAACGAAACGCTGTGTTTTTCCGCTGTGTTTCAGCCGAAGGGCAGGTTCGACTCGCTCATGTAGCCCGGCTCGGTGGGCTCGACGTCCTTGACGGGGTGGAAGAGGATCGGGGGCAGGCAGGGCCGGCCGTTGCGGCTCTCCCACCCGACGCCGCCTCGCCCGGCGTCCTCGTAGCCCATCAGGTTGTTGTACATGCGCTGGGGCGGGGTGGCGCGGTAGTACCACGTGGTGCCGCCGTAGCGGGCCTCGCGGCCCCAGCCGATGGCCGAGTTGTCGCCGCCGCTGTCGCCGCGCTCGCCCGGGTTGAACCAGCGGCCGATGTCCTTGCCCGCCCACGGGCGGTCGAAGAAGATGGGCATGGGCGCGTAGACGGCCTTGAGGCCGTGCAGCATGGCGACCGTCTGGCACGCCATCTCGGACGCGATGTGGTTGCCCCGCAGGTTCTCCACGTGCATGATGTCGAGGAGCCGCTTGGAGATCCGCGAGTGCGTCACGATGGTCACCCGTCGCGGCAGCGCCTGGGTCGCGTGCTTGGTGTCGTTGTAGCCCCAGACGTCGTTGGCGCCAACCCAGCCGCTGCTGTTGACGTTGACGATGGGCGCGACCGTGATCAGGTCTGCCTCCTCGCCGACGCCCCACTGGTACTTGTCGTCTTCCGGATGCTTGACCGGAGGCTTCGGCCCCACGGGGGTGATGAATGGCAGGTCCAGAGGGCCCCATACCGTCTCGTCTCCCGAGCGATGCTCGACCTCTTTGCGGAAATCGGTATCGTAATCGCCGTGGAGGTCCGGGATGTAGTAGCGCTCGTTGCGTTCCCACAGCCCACGGCGAGGCTGCTTCTTGGCAAACGCCGTCAACTTTTCCAGGAAGTCGTAGTGCTGACCCGTTATCCTGGCGTCCATCTCCCAGTTCCAGATGTATTCGAACTCGGGGAATTCCTGGACAAATTTCTGGACGGACAACCATTGTGCCATGTGGACATTAGCCTTCTCCGGGTCCAGTTTCGTGTACATCGACATGGTGGCCTCGTCATTCCACAGAACTGCTATATCTCGAAACTCGGCGGGGACGTTCTTCTCGAGGACGTATTGATAGGTCCCTTCGTCGTCCCAGATGGCATATGCCGTGTCTTTGACGTGTACGAAAAGGAAGATCTGGTACTGGCCGCCGGTGCGAAGAGAAAGCTCCGTAATGAGAGCGCGGATCGCCTGCTTGTCGTTCTCGTTATACTCCTTTCCGGTATAAGTCCGCAGAAGCAAGGCGGTTCTGGGTTCGGTGCTAATGGTGCCGCTGGTCGACACGGGGCTCCGACGCTCGGCGGTAGCCAAATGAGAGCGTCGCAGATTGGTGTTGGTAGTCGAGCGCGGCAAATCCTCCTCTTCGCCCCTCCGGTACAGGGAGGTGACGTAAGGATTGGGCTCTCCCTGAAGGTCGAAGCGGGCCTTGTTCTTCTCAACGCATTGCTCTTGCAGGCGACCCCAGCGAACCTCGTCCCATTTCATAGCTGGCCGAGACGTGTCGTTGTAGTTTTGGAACCCGTACATCCCAAATCTGGTCTCCCGCTCAAAGCACAGGTCGCCATCGATGCCCAGAAGGCTGTAGCTACCGATGGACGGCTGGGGGAACTCTTCCGGAGTACCCTTGAATACCTTGATGTCGTCCACCAACTTCCCCGTGGGCCCATCGCAGGCCACGTATTTGGCGTGCTTCTCCAGCCACGACGGCTTATTATATTGTGGATAAGGGTGATATACGTAGGGCTGGTGAGTGGTGAAGTATGCTGATTCGTCGGCAGGCGTCAGGTGCGCCTCGAACTCTAGCGATCGCGACCTCGTGGCATTTAGCGTGTCCATAGTCTGACCGTAGATGGCGTCGGAGCCGGGCTCCCTGTGTGGCGTCAGCATCCGTCAGCGCCAAAGAGGCGCCATCGTGCACATCGTGCTTACCTCGAGAGCATAAACTGCTCCTGTTTGAACTGAGCCCTCAAGGCATCCTGCTTCGCGCCTTCGGCAGCGGCCATCTTCTCCTCGACGCTCGGGTGCGGGTTCGCCGCGTCCGTGTCGAGGTTGGGATCCAGGGTGACCTCGTCCGTCATAGGTATCTGATCGTCCGTCTGGCCGGGCGTGGCCACGGACTGCGTGTTGGCCGGTCCATCGTACCATTTCCTGGGACTATAGTCGCCCGTTCTGTGCAGGAGAAACCAATAGCAGGTCGCGAGGGCGAAGGCGAACATGACGAGACCTCTCGGTCTCGAGAGCCACCGCCGTGGCTGAACGGCCAGCATGGTGAAGATTGCGACAGACTAGATGGGCGCGAAAGAGGTGAGCAAGTGGTATACCGCAGCTTAGAAAGCTTCGGTCGTCATCTGCATCGTCCTCGGAGTCGGGAGATTTGGCGAGTTGCGTCGATGGGTACCGTCGGAATGAGGCTGGTAATGATAAAGAATGTACTTTCGATCGAGCTTATTCCCCTCGCTTATCGGCAGAACAAAGGGCAAGGACGGGCGTGGGCTTCAGGACCTGACGAGAAAGAGGCGGAAGTCGACCACACTCTGCCACGGTGTTTGCGGAGGGAAGGGAGGTGAAGAGATCGGAGGAGAGGCGGAAGAGAAAGATCGGGATGATGAATCGAGCGAGCGGCCTGGGGAGGTGGAAAAGCAATTGGGGAACCAATGATAAAGTCATGCTAGAGACAGGCTACGCTGCTAGGGGAGATAGTTGGTAGACCCACGAGGACAGGGAGTGCGGCCTGGATTTGCACCTCCTTTTCGAGCATGACTAGCGCGCACTGTCCCTAGTAGAGCAAGGTACAGGAACCCAAGCTGCCAAGTGCCCCTCTCTCTAATGAGACAGACATCTTTACTGGAGCATCTCGTAACTCGAAGCAGGCCTGTCGTACCCGTGCCTAATTGGATAGAGGCGCACACTGTCCTGTTGCTCCGGAATAGTTCATAACTGCACGGCAGCCAGTGAGTGGCCGGCGGACAGCGGCTGTTTCGCATCATCACCACTCATCAGCAGCCAGTCTCGCCAGCGCTGGTGCTTGCCTCCTCTGCGGTGTTTTGCCTGCCGATGCGTCACGTATAGCCGTGTTACCCCCATGGTCGAGTACCGCCTGCAGGTACGACGGAGGTATCACGGGTATGTGTTCACGGAGTACGGATGCCGGGATCTGTACATGTCATCTCAGCGGGCAGGGTATCACACATCGAATCTGCAACGTCCCGGGAGCTTCTGTATTGGCAGGTATATTGGCAGGTACTACTTTCGTACGGAGCACTTTACCTGCAGAGCTGAGGCCAGTGGGATAAGTTATTCCAGAGAAAATCTAGACGGCCGGTTTGAAGCACGTTGAGCTTGGCCTAAAGCGGGCAAGCATGTGTCTAAGGCATAGCAGTGGTTAGAGGTACCGGTACGATGGTAGCCAAAAGGCCCTCCTTATCTCACAGTGTTCGCACGGCAAAGTAGTACCCCGCTCCCATCGTTGGACTGTACCTGGTGCAGCTTCGGAACCTCGCACTTTGCCTGTAAATAGTATTTACCTTAGGTACCTTATCTACTCCGTATCGGACCTCTGATTGACTGACTGTTACTGACTGCAATGGCTGGCGGTTAGTTGATTCATGATTATCCCAGAGCGGCCTACAAAGGTGACGGCGATTTCAAATGTCCCGCGGCTCACCGTACCATCAATGATGAGTTCTTCCCGGATAATGAACATTGGCGCAGCAGGGCACTGCAGGGGACCCCCCGTGCCAAGCCGGCGGCCAAGATTGCATCTGGCCAGCTTCTGGGTCGGTTCTGGGCATCATTTATTAAAAGACCAACGCCAAGCTTGCCATGCCGACATGGCAACATCCAACACTGCTATTAATCATCTTCATCATTGCCGCCGCCTCCCCTTCCTCATTCTGGAGGCCCTGTCAGTCTTTTGACAGGTACCCAGCTCCGCCTCCCTCACGACAGAGAGATCGAAGGAACACACGCGAGGAGGTGGCGAGTGGTGCGGTACGAAGAGAGAGCCAGCCCGGATCAGCAGGCGACAGGCGCGAATCGATTGGATGTGCATGAATGCTGTCCCCTTCGTTCCCGTACACATCCGTGCAGGGTCCGCGGACCCCCCGCCTCTCTGCCCCTTTTTGCCGCAAGCTGCAGATCGCTTTTGCCGACCTCGAGGGACCAATCGTCGACCCTGGCGCAGCAGTTGGTCGAGGGCCATCCACCAGACTCGGATTCAGACACACACGCCAGGTGGCCAGGTCTCCTCTCTCCATCGGCAGCCACTCACTCACTGCTCAGTGCTTGCCAGACCAACTCGCCTCGGTGCCAACATTCTGTCAAGATGCTGCCGAGGTCTCAAACCGGCATGCAGGATATGACCAACAGAGTCGACAGACAACCGCACCTCTGGGGAGAAGCCCGGACTGGCTGGCGTCATTGCTGCTGTGGCTCTGCTTCTTACTACGGCAGCACTGCCCGTGCATGCAAATGCTTACGGCATGGGCTACCTCCTGACAAGTACCTACCTGACCTCAGCTCATTCACGTGGGCGTGGCACAGCCATACGGATGGAGTATCTGTGACGGGTACCTACCCCGTGGAGGGCCGCAAAAGACCTTGGGGCTGTGTCTTGTATCTCCACTCCCAGATTTGCCGCCGTAGGTACGGAGTACGCTCGTACAGGCTCGTACAGCCGGCCTTTCAGCTTCCGGCTCATTTCTGGCAGCACAGCGCAGCACAGCGCCGCACAGCGTTCGCATCTCCGTTCCGTACAGCAGCAGACCTGCCATCTATCGTAATACGGCGATCATGTCGCGCCAGAGTGGGACAGCTTCCTTCGCGTCCGGATTGTCGTCTAGCTACCGGCCAAAAGCGAACTTGCGGCCGCCGAGGATTGGGAGCTGTGCATGGGAACGTTGCAGTGGGCCGCCTATGGTGATCAACCAGAGACGTGGTATCTTTCACCACCTGCCGGTCAATGTCGTATAACTATGCGGCGTTCGGAGTGCTCCGTACGATATTGGGATCTACTGCAGGCTTTTGACTTGTCAGCATGCCGACGAATCGCCATCGAGGACCCGTACCGGTCGCGGCAACGTACGGTATCGATGATGCCGGGCCGAGATGGGCCGTCAAATCCTCTATTCCGCTCCATCTTGGGCTATCACTCACTCTGCTGGATGTGGTATACTGCTGGTCTAAGACGATGATGGTTTGTCTATTCGGTTACAGGTTGCAGTGCCGCGCCGCTCGCGAAGCCAAGAAGCCAAGCTGGCCGAGTTCGCGATCTACCCGCCGTTCCCAGTTGCGAACTGGCGACATTGGCGACACCGCGCCACCGCACGTCGTCCGAACGTCCAACTGGCGGTGCGATGCGGTTGGAATATGCATTTGCGGCGCATGCAGTAATAACCTTATCACGTTTATTTGCCCTGATTCTTAAAGTTCTGACGATGAAACGAAAGACTACCCTATGACAAGGGTTATAAAGGTCTTACCCTCATGAAGCCTTGGTGTTGAGACCAATCGGGTTCACTACTGCGCATTCTGTGTAACGCCGGACCCGGCCCCGGCACTGCTGCGCCGCGGTGCCTACTGGCGGGATCTCACGAGAGGCGCGTGCGTGTCAGGAATCAACCAGCGTGATCCGTCCTTATGACACCACCTACATGACATGTCCCGCCCTGCCAGAGCTGCATGTCGCGAACGTCCGCTTGCTGAGGCGCCCGCTGTACCTGCCTGTTCACCGCTCAGCCCCTGAACCAGCTGGTACATCACGTACATTTGTGGCCGGTCGAGTATATGCAGCAGGTACGGTACTTATACGATCTACCGGTACCTACGCTTGGTCAGACGTCCTGGCAGCCTCTTTCTCTCAAGTCGCTCGGCCTACTCTCTGCGGCTACGTTCCGCTCACGGTAAGATAAACAGGTGAGCCGCACCTGGCCCGACGACGGGGTTCCAGCCTCGGCCGCGGAATAGAAAAAAAAAAGAACCCGGACGACTGAAAACCAACGACGAGGGTGCACAGGAGGTGTCCTAGACTGGAATAACTGTGACGTTGGACTCGCTCTCTTGAAGGAGGACGGCAACAAAAGCTGGCGCTGTTAGGTAAGTATCGATCCTGTTGCCGTATATCCCACATTCATACCGCCACAACCAACACTTGACGTCCCAGCTCTTGAAAGAAAGAGCACGCTGTATAGCATGCCATCATGGTCCGTACAGCAGAATATGCGCTTGCACGGTCAGACTACAGAGACAAGCACAAACGGAATGGCCAGACGATCCAAGCGTTTCAGCCACCCCGTGCCCAACTTGGTCTCACTTTCATAAACCGGGAATACACAAATATCGATGGTTCAGATCGATTCGAGGCTAAGGGAATAACACGGCAAACACGCTGCAGGTCATCCTGAAACTGACGATTGCAACTGCTACTGAGACATGCTTACTGGCTGAGCTATCTGGTACGGACAGGTACTCGTTCCCGGACAAGGTGGTTTAACCTTTGCCCACAATCCCGATTCGATTTGAGGTTAAACACCATCACAGGGAATGATGATGGCGGCACCTCAAAACAAGCTTTCCGGGGGCGGGGGAACAAGCCTCGATAGTGTGCGAGTTAGGTGACGTTGTCAGCCTCACAAGTTACGTCTTATCCAAGACTTTTGTGCTGAGATGATTCAAGACCTCATCAGGTCAGCTTCCTTTCGACCACAAAACAGAGTCTACTACTGCGGTCAAATAATGTCCTCCCCTTAGTTCTTACCGACTCGCGCGTTTCTGTGCTTACTCGGATTCAAAACAGCATACTGGTATATCATACAGAGGAGTGATTCAAGACCCAGACACGCGATCACCCACCCGGTACCTATGGAGCCCCAGACCTCGGCTGCCGCCGCCGGCGGCGGCAAGTCGCCCCCGTCCCCGTCCACGTCCACGGAGCACGTCGACGCGGCCGCCGCGGCGGTGGACCGGGTGACGTCGGAGGCGGGCGGCGTGCCCGTGGCGGACCCCAAGACGCACCTGCACCGGCCGGCGGGGCACGAGAGCGCGCACGCGCTCCTGCGCTCCATGCTGCCGCCCCACGTGAGGCTCGAGGAGTTCGAGAGCCGCTGGCACCTGGGCAACTACGTGGTCGTCGACCGCGCGACGGGCGCGCGCGAGTTCGAGCCCATGCCGCTCTACGTCCGGCTGGGCATGCACCTGCTGTACTACGGCTCCGCGCAGGAGGTGAGTTGGCCAGCCGTCCCATCCCATCCATCCATCCAGGATCCTTCTCTCCTCTGTTCTTCGCACCTTCTCGGCAGCTCTCAAGAGTCACTCCCTCCTCCACTCGTCGCCGGGGGTGAACACCCGCGGAGACGTGACCCGGAACTCCCCCACAAGCTCCCGAGACTACACCGGAGAGAGTTTCGTCGGGTCACTGACAGACCCTTTCGATCATGTCTCCCTCCCCCCCTAAAAAAATAGCGAGCGCTGCACTGGAAGCGCACGCAGGAGGCCCTCCGCGCGCAGTCCGTCAAGATGGGGCGGCAGTACGACGCGCCCGCGAGCGCGGCGCACATCGAGCCCTTCATCGCCTCCTTCGGCCTGGCGCCCAGCTTGCCCGAGCTGCTCGAGCCCGACCCGGCCGCGTACCCGACCTTCAACGCGTTCTTCTCGCGACGGCTTCGCCCGGGGGCCCGACCGGTCGCCCCGGACCCGGACGATGACGATGACGGCGCCCGGGTCGTCAGCAGCGTGGCCGACTGCCGCCTCGCGGCGTTTCCGTCCGTCGCGCTCGCCACCCGCTGCTGGATCAAGGGGAGGGGCTTCACGGTCGCGCGCCTGCTCGGCGTGGAGGACGGTGGCCATGGCGATGGCGATGATGTTGATGTCCATGATGAGGAGGAGGCGGACGCAGCGCGACGACTGGCGCGGAGCTTCGACGGCGGCGCGGTCGCGGTTCACCGCCTCGCGCCCCAGGACTACCACCGCTGGCACGCGCCGTGCGACGGCACCGTCGAGTGGGTGCGCGACGTGCCCGGCACGTACTACACGGTGAACCCGCAGGCCGTCAACGAGGAGGGCGCGGTGGACGTCTTCGTGAGTATCTACCTAGTCGTAGTGGCGGGCTGGGATTGTGATCGCATTCTTCTTCTGCTCCTCCTTCTTCTGGTCCTTGTTCTCCCCACTCCCCCCTTACTCCCCCTTTCCGCCCTCCGCTCCCCTTTTCTTGGTGATCGTTCCACTTGGCCTGGCCTGTCTGTCTGAGAAAGCAGTCAAGCAGTCGTCTCTTCTCAGCTCCCATTCTCCATCTGACAACCCTATCCATCCCCGACTGCCTGCCCGACGCGGATCTCTTCCACACCGGAGACGTGTAGTACTACGAGCTACCTATTTACCCCCTTGAGCCCAAGCCTTTACCTTACCTAACCTTACCTAAGCATATACTGACCCTCCCCCCTCTCCTCTCTCCCCCCCACACCTCACCAGTGCGAGAACAAGCGCTCGATCATGCTCCTCTCGGACCCGACGACGCCGGGCCGCCCCTTGGCCGCCATCGTCGCCGTCGGCGCCATGCTCGTCGGCAGCATCGCGTACAGCGAGGACTGGAAACCGGGCGACCGGGTCCGCCGCGGCCAGGAGCTCGGCGCCTTCCTCTACGGCGGCAGCACCGTCGTCGTGCTCTTCCCGCCCGCCGCCGGGGTCGTGCTCGACGAGGACCTCGTCCGGAACTCCACCGGGGCTGGGGCACGGGTGGAAGGGAAAGGGGAAGGGGAAGGGGAAGGGAAAGGTGGTGGTGGAGGTGATGGGGGAAACGGGCAGCCCTGCGAGACGTTGGTCAAGGTCGGCTGGCGTATTGGCACTATGCGGCCGAAGTCGTGAATCATTTGGCAGCGGCGGGGTGTTTGGTGGTGGTATTGGTTGGTGGTGGTGGTGGTGAGTGTGCACAAATTAAGCGGTTCTCGAATCTGTGTCTTTGAAGATTCCTTGCTGCGGAAGAACTTCTTCGGCCACGGTACCAGGTACCTATCCGGTTGAGCATATGTGATATATAACTACTCGTAGCCCTTGATGTGCAGGACAGACCCAAAGGGGATCTATTCACAATTCAGATGCCAATGATCTCAGGGGTCCAAGTCTTACCTAGGGGTATGTAAGCAGACAGGCAGTCAAGAGATGCGCGTGGACTTTAATTCATCCTATCTGACGTTGTGGTCCTCTTCGTACCGTGGAAAACCTAACTGACATAGTTGGCGACCGCTACCGACCTTGCCCACACCAGGAGCTCGTAGAAGATGAAGATAATATACTATAGACAATATACCTACTTACTTAGGTGCCTAGCTTTGCCATGACCGGGAGCACACACATACACACACATAAAATATATAGCAACAGCAAATTCATACGGAGATCGGCATTGGATCTCATTCTGCTGGTTCGGTGATTTCATTGTCTACCGGTATGTGATTCTGCTCAATTTCTATGTCGTCATGATCCCCTTAAACCCTCCCCCCCGGATCCTTCGAGGCGCCTTGGACCAAGTTCCCCCGTTTCTTCGACACTCAGCAAGAAGCGTTGCAATCGGCATCGTAGTGGCAGGTTCCCGTGCCCGTGCCATCGGTGCTGGTGAGGCACATGTCGCTGATCACCATCGCCTGGTCGTCCGCCTCGCAGGAGACCTTAAGTTATTTTCCCAGGTGTTGTTAGCGGGGGCGCGGTGCGAAGCGGGTGCTGACTGACAATCGCCATGTCCAAGTAATAAGAGTAGGTCAGGTCAGGTTAGGTACTAGTTGTCACTCACCATGTAGCCGTCGGGCGTGCAGCCGGTGGTGAAGCCGTCGCAGGAGGAGTGGATCTCGCCCGACCAGCAGGTCTCGCGGGGCAGGGAGATCAGGGACGGGACCGCCGCGACGGTGGCGGCGAGGAGGATAACGGAGCCGAAGGCGTGCATTTCTCTCGCAGATGGTGTGAAAAGAGTAGAGAGGATCGTCTTGGTTTGTTGTCTGGCAGGATGGCGCGGAGCAGTGGCTCGTGGTTGGAGAGGTGTGGTGAAAGAGGTCGGGACACAGCCGTTCTTATAAGTTTTGTTTGTGCCGCATCGCAAGTTCGCAACCTCTCAGCCAGAACTTGAGCCGGCCCTGCACAGCATCATCCTCGTATTGCCACTCTGTGGCCGCGGTTGAGAAAATTGCAAGTTCAGCCACTTACATGGGAGCCTGGATCACAAACCTACTTGCTGGCGCTGCACCCTTGAAAGATGGAAATTTAAGCTTAGAAGAAGCTGAAGCTCAGTCCTTGACGGCGTTCTTGAGGGATTGGCATGCTTACTTTGTGGCGTCCAGATCGCAGCCGCAGGACACTGCTTGCGTGCTCTCCCCTGAGGGAACGTGAGGGTTCAGCCCGGGAAGATCCGTTAAGCAAACGTCCAATCAATCCAACTCGAGAAACTCGTGCTCGCCCATAGAAGTCATGCGGAAAGCTATGCAGTGAAGGTAGGCTATAGTAAGCGCTGTCTACCTAGGTAGGTACATAACGAGAAGGCAAGCGTTTCGCAGAACCATCCTCGATGTCGAGTCATCAGATTTAGTGGATATCGAAGTTCGATGTTTGGGGTTTTGAGAGAGAGTACCTAATGTTCTTGACGGAGATACTCATGGCCCGCAAATGGGCTTGCCTGGAGTGGACGATGTGCGAATAAAGAGACGGCTCGCGGGTATAACACTTCTATTGTAATTTTTCTGTCACATGTCTTCATCAAGGTGTTAAATGCGCAGGATCCAAAATGGAATAAAAATACTTGACAAAGGTCAGTAGATATAGCCGAAAAATTGTAGGAGGGATGTATGCAGCCTGAGCAGTCATTGAAATCAAGCGGATGCGGAAACCTGACAGTGCTTCGAGCAAGTGGCCGCCTCGAATGCGCGAGGCTCTCGAGCAGTAGCATTACTGTCTGTCTTGAGCTGACACGCTTGAATTCCGCATCTAACCTTGCTGTTCCAGACCAAATGAAGCCCAACCAGATGAGCAGGCCAGTCTCCACGATAGTCAGGACTCAGGAGCTACCGGTAGTCCGTAGGCTGTAGCTGTCCTGCTTGAGTGCAGTTGAGTTCTATAGGAGCAGCCTCAGCTGGCGCCGTAAGTTAGCTACTCATTTTGGCAAGAATCTGACCTGACGTCTTGTGGAGGGAAAAAAGCAGGAGACACGGAGGTGTGAAAAAGGACGGACAGGTGAGTATCTCCAATGCCGCCAGCACCTAAACCTACCGATGCTTACCTAATATAGATGCTTAGTCATGACGATGCACCCGGAATCTGCATTCACAGTCAAAGTATGTGGTTCTCGATGCTTATGCATTTTCCAGAGTCAAGTGGCACACCAAAAAGACCCCTGTTTCTCGGACCAAAGGAAGATCGCCAAGTCTCCGGCAGTGAGATATCGCGTATGCGATTGCCAGCTTCCCGTATGCAAAGCTCGGGGTATGCCTCGATCTGCTTCCTCGAAACTTGCTCACTCATCACGCGGGACTTGTTGAACTCTGCCACTCTGGCACCTTACGACCCTTGTTAATACCTAAAGTAATCATTCAGCCTCCCACACCCACAGGAGCTCTCGGCCGCGCATCCGTCCGTCTGACATGTTCATCGTGCCACAGCCGCCGCAGGGTTGAAGGGCAGTTCAGTCGGGTGTCGCCAGTCGGGTGTCGTCATCCACCCAATCTATATCCTACAAGCAGGTGGCTGCTTGCTCCGCCCGCGCCCGCGCCCGCACCCGCTCCCGCGCGTGGCGCACCCGGGACCGCGCGCTATGAAATGAGCATGGCATCGTCGTCGTCCACTACCGGCCGCGAGACCGAGTCGTCCGAGCCGGACCCGGAAGCCGGCGGCGGCGGCGGCGGCGGTGGCGCCGCCGCCTACCACCGCTCGCCCCTCGACGACTCGGGCGTCAGCATCACCTCCGATTCGGTCGACGTCGAGGGCGCCGGCACCCACGCCGAGCGCGCCTGCGAGAAGTGTCGCGTCGGCAAGCGGAAATGCGACAAGGCCCTGCCCGAGTGCGGCAGGTGCGCGAGGTGCGTGAACGCCCGTCCCCGTCGTCCCCGTCGCCCGCCCATCCTGTCCCTTCGTCGCTCCGACTCTACGCTGGGGAAGCGGGCCGTGTGTGCGTGCTCACCGCCGTCGCGTGGCCCAGGCTCAGCATACCCTGCGTCTATCTCTTCGATGCGTCCCCCGAGGCGTCCTCCGCGAATGGCGGCGCGGCCCCGACTCCGGTGCCGCGCCCGAGGGACCTCGCGCCGCTGCTCAGGGGCCATGACCCCCTCACCGACATCTCGGCCCAGGACGTGCTGGCTCTCTTGGACTCTCTGGACGTCGACCTGCCGTCCCTGACCAAGGAGTATTTCATCGTCATTCATCCGTGGCTGGCCGTCATCCATCCGCTCGAGTTCCAGCGCACTTACCAGTCCCTGGCGCAGGACCGCGGCAGCGATTATGTGACCGATCTGTCCCAGCTGGCCGCGACGGCGTCGCTGAGCAGAGAATGCGCCCTGCTCCTTGTCATGATGTACCTGGTCATCCGACCGAAACCAGAGCTCGCGTCCTTGATATGGGACGAAGTATACCTCTCGGTGAAACGTCTGCTGGCGCTGATGGGTTGCACAAATCAACCGTCAATCGAATACATACAGATATCGACCCTTATGGCTCTCTACGAGTTCGGGCACGGCGATACCTTCACAGCTTACCGCACACTCAACGACGCCGTCGGAGCCGCGAATGTGCGTGGCATCTGCCCTGGCCGCGCTGAAGACTACGCTGCAAACTCTTGTTGGGAAACGGCCGAGGAAGAGCAGAACGCAACTCTATGGTGGGGTTTATTTGTCATCGACCAGTACGTTATTCACATTGATGTCTGTTGGGACATTGGATAGTAGTACTGATTGGTCGCCCAGATGCATTCACGCAGATTGGCCGGCTAAGCGCCTGCCTTTTCTCCTCGAAACACCAGCTCCGTCCACGCTCCTCCCTGCCACTATCATCACTAGTATATCCCACGTTGGCCCGTCCCGGCGCATACCGCTCAGTGTAGGGATCAGTGCCGAGCTTGTTCCCTTCCAGAAAGCCGCTCTGGTGGCCAACATGCTCCACCGTGCTTTGCGATGGGACTACGAGCGCGACAAACGTGCGCGCCTGCCGCCCTTGGCCTTGCTGTTACCTCTCGACACCGAGATTCGCAGCATCACTCACAGTCTCCTGCGGGATAATTATGAGTGGGAGAGTGTAGCGGACTGCTTTGCCATGTGTGTCTCGTAAGTATATCTGGCCCAAGTCAGACTAGAAAGTCCGGACACACACAGGTGGCTGACTTCAAGAATGCAGTGCTTTATTCGCCATATATCTCCCTTACCTCCCCGAGCCCGGCGCGCCCCTCCCGCCGCAGGAGTCCCTGGCCGACCCGTCGAACACGTCGGACCTGGCGCAGGCGCTCGCGGCGCTGCGCTTCGCCTGCCAGCTCAGCTTCGACATCACGTGCCGGCTGTACGAGCGGGGGCGTCGCGCGCCGGGCCGCTATACGGCGCTGGCGGCCCCCTCGGCGGCACCCAGCTGCTTCTGGGCCGTGGTGGGGTTCGCGGGCCTCTCGCGCGTCTTCACGCGCGACGCCGAGCTCATGGCCAGCCGGATCAAGGAGCGCTTCGAGAGCCTCGAGTTCCTGGGCGGGCGATGGGGCATCGCCAACAGCATCCGCGGCCAGCTCGAGCGCTACTGCGGCATCCGCAGGGGCCACTACCTCGTCCCGCCCGACGGGGGGCCGGCGCGCGCCCTCGACGAGTACCCCGCCGTCCCGCCCCGTGGCGGCGGCGGCGAGGGCGCGGATGCGGTCATGGGAGGGCTGGACGGGGGGTGAGCCGGCCACACGGGTAGGGATGGGATGGGATGGGATGGGATGGGGAAAAGGGGGATATTGGCGAAAATCGGAGCGGCCATCGGGTCCTTGATGAGTTCCTTCCTCGAGCGGCTTGGCGTCTGCGCGCATGCTCTTATTAGGCGCTTCACGAGTGTGAAAAGATGGGTTGGGGGACCGACCTTTTACGGGAATCCACGTCGTAACGTGGCGTTGGGGAGGGGGCATCATAGCGAGTTTCTCATTCCATCCATCATGTCAAGAATGAGTTGGGGGTCGGTCGCGTCTTGCTTGGATAATATATATGGGTTTGGGCACCGATAGTATATAATACAGGATCTCACTGGTGGAAATCAACATATCTGAAAACCGAACAAGGGTGGGGGGTCTAGCACGCGCAGGCGATTGCAGTGACAGTAGCAGACTGAGGAGAAGTTACTTCTTGAGTGATATACTAGGTAAGTCATGCATCGTGACGCGACTTGGCGGTTCGCGCCTAAGAGGAGCCGCGAGATCTACCATACCTAGCTGGATGACCGGATCGGGGCCGCGTTGCGGCGGTACTTTTTCACCGCGCGGTGCCCACTTATATCCGCCCCTTGACCCGTGCCGCATCCCGGCCCGGACACGCGCCGACTGACCTCCGGCTCCGTCGAACAGCACCAGACTCCTCACCCTCGGGGACGGCAACCCTAAATTGTGCACACAAGTCTCGCCACTGTTCAAGAAAACCTCCCACCATATGCATAGGCAACGAATTGCCGTGCAAGGCTCCAGGTCCGAAGCCACGACGAACTCAAGGGGGAAGAAATCTCATTCCCTCGACAACGAGAAGAAACCTGCCTACTGTGCCTCTTGTTGCCTAATTGTCAGCACCATGGACTGCGCCCCAGGAAGCGGTACCGTACCGCAGTTGGACCCGACAAACATCGAGAAATCCCCACGGCACAGAGTCGTATGCGTTTAGGTAAAGTAGGCACACAACGCCCTCGGGCCTCAGGGGCGCACGACAACTCAGGATAATCTCGGAACAGGCTGTCCCAGACAGCTCTTTTTACGACATAACGGCCTCACAGGCGCTGAAAGGGGCAAAACTATAAGATCGTGTCGATCAGATCAGGCACTGAGATACAATTTGAGCGAATCCGTTTGGCAAGAGGAAGAAGTGCAAGAGGTGCTATACCAAGAGGTTGGCTTCGCTAGACTCTGCCATTCCCACTCTGCCCACCATTGGGATTCCATTATCAATACAGGAGGCGTTTGGTATATCCACACGGCGCTTTTTGCTTCGCTTATTTAGAAAGCAAGTGTGGATTTGTAGTAGTTCTCTTAATGCACATACATGATACGGGGACGAGGAGGAACAGAAGGGTTTGGTTGCCTGCCTAAGCTACTTAGAACAACATCTAATTTACGGCTGAGGGGCGGCAGATAATGTAAAGATGCGCCGAGAAAGACCCATGTTTTGTTTCCTTATAAAAAACCAAAGAAGTAACGAAAAGCCTCTATTATCGGAATTAAGATATAATAACTATTATATAATTACTTAACCATTAAGCGGGCTACTATATAGTTATATATCATCTGCATAATTCCGGGTTTGCATTTTTTTACTTCGTTATACAATTATATTAAGTTGCTTCAAAGGTATATGCCAGCTGACAAAGTACTACTTATTAGTTTCTCGACGTTTTATGCCACCGTTCGCTATACTACTTAGCTCGAAAGGTGGTGGTATAGCTTGCGAGGTCGTGATCTATAAGCGTAGTTAGTAAGTAGAGTGAGACAGACGATAGAACAAAGATCTTAACTAAGTCGTTGTTGATCCACCTATTCATTACACGCGTATTCCCAATGCAATAGTCGTCTTTGTCGAAACTCATGCGCCGTAAACGGAAAGGAAAGCGCGACGCTTTCTTTGTAAATTAGATACCGGTTGGTCATGGTTCTATGGCCAAGATTTCAACATCCACATCCACCAGCACAGCTATGCAGCCGAGTCGCGTACGGCCCCGAAGGCAAGCTGCAAGAAGCAAGACGACACCACCATGTCTCAGACGGAGAACGAGGCCCTGCGCCAGCTCGGGCGCGAGGTCGCCAACCACTTCACGCACGTCAACCGGGACCTGGTCTTCCAGGACTTCGCCGGCATCGGGCGGCACGGGGGCGCGCTCATCTTCCGGGAGAACGAGCGACACATTACTGGGGGGCCCCTGAGGTCACTGCTGCGGCGCCAACAACAACAACAACGGCGCCATAATATTCGCAGGCTCGTGGTCAAGTACTCCCTCGGCGCGCTGTCGCCCGACGAGCAGAGCGCCATGGACGCGGACGCGCAGCTGCGCAACGAGCACCGCTGGCTGCAGCTGCTGCGGGGCGCCGAGCACGTCGTCCAGCTCGTCGACCTGCCCGGCACGGCGCTCCACTGGCCGGCTCCTGCCGGTGCCGCTGCTAGTCGCAGTGCCAGTCCTGCGGCCGCTACGACCGCCACGGGCGACTCGCGTCGCGCCCGGGCGACGCGCCGCCGGGTGCGGGACGCGCCGCGGAGGGCAGTCAGGAGAGTGGCGCGCCTGCTGGGCGGCCTGGCTGTCGCGCCGGGAGGGGAGAGGGCTGCCGAGGGGGGGGAGGAGGATGGGGAGGATGAGGATGAGGAGGAGGATGAGGAGGAGGAGAACGATGCGCCGAGGCGGCAAGCGCCCACGTTCGCGCTGGAATATCTCGAATGCGGTACGCTCTGGCAATTTCGGACACGATTGTGGGAGGCCAGACAGTTGCTCCCCAATCGCATGCTCTGGCGGATCTGGCTGTGCCGTGAGTCAATTATTTTCCTATGAGTTAACTTAGTTCACGGACGTTCCGCATCCCCCCTGTCGATTAGGTACTTGATGTGCCTGGATGGTCAGGTCGTCATACCGGCAGCAAAATGATATACAAGACTCGGTCTTCCTGATCTACAGATCTGCCAGTTCCACCGGGGCTTTCATCACTGAAGACGCTGACCTCCCACCCAGTTCTTCGGCAATGTGCTGCAATGGCATTCCCTCCCAACCTGCGTCACCGCGGCGAAACGCTGTGGGATGGTCGTAATCAGGTCCGGGAGAGGGTCATCCCCCACAGGCCATTCTATGGACTGACGCAGAATTCGAACCATCTCTTGAATTTCATGCTTTCGAGTCCGAGGCCCCCTCACTCGGAACATGGTCCGGGCATCCCCCCCGTCAAGGTACGCGAACTGCCGCCTAACCTGTTCAAATTAAGATACTGCAATGTCAAGACAAGGAGTGCACGCTGACTTGGCTACAAGATCATAGACTTCGGTCGCGGCAAGGTCTTCGGACCTTCGTACCAGTAAGTCCAGCAAGGCGGTATCCCCTTTATCCCCTTACCTGGCGCACTCACGCTTACTCCCGTCCAGCCCATCGTTGAGAGATCAGTACGGCAGCCGCCACAACATCATGGAAGCCGCGAATGCAAGTCCCCTCCCCCCCAAGAGCCCTCCCTCCTCTCCTTCCTCCAGCGTTGCCAAAAAAAAAAAACGCGCTGCTTGCTTGCTTGCTTGCTGACAAAAAAGGGTGTGCCACACAGGTCATGATGTGGATGTGCTGCCCCTTCAACCACGGCCGGGACCTGCGCGAGCTGCGAGACTCGCAATCGGTCCCGCACGAGTCCGTCCAGGCCGGGGGGCGGACGCACCGGTTCCGGACGTGCGCGCCGCGCTCGCTGCGGGAGCACCGGCTCATGAGCCGCCCGCTGCGGGACACGCTGTGCGAGGCCATGGCGCCGGACGTGCGCGCCGTCCCGTCGCTGGACCGCCTGATCGAGGCCGCGGAGCACGCGGTGGCCGAGCTGGCGCCGCACCACGACGCCGCGCTGCAGGACCTGATGGGCGTGCAGGAGACGGACGAGTATATCATGGGTATAGTCCAGCGGCTCATTCTGGATGCCAGGCGGGAGTGAGGGAGTGGCCACGGACAGGTTTCCGCCTCCACGATCCTGGCTGAAAGGTTCGAATGAGGAAGGACAGGTACAGCCACCTGATTTACCTAGAGTTGCCTACTTTGTTAAGCGTGCAGCAGCTGACCTGTAAACATCACAGGCGTAGGACTTTATGAGTTATTAGTCAGCACGAGACGAGTGTGTTATACAAGCAGAACTTAGGAAGGGCGGGCGATGACAACTCCAGGCATGCAGTGACCTCTGCAGACGGAGTGGTGCAAGACCTCAGCTGGTCAGAATAAGCGTCTATGGGCATGTAAGAAAATCATGGCATTGCGCGGCCCGTAGCACCAGTTCGGGATGTTAGCCAGACAAAGTCTCGAGAAGTTGGTACCACGCCGACAACGGGATGGCATGCAAATAGACGTCGGAGCATGGTGTCTGCGGTGCTCTGTCGTGGAGATTCCTACTTCGATTATGCCCCTTGTCTCGTGAAGCCTTGTCCTAATCTCGTATCTCTGAAGTAGCTTGAGTTGTGGTACGGATAGAACATCCCCCAAAAAGACCCTCGTGACTTCTTACTCCGTACATATGGCCCCCTTTGCATGCCTAGTACCTACCCTTACGGAGAGGCGTTTCCCCGAACCCGGCCCTGGACCGGAGCATGGTGGGGTTGCCTCGGCAGATCACCCCCCCGGGGGAGGGATATCGTCATGCTTCTCCGCATAAGTGCGGGACAGGGAGTTTCTTCTTCGAGCTCTCCGTTATGTCCTCTTCTTGGGAGTGGCTCTCTTGGAATCGGCACGCTGCCCTCCAGTCTCTGGTGTTCTCTACGGAGTACCATCCAATATATCGTCCAAGTACCCATGACATGAAGCTGGTAGCATGGGGGGCACCCGGCAACGGGAGAAGTCTCCCGTCGTTGAGTCTTGCCCCAGCCCCCAGGTGCCAGGCAACCAACCTCCGTACTCCAGCTGGCCAGTCAACTTGCCGGGGTGTCGGTTGCATTGGCTTGTCATCACTGCTCCGACGTTGAGTTGTAGGTACCGTAACTCACGCGACCCCCGGTGACCCCTCAGCTACGCCGTTGTCGCCTTTCTTTCCATCCTTCACCGCAGGGTTTCTCTCCGCATTTGACCTGGAATCGACCTGTGGTATTATTCCTTCTCGGACCTCTCTGTGCGCCGTCTCTTCCGCAGCTCCAACGAGACTTAGCTGGGCATCGCGCGTTGCCCTCCCGCAAACCCGTGTCGTTCGTTTGCGCCGTCCCCTACTATCTGTCACTTGAGTAGTCATCCCTCAGGCTGCACTGCAGCAGCGAACTAGCCGCCGGCGTCATGGTTGTCCATTCGCGGTGGCAGGTGGACGTGCCCAACTGCTCGCTCCAACAATGGGTCTTCGGCTCGTCCTTCGACCCGCTCCCCAACGCCGACAGCCCGCAGTACATCGACCCGGACCGCCACGAGACGCACTTCCTCACGCGGGCCGGCTACCGGCTGTGGTCGAAGCGGCTGGCCCTCGGCCTGCAGCGGGCCGGCCTGGAGCCCGGTGGCCGCGTCCTGCTCTTCTCGGGCAACACGCTCTTCACGCCCGTCGTCTTCATGGGCATCCTGATGGCGGGCGGCATCTTCACCGGCGCGAACCCGAGCTTCGTCGCGCGCGAGCTCGCCTACCAGCTCAGCGACAGCGGCGCCTTCGCACTGCTGGCCGCCGACGCCAGCATGGAGATCGCCGTCGAGGCCGCGGCGCAGGCCGGCCTACCGCAGAGCCGCGTCTTCAGCTTCGACGCCACCGCGCTCGACGCCGGGGGGCCCGGGCGCGCGCGCCTGGGCTCGACGCACTGGACCGCGCTGCTGGCGTCAGAGGGGGACGCGGCGGCGTTCGACTGGGTCGAACCGGCGGACGCGCGGGCCGCGACGTGCTGCCTGAACTACAGCTCGGGCACGACGGGCGTGCCCAAGGGCGTCGAGATCTCGCACCACTCGTACGTGGCCAACGGGCTGGGCGTGCTCGCGGTCGAGCAGCGGGACCCGGAGTACGCGGCCAAGCTGGCGCGATCGCGCCAGCTCGCCTTCCTGCCCATGTACCACGCCTTCGGGCAGACGTACTTCGCCTCCATCCACCCCAAGACGGGCTCGCCCGTGTACATCATGCCGACGTACGACTTTGAGCGCATGCTGCAGCACATACAGCGACACCGCATCACCACACTGACGGCCGTGCCGCCCATCGTCGTCGCCCTCGGCAAGAACCCGCTGGCGCGGCGCTACGACCTGAGCAGCGTCGAGGCCGTCGGCTGCGGCGCCGCGCCCCTCGGCCCCGAGATCTGCGACGAGGTCGCCAAGCTGTGGCCCGCGGGCGCCGTCAGCGTCCGCCAGGGCTGGGGCATGACCGAGCTGACGTGCACGGCGACGAGCTGGCCCCACGACGCCGTCGTCGACAGCTCCGCCGTCGGCGAGCTGTTCCCCAACTACAAGGCCAAGATCATGAGGGTCGACGGGTCCGGCGAGATCACGAAGGCGAATGAGCGGGGAGAAATCTGGGTGAATGCGCCTCACCTGAGTAAGTTCATTTTCATTTTCCCCCTTTCTCTTCTTATTTCCCTTCATCGATGGGCACGACTCGCCTCGCGAACGTGGCTGACCGCCGGGGAACGACAGTGAAGGGCTACTGGGGCAAGCCGGAGGCGACGGCGAGCACGGTGCACACGGACCCGGACGGCACGCGGTGGCTGAAGACGGGCGACGTGGCCTTCATCGAGAAGTACGAGCCGGGCGGGCTCTGGCACGTCGTCGACCGCATCAAGGAGCTGATCAAGGTCAAGGGCAACCAGGTGGCCCCGGCCGAGCTCGAGGGCGTGCTGCTCGACCACCGCGGCGTCACCGACGCGGCCGTCGTCGGCGTCGTCATCCGCGGCGAGGAGGTGCCGCGCGCCTACGTCGTGCCGGATCCGGCGGTCGCGCCGACCGAGAAGGGCATCGCCGAGTGGATGGAGACGAGGGTCACGAGGTACAAGTGGCTGAAGGGCGGCGTCAAGTTCATCGACGCCATCCCCAAGAACCCGGTGAGTGGTTCCTCCCCAAGACATGGATCCCTTCGTGCCGCATGCCGTGACTTTGGAATCGAAAACGGAAACTGACGTTGCCCCTCCCCTTACGGTACCTCCCCCGAACCAGTCTGGCAAGCTGCTCCGCAGACAGCTCAGAGAACTCGCAGCCAAAGAGGTCGGCGATAGGCAACCCACTGCCTCGAAGCTGGCGTAGCGCTCTCTCTCGACGCTCATGGCGTTCCCGATTCTGGTGTGTGTTGATAGCCTCGGATAGGCAGCGGATCAGACGTTAAGAATGGGGAGGATGGCCTCTCCAGGTTGACGAGCTCCACTGTTCGCTGGTTCGTCCAACTCGCTAAACAGACCTGGACTGAAGGGGATATGGCCTGGTAGATAGAGAGCGTGATTGACAGAGTGTGATTGGTAGTGGTAAAGATGAAAAGATGATGGAGAGCCTACTCCCAGTACCCCTCCAGAATCTACTTTTGTACCCCTCTCAGTGCTTAGTGCCTTCCGTACGGTGTACCTTCCAGATGCCCAGCTCCGGTACAACAATACGCATGTGTCACGATTGAGTTGACCTCAGGCACGGTCAGGTAGTAGGTAGTTGGCTGTCTTGATCTAATGCGACTCAGGCCTGCGGTAAACCGTTGGATGTGTCGCACTGCACGATTTGGCTGAGTTACCGCTACGCTCAAGCTTGGAACTCGTTGTTCTGCAAGGTGACTAGCGCATTCCTGGCTCATCACTCGACGTTGAAATCCTCCTCTGAAATGTCCATCCACTTCTTGCAGGGCTCGGCCGCTGATCCCGACTACAAGAATACCACGGGGAGAACCTCATCGTAACCAAAGCATAGATAGAAAGTCAACATCGATTACATCTATCGGTGAACAGGCTCAAACTTTGACTACCATAGATCCCCACCTAGCGGGCCCACCACCCTTTCGTACTATGGGAAAAGGGGCTCTCTCACCAAATTCTCTATGTTTTATACTTTTAATAACTTACTGGGTTTAAGAGCTAAAAATAGGTAAGAGATACCTTTGGCTTAGTAAAAGGTAGAATTTTTTATACGAAAACTAAGATTGGAATTTTAAAGAATTATTTTAGCTTATAAAAGTAAAACCTATAAAACGAGTCCTTTTACACCTTATATTTACGCTTTTTAAAATACTATATAAGATTTAGGAAATTATATATAAACCCACTTTTACTTAAATTTAAGTAAGAAGAATATAAAGAAAATTAAAAAAATACGTTAAAGTATTACAGAATTTTATTTCCCCGTTTTTCGTATACGTTGAAAAACGCTATATAAAAATCCGTAAATTTTTATATGCGTTTTTTTCTTCCTTCTTTTTCGGGCTATTATAGTTAAATTTCTATACTAAACTTATAATATAAAAGAAAGCTACGATTTTTCTCTTTTATAAACTAATAAAACCTTATTTATACCTATTTTATTCCTTTTTATATTACGATAAAAGCCCTTAACACTTTTCCTAGTAAAATAGCGGGGGAAGTGTTATAATAACATTTTTCCCTTTTACAGCCGTTTTAAAGCCGAGTAACCTAAAAACTAACCCGATTTATTTTTTCCTATATTATAAAAGCATTTAAATTCCTTATAAAAGTGGGGCGGTAATTTGATGATTTTTCCCTAGTGAGTTAGAGAATTTTGAAAACATAGAGAATTTGGTGAGAGAGCCCCTTTTCCCATAGTACGAAAGGGTGGTGGGCCCGCTAGGTGGGGATCTATGGTACCCACGCATACGATATCACAGAACAGCACCGTAGCAACTTAGCCAGCAGAGAAGTACAGCTAGTAAGCGGATATCAAGTTGAGAAGACAGATGATAGGTTATAGCCTGTTCTAATAACACAACATGAGAAGGCTGTCACGAGAGTAGCGAAGATGAGGTGATGACCCAACTAACTACCACTCAGCTCCCAGGACGCACATCCTTGCCAGCTCAGCGGACCAGCCAAACGTCAGAGTGACTCGTGAGTACAGCAGCTGCTCCTCCAGCAGCCTCACGGACTGGTTGTCGAGCAGCGTGATATCCTCCCAGCACTGCTCGACCAGGTCGACGACTTCCGGTGCCACCGCTGATGGATCGTTGCCGAAGAGGAGTTGAGCCCAGGCGCTGTCGTGCCAGACTAGCTTGCTCCCGGCAATGGTGCCGCTCTCGTCGATTATCGATCCGAGGATGCGAGGATTCAGGGAGAGCTCGCGCCGCGTTCCGCAGTTCTTACAGGCGCCCGTGGGCTTGTTGGAGTACAAGGGTATGCCACAACTGCAGGCCCATCAGCTCAGCGACGGCGATAGTGGGACCTGGCTCATCTCACCATTCGACGCAGCATGTGGTGTTCTTACGCCAGCTTTCCATTAGATTCATCTCGATTATGATGACATTGAGTTTGCCGGTGAAATTGCATGTTGGGTCTTGGCGGACTTGCTCATCAACTTCTGCAAGTGTATACAAGACTCGGTTCAGTCTGTGGATGGCCTGCTCAATGTCCCATGTCTGACTGGGAAATGAGACCAGCACGCTCTCTCTCTTCGCCATGTTCTGAACCTTAGTTCGAAGCCATTCAGCTTCTGGTATGTCGGGATCGACGTCGACCATGGTGCTGTAGGCTATGCCAATCTCGAAGCTCACCGCGCCCTGCGGGCTGAGACGATCAGCAATCCGACATGACGGCTGGGAGATGAGGAGAACGGTATGATTCGGCGTCCACGTCTTCGCCGACGCAACTTTGTCTTGCCAGAGCTTCAAGACACAAGCAGCTGTGTCGTCAAAGATACCGACTTCAACCAGGTCCAGAGTACCCTCGCGTTTCTTGGGCCGCACAGTTCGCCGAGGGCCAACACTCCGCACACAGACCACTAGGTATCATGTGTCAGCAACAGGCAGTGGGATACCTGGATTGGGGCCCAGCACCCGCAAGCGTCAGGAGCTTCGTGCTGCATGAGGAAGAGGACGAGATTGGTAACAACAGGAACGCGCTCACAGATCTTGCCCTCTCCAAGGTCATAGCCGCTCGAGAGAAAGGACTTTAGAGTCATCAGGCCTGGCAGTGAATCATGGTCCCGGGTCGAGGCTATCAGCAGCGGACATCTCAGGGCACTGTGGTCAGGGGATGCCGGCGCATCGGCATGAAATACGATATGGGTGGCGCCATTACGGCCGGGATAGAGTGTCGTAGCAAAGAGACATAGAGGGATTTGACCGATGCGGGCCTTGGCGGGGTCTGCGATATAGCTCGTCCACAGCGTCACGCGCTGGCCGAGCAGCGGCTGGCAGTCGGAGGCTCGGGGCGTGAGGAGTTTCACCTGCGAGGCAGGCGCGTGTCAACCAGAACGGAGTGGGCGGTGGTAACGGAAGCCTCGCCATCGCCTGTATACCTATTCATTCACGTACTGCTATAGCTGCTGAGCCGTCGGCGACGACGAGAAAGTAGTGTCCCTCGGATCGTCCCTGGTCCCCAGCAAGACTGCTGGGGGACGTGAAGTTGACCAGCCTCCCCGTGATCTGGTAGTTACGACAGCCCAGCTCCAGGAGCATGATGGGACGGGTCTCGTAGGGGCGAGACGGTGCCCAAGGCTGTGCGAGTGGATTGAGGGCTGCCTCGACCTCGGACGATGTGAAGCCATCACCCTCGGCGGCACCAGGGCGCAGAGCGTCGTGGCCGGTGGATGAGCCTGGGGCGACTTCTCGGGAATAGAAGGTCTGGATGGAAGGGAAAGAAGTGGCCATATCGACTGGGAGGGTTGGCCATGGGACACGTGTAACGAGGGGGGCTGTCAGGTGAAAGATGCAGTAGAGACGGGAAAGGGAGTCCCTGTCTTGGAAAATGTGTGGAGGTGTGGTCTTGAGTCCATGACTTGCAAAGTCACAGTTAGGTAGTACTTACCTCTTAGAAGTAGTCGAGGATGTGGTGTCGGACGCGCCTGCCGCTTTTGGCACGCTGACCGCCCCTGTCTTGCCATATAAGAAGCGGCTGCCACTCCATCCCTCCCAGCACCCGTTTCTTGAACTCTTTACTTCTCTCCCCCCCACGGATGTAGTCCGCCCGTGTAGGAACTCACCTCCCCTCGGCGCACTAGTATTGCCTGGAAGCGACCCTGCTCTGCTCCGCCTTCATACCTTACCCTTAATTCACATGTAATTTGCAAAGCAGTCTTAATCGACGTGCCCTCGCTCGACATGCCCTCCCATAGTTATAATTTACTCCAGGTTCCAGACAGTCACGATATACTGACTCCGAGGGATCTAACAGAGTTCTTAGTGTTTATTACCTCCGAAATCATGATACAAGGCCTTCAGTCACTGATTCAAGCATACATGCTCATCGTCACCACAGGGCCGTGGTTTATGGTTACGGTAATGGCAATCATTGTCGATGGACAGCGTCACGATATTAATGCACACCAGTTCAGACTAATGAAAGAAAAGGAATCTAGAGCAGTCATTGCCGCCTCCGAGGGATTGCGAGAACATAATAGTTAGTGTACATAAGTCTTTGAGGGCAGTAATCCCAGTAGACTCAAACAAGGATGCGTCGGTTACCTTAGGTATTCAAGTAGACTCTTGGGGATAATAGTCCACCGTTGAAAGGAGTTCCTGCTCCGATGTTGTCTCATCAGTCTGACAGTGAGTCAGCTGGCGAGGGACTCATCATAGCGAAGTATCCATTTGGCCATCGAACGGCTTCAATCACCAGCAGGCCAAACGATGATCCTTAAAGCGCCGTGCGCGCCTTCTAAAACGCCTTCAGCGCGCCGCTGCGCACCTCCTCGACAATCTCGGCCGCCGGCTGTTCCCTCTCTAAGAGTCCCACGCCGGTGCCCGCCCACACGAACCGGCGCCCATCTGCCGATGGCGATTAGTGAGCATTTACTCCTTCTGGGTGTGGAACAAAGTAGATGCCGGGTGAAAAAAGGGGGCATGCGAAGGCATGGATAGATAGCTTACGGGCGCATTGAGGATTAAGGGACTCTTAGTCCACCATGGCTTCTGGCGTAACAACATGTTTAGCAACTTCTTATATGGCTATTTTCAACCCTTGTAGTTGTGAGGATAATAAACGACGAACGAGATCCCCGCGCTTATAAAAACTTGCCCCAGCTGCAAGATTAATGCAACGGTTATCTGTATACACCTATAATACCTCAGGTAGTCTATCAGGTTCATGTCTACCAAGATATATCCATTTTGATCTTCTTCGGCAAAGACATGTAATGCGTGGCTAGTACTCTCATGCCGGTATCGGCAAGTAGGGTTGTCTCTGCCGACTGCGATGTCGGCTCCTTAACCAGCTCAACACACAGGCTTATAGCTAACGCGCATACTTAAAGGAGCTTAGCCAATAAATGCCTTGAACCACCCCAAGAGGCTCGTTAAGTAAGTAACGTCTGAACGCTCGCTGAGGTACACCAGGGTCCTTGTGCAGTCTCATGTCTGGACGTACGATGACCTCGCGGCCCCGGACATCAACCACTTCACCTTCGACTGACGGCCCCTAGAGGGTGTGCCACTCAGACGCTGCACACCCTCTAGGGTCCGGATAGAGTACAGCAGCCATCTCTGGGCACGCCTGGATATCTTCACAGAACCGGCCTCCCAGATCCTTGATGACTTGACACCTCTCGTCCATCGTAAGCGCGTTTGATAGACCCCGACTCTGCGGCCACAGCGAATCCGGTGCCTGACTCCAATCGAGCACCCACACGCCACCGTCCGCTGGGAAGCCAACTGCGAGGCTGACCTTCTTCGTCGGCTCCACGCAGGAGTCCACCGCCCAGCACCAGTTCGTAAGGTAAGGCGACCGGGGCGGAAGATGCCAGAAACTCGCGCCGTACATGCGCAGGCGCGCGCAGAATGCATCCTCGTCGTCCTGATCGAGCGCACGGTCCGTGTCGTGGAAGCGGTCGATATTCAAAGCAGACATCTCCACGGGCGTGAGACGTTTGATCCACACCCCATCCTCCTGCCAGCAAGCGGCCTTGCCGTAGTCGAGACTGTAGCGCTTGAGAGGCGCGGGGGGATACCACTCATCTTCGTCGTTCCATGAAGCTTCAAAGGTCAGTGTTGGATAGAGGATCGGGTAGCAGTAGTAGCCGGCAACGGCGATGGACGCGAGGATGAGAATGGCGAGAAGAGTTTTGGGGATTCGCGCCCGGCTCGTTTTGGGGCCTGGGGTAATGACTTGTGCAGGCATTTCGACCTTGGTACTTTTTTCCTCGGGAAAGGAAGCCATAAGTTAGTGTTTGACAGAAACAGTGATAAGAATGACGATTGTATGAAAAATTTCGATTCTGGGATACAGTTGTCGCCCTGGATCTGAATGATAAAAGTCTAGTATGGAAATGGCATGCACGGAAGCTGTAGATTCAAAATGAGGACGGAAGAGAAGGGCGGAAGAGGAGGACGGAAGAGAGGGAAGTCTTCTTTGCCATAGGTTCGGTGCGGAGTCATGAGGGTGTTGGTTGGAACCTGTAACTGCAGGGACAAATGTCATCACTCCGATGCCGCATGACTGCAGGTGGTCACAGTTGGGTGGCTGTGCCTTGCCGCCTCGACTGCCTCCCCTTAAGACAGATGACACAGCTGTGGGGGCCGGTCTTAATAGCACCATACCCGAGTTACCAACAGCACGTAGGTGTTGTGTTCTCCATCTTAGTCTTTACCAGCTAGGACTCCTAAGTATTGACCACGCTTTACAAATGTCGTTACTCCGATGCCGTATGACTGCAGGTTGCCACAGTTGGGTGGCTGTGCCTTGCCGCCTCGACTGCCTTCCCCTACAACAGACAACACAGCTGTGGGGGCCGGTTTCAGTAGCATCATACCTGAGTTACCAACAGCACGTAGGTGTTGTGTTTTCCATCTTACTCTTTACCAACTAGATCTCTTAAATAGTAACCACGCCATAGAACATACCGCCAACAACCATATATGAAACAGATCCTCCTTCCCATGGATGACTGATGATCCTTGTGCAACCAACTGCCCATTACATCGATCGTGAAGCTTATCAGAGTTACATCACAAGATGGTTTCTGTTATGAAGAATACTGATATTGCTCCAGAGAGGTGTCAGACTTGGCGCTTAGAGCTTCTTCCCCCTTAAAGATAATCCTTGGTGCTGGTAAGCCATCCTCCCTCACATCGAGCTCTATAAGTACCATAGAGAGCACCTCTACTTAGAAGGCGCCTTCTTCTTGACACCATTCCATCATTTCATTCATCCTGGCATATATTTTCACATTTACCGCTGCGTGTGTTTCCATCATGAGGCTTGCCATCATTGGCCTTCTGTACCTGTCGCTGCTGAAAACAGCAGCTGCTCTTCCATCCAACCAAGCTCGACAAGATGCCGGCACACAGTCTGTGAACCTTGCGTTCAGTAGCGAATGCAAACGACATAGCGACATCGAAAAGGCCTGGGATGATGCTATCAATCTCGTGACAAGCCTCCCAAAAGTCGATTTCAATGATGTGGCTGCAATAGACTTCTTTGGGCCACCAGCGTTGAACAGTGAGTCATTTCATTATTCCAGGGTTTGGTGATGGTAAACCGCATGCGTTAATTACTGAATCTATGTTTAGAGAAGTACCAATCCAAAATCCGGGCGGTCTTCGACAGCGCAAAGACATTTGGACAAGGATGGAAAATCACACCCGCGCCGTTGAAGGTCAAGATTAACGTTGGCTGCGGCGGGGACCCTAAGAGAGAACTGGACGAGAGGTGTAGTAAGAAAGGAGGAGGTGTGAAAGCCTACACATTCAACACCAAGAATTCCGATGGGTCCGGACCGCGGAACTACAACAAGCCAGATGCAACCATGAACATGTACCTGTGCAATAGCTTCTTTGACTATGCGAACCTGGCAGATCAGATCAACCATTTCAAGAACGACCAGGACTACACTCATAAATACGGCTTGCAGTACTACACGAATAGAGGTGAGTCCTACAATCGGACATGCCCCCGTTGCTCATGACTTGTACGCTGACTCTTTATACAGCTTATGTCATCTTGCATGAGATGATGCATGCAAACAGAGTTACGTATGCCGCGAATGGGAACCGCCATATTGTCGACATGACTATGACCATCTACAAATATACATGGAACGAGGGCCGTAACTATACGAGACGACTGAGCGAGGTCGATACGTACGGGGCAGCAAATACCAAGATTCTTGCCCGCACTAATAAGAATAACATTGCAACAGACATAACGCTTAATGGTAAGTCAATCCACTCATACTTTTATCGTATAAATACGCTAATACAATAACATAGCTGATAACTTCGCACAATATGTTCTTGCTAAATATGTTCAACGCCAGATCGGCGGGTAAGTAAACAAGACTCACATGTAATAGCGCTTAAGAATCTTTACTCAATTTAGCAGGTATCCGTGGCTACCAATAGTCAACAATGAAGCGATAGGAGATCGCTATCCCAAGCCTGAGTTGCTGGTCGTCACCAACGGCTCCGATTGGGGATTATACGGCCCAAACTACGACTATACCTTGACGGAAGGTGGCAATGACCTGACATTCACGATCAGCGACAACAGCCACGATAACGCCAGTGATCTCAGTCCCGAGAACACTCTAGCGCCCTTGACAGATCTAGAGTGGACCGACGATGACCAGTACCCCAGCGATTACATCAAGCAGATGAAGGAATGGGCCAGCAAGGCGCCAGATACGCCAGCATCAACATGGACGGCAACTCCATTGACAGCAACTACATCGACGGCAGCTTCATCGACGACAACTTCATCGATAACAACTTCATCGACGACAACTTCCACTACCACTGCCGCTCCTCAGCCGACAAACGCTTGCCATGGTGTCGGCGGAGATCTCTGGGTCTATTCCCGCGATGTCGTCGCCGCCAACGCCGCGGACTTCTGCAGCCAGTCCAGCAATGATGTGGAATACAACACCGGGACCGTCGACGACGTGAGATTCTCCGTCGAAAACTCTCAGGACAGCAGCCAGGGTCCGCTCGACGCGCCCGACTGCGCGGGCAACTTCGTCGGGGCCGTCATCGACGGCTGCGACGGCAACGACGCCCTGAACAACCCGCACAACTACAAGTTCGGGGGCACCCTGACCGTCGGCCCCTGGTCCTACACCATGGCGCCGCTCCACGAGCAGGTGAACGCGGACACCTGCACCGAGAAGTACAAGTTTCTGTGGGACAGGTTCGAGATCCAGGGCATGAACTTTCCCGACGCGGACCTCGGCGCCAACGGCGAGGGCCTCGAGCAGCACCTCCAGCAGTGCGGCGACCTGACGCACTACTCGTTCTCGTGGACAGATGCCGAGGCCCCTTACCAGTGGAAGGCGAAGGGCCACCTGCCCATCGGCACCAAATCATGCATCGGCAGCGCCGTGACGGCCGCTGGGGGCTCGAGTGCTGGTAAATGTCGCGGCGCGGGGTAATGTGGATATTTCTCAACAGTTCATCGGCAGACGAACAGGATTTCCTTGCTATGCATTTCATGAGGAGTTCGGTGTTGAAGCGAGGGAGGGAAGCCCGGCGTTAGGTATCGACTCTGGTGGGATATAGCTGGTCTTTTACGTTTTGTTTTATCCTTATTTTTTCGTTAGTCTAAACTTGGGTGTATTAATATCGTGGCGTTATTATTCCTTCTTCGATAATGGTTATTATTACCGTAATCGTAAACTATAATAGCTGTTGAAACTGTATAGTGTAAACTGTATAGTGTTAATAAGGCTAGCATATAAGCTTAAACCACCTATTATAGTTGCGCAAAACTATTATAGTTTGCCACAGGGGTTACCGGTACGGTATCTTTCAACTCTCGGGGTATTTTTACTCAATACCTCTACTACCTACCTACCGTACACAACGAGAGCCAATCAGCGATCTAGAAATTTATATCCGTATGCCTTTGTCGGTGTTGGGCCCTGATGCACGGAGTACCTAAGTACCTACCTACCTTAAGTAGCATTGATTACAGACGGAGCGTGCCGAGGAGCCGGCGCGGACGACTCCCGAATTCCAAATCACCACCTCCAGGCTCCACCACCACCACCACCACCACCACCACCTCCTCCTCCTCCCCCAACCAGGACTGATGGATGAGGAGCTCAACAGATCTGCTTTGGAGCAGAAACCGCCCCCGCGCCATCTGCCGCTATGGGTTCCATCGCAGCCCGTTTCTGAAATCAGAACCCGCCATCTGTTGTTCATCAGTTCATGCAGCCGGCTACGGTAGCCACCGTGACCTTCCCCTGGATTCCTCTGCCCGCTGTTACCCCCCCCCCCCCACCCCCCCCCCCGCTATCCTTGGCCACGCTATCTTCACCCAAGTAGGTATCTCGGCGGGGAGCCCAGCAGTGTGATGCAAGAATTTGTCGCATGGTATCATGCGACATGGGCGTCTGGGGAACACGGGAGTGGCTCATGATTTGATATATCATATAACTACCTAGTCACCAGCCGAGCTAAATGCTCGCCACCAGGGAGGCGCCCCCATTGCTGAATCACGTATCGGTACCACAGATCTGCGTTGGAAACCTGCCGATTCGCCTACTGTGCGGGCGGCGCTCACTGGCGGCGGGGGAGGCTCATCCGGTGGCAGTCATCGTGCATAATCCCTCTGATCTTCTGAGCACAATGAATTGTATTAACTGTACCGGGGTACAGCTTGACAAGCACCTACTCTTGGTCCTATAGGATGAGGACCGCACGACCAGGCTGCTGACATGGATCGTACCGGTATACGACACGAGCCCTTCATAGATTGGAACGGCTTTTGCCGCAACAGGTCGTCGCGGGGGGGGGGGGGGGGGGGGGGGGGGGATGGGATGGGTGGCGAATATAGCACAGGCTGACCTGGGCCCGCTGCATCGTCGTCGTCATACCGAATAGTGCCCCCATATGCTATATTGCTCCGCTCCCGCACTGGATGCTATCAACATCATCATATGTCGAACATGGCGTTCTCGACCGGCATGCTGTAGCGGCGGGCGGGCAGCTCGGCGGCCTGGCCCGCCGCCGAGTAGAGGCCGCTCTTGCGCGCGTGCGCGTCGAGGTGGCGGCGGTGCGCCTGCGTCAGCAGCGGCGGGACGGCGGCCAGGACCCTATCGACGCGCTCGCGCATCGTGCCGCCGTACGTGCAGCGGTGCGGCCCGCGGTGGCCGCCCGACGAGCTGCCCTCGACGTGGACGGCGCGCAGCCGGTCCGCGAGCGCCGCCACGCTGAGCCGCACCGTCGCGGGGTCCGCCGGCAGCGGCCACAGCCCCGCCGCGAACAGGCCCTGGATCGCGGTCCCCAGCATGGCCGCCAGGCAGGTTCCGGCTCCGCCGCGCCCGCCCTCCCGGCAGTGCGACTCCTTCTTCTGGATCAGGTCGCTGACCAGCTCCTCGAACGGCCGGAGCAGCTCGCGGATCACGTGCACGCGCGTCTTCTCGATGATGTCTTTGGGGCCGTTGGGTAGTTCGGGGGTTGGGTGCTCTGGTCAGCCTGGAGTCCAAGAAAAAGGGGCACGGGCACGGGCGGGTGCCCACTCCCCAACCCATCCGTCCCGCGACTGCGTCACAACGTATCAGGACGTACCGTATATGTCCTCGGGCTCGAGGCAGCCAAAGCGCAGCGGGTTGAGCTTGTCGGCGTCGGACGACTCGAGCAGCAGCTCGGTGGCGGTCTGCTCGAAGGTGGCGGCGTCGCCGAGCTCCCACGCGATCCACAGGCGCTGGTGGCAGGCCTTGTTGAGCAGCGAGAGGCCGAGCCGGCGGCTGCGCGCGTTGACGGAGCGCGCCCAGCCGGCCGCCCAGGGCCGCAGCAGGTGCGTCATGTCGTACTTGTCCGTCAGCACGCACATCTGGTACAGCGTGAGCGCGTACACGTCGTCCTCGTACCCCGGCACCGCGTCGAAGCTGCCGTGCATGATGCGCACCAGCGTGCCCATGGCGTCGGCGTTGTCGTCGGGCAGCCGCACCACCCAGTCCTCCTCGTCGCCGTCGTCGTCATCGTCATTGTCGTCGTCGTCACCAGCGTCATCGTCGTCGTCATAATCATAATCGTCGTCGTATCTGCTGCTCCGTCTCCTTCTCCTATTCCTCCTCCTCCTGCTGCTGCTTCTTCTGCTGCAGATGCTGCTCCTCCCGTCATCGCCGCCGCCGCCACCAAAACCCCCCACCACGCTCGGAGCCAGCAGGGACTGCCGCCGCGCCGCCGTCTTGGTCTTGGACTCGGCGAATCCGCCGTACAGCAGCTGCTTGAAAAAGGGCGACGCGCGCGCCACGGTGCGCGAGCACACCACGAAGCACTTGGTGTAGACGTCGCCCACCTCGAGGCACAGGTCGCCGTGCGCGTCGATGAGCTCCCTCGTCGGCGGCTTCTTCCTGCTGCCGCCGGGGGGCGTCGGCGCATGCGCATGCGTGAACCTCGGCAGGTCGACGACGGAGCGCACCGCCGACGGCATCGTCGAAGTGGGCGCGGGCGCGGGCGTGGGAGGATCTGGCGTTGTGCGGATGGGCCTGACAGTGACGGTCGGAGTGGGAGTAGTGGTAGCGGTCCTGACGTCGGTGCTGGCGGCAGCGGTGTAGATCAGCTCAGTTGGCTTGGTGTTGATGGAGTTGGCTATGGGGGGACTGAAGGGTCCGAAGATGCTGGATGGAGATGACATGGCGCCGAACGAGCAGTCCGCCTCCAAGTTGAAAATAATAGGTAAGTAAGAACAAAACCAATAACTACGAGCCAAAAGATCAGAAGCAGATAAGAAGAAGACGACGAGGTTTTAGCAGAGACACATGAGTTAGTTAGTAGCTTTCTGCGCAGAGAGAGACGTGCGGCGGCGTGCGAAATTTCCGGGGTCCGCATGCTTTATCTCAACGTGTCGAGCCGGACATCCTCTCGGTATGGATTGCTGCGACCCTGTCCTGCTCCCTCCCTCCCTCACCGCCACGGGGGGTGCATATGTGCCTGCCTGCCGGGACCCGAGTTGGAGTCGGAGAGGGCATGACGTTCAAGGCATAAACCGCCCGGGTACAGCTATGCGAACGTATGCGCGCGGCCTTTGGGGGTGGTGGCAGGGCGATCCCGAGGGGGCGGCCCAGGGGAAAGAAGGGGAGGGGAGGGAGGGAGGAAGGGGTACGGGGGGATGGGGGGCGAGAAACGCTGATTGTCAATTGTCCAATGACGGGGCTCTCTGCTTTGGACGTCGTAGCACCCGTGTGGAATAGCTAAGCAAGTATTGCACTCATACATAAGAGGTCTATGCAGATGGATGGATGATATGATGGGTGAGCGTGCCCGAAGTAGCAGTGGGATCGCCGCTGGCTGGTCGGCAGCCAGCCCAGCCCAGCCGCCCTGATGTGTCATCACGGCTCGGCTTAGTAACTTCGACAGGTGAGGTAGTAAGTTACTACTTCCTATACTTACCTGGGTAGCTGTGAAGTAGGTTATGCGTCCACGGCGAATGCTACATTCTGACGTAAGTAGGTAGGTAATTACTTGGGTAAGTTACAATTGGTCTCGGGGGACAGGCGGTTCTACGGTCAGGGGGTCCGGCGTACTGTTACTCACTTAATACCTGCATGGAGGAATAGGTTACTCAAGTTCGGTGATGGTGAACAACCACTTTAACTGATTAGGAGGTATTCTTTAGTCTTGGTCTACGTGCGGTATAAGGCAAGAGGCGGGTTACTTAGCTTAAACCTCTCGCCTGCGTTGTGTTGATATATTCTTTACGTTTCACATTTCACGAGATGTTTCTGCGAACACTTTTAAGACAACACGGTAAACATTACTATGGAAATCTATTACTCAAAACATTAAGCTCCTCGCAGATGGCCACCTGGGCCGCGAGATAAACAACCCAAAACGCCCCGTTTTTTTTAGTCTTTTCTCTTTCGTTTTTTTTCTCGTTTCCCTCGTGTATTGTCCCGCGAGATGAACAACCCAAAACGCCCCGTTTTTTTTAGTCTTTTCTCTTTCGTTTTTTTTCTCGTTTCCCTCGTGTATTCTCTCCCTGAATTCTTTTTTTTGTGTTTTTAGTCTTTTATGTCTCGAGATTCAGCACAAGAACTGAGGGAATGATGAGAAAGTCACCAGCATGTTACGAAATGACTTGAAGTCACTCCCAACGAGAAGGAGGGGCGGCCCCCCAGGGCCAGTCGCCCCCCCGAATCACGTTCGATGCGTGGTGGTTCGGCGGGTTGGACGGGTCGTACCCGTGCGACCGGTGAGCCCGGTAATTGCCGCCGAAGATGCCACCAGAAGGGGGGGCGTAAGAAGAAGGGGGGGCGGGAGGAGAAGGGGGGGCGGGAGAAGAAGGGGGGGCGCGAGAAGAAGGAGCGGCGCGAGAAGAAGGAGGGGCATGAGAAGCACCAGTGGCACGAGAAGCACCAGGGGCACGAGAAGCACCAGGGACACGAGAAGCACCAGGGGCGCGAGAAGAAGCGGGGGGCTTAACCAGAGACTGCGTGCCCACGCTGCGCGCGGGCGCCTGAACGTTCACCGTGTGCCCCTTTGAGGAGGGAGCGCGGGCCTCGCTGTAGGTCTCCCCCTGAACATTCTCCAACTCGTGGTGGCTCGACGTGACGTTGGACGTGTCGTCCGGGAAGTAGTCGCTGCAGCAGAACCACACCCGGACGCACAGTCCCAGCTTGCTGAGGAAACCCATTCTGACTGGTAGTCAGGGAGAAGTCACTGGTTGAGTTTTGGTGTCTGGGTTATCAGTTGGTGGAGTCTGAAGATTGCTTGATCTTGATGGTCTCGAAGATGGGATGATCTGGGTGCAGAATCGGAAGCCAAACTGACCGGGCGAAGCCCCTTCTCTTATAGTCCTCGACCCCACGAAGGTCGAGATCAATGTTTCAACACAACCTCTATGTCCAGAAACAGTGCCTTTACCTCTGGGTGGACCGGTAGTCAGGGAGAAGTCACTGGTTGAGATTTGGTGTCTGGAGCTAGTTGGTGGAGTCAGAAGATTGCTTGATCTTGGTGGTCTCCAAGATGAGAGGATCTGGGTGCAGAAGCGAAATCCAACAAGACCGGACGGAGCCCATCTTTTAAGGTCCTCGCCCTCATGAGTATCGTGGTCAATGTTTCAACACAAATTCTCTATCCAGCAACAGTGACTTTGCCGCTGTGTCGGAGACATTGCCGCTGTTCCAGATCAAACATATTGAAGTGTCTCGCCACAAGCTCCATGTTCGGAAAACATATCCCTTAAACCATCATCGGAATAATGACATCGTGACTGATCAAGTATATTTTATCCCAGGAGAGAACAAGGCCAGTGTTTTTGGGGAAACACAGTGATCGAAATTGATGGATTCTCGGCTACTGCGAACTCCGTGGCACAGGTGATGATCACACATGTCGACTTTGGAGTATTACACCATCCAAGGCTACTTTCTAACTTGGTAGAGACTATTCATAACCTATTTCGCTTGATCGGGCTTCTGGGTGGTTGTGTCAGTTGTGAGGTGATAAGTTATCGAATTAGTCATGATAAAGTCAGTTGTGTTGAACAATAACTTTTACGGCCCCTGTTGTGAAGGTGGCAGTGAAGCAAGCAAGTCCTTGAGACACGTTCCGCCCATGACTTCCTATCCAACGATCTCTGCCCCGATCCTGTGGACTCCTATTTAGCGAAGTCTAGAAGAGAGGTAGTTTCCAGTTTCGTGGATATGATGGTCTCGGCGGAGATGGAAAGTGACAGATGATCAAGTAAGGTAACTATGTGGGCTTGATTATCACACTACCTCTAGCGGCCTTCCTTTGCTGATGGTCTGGCGCAGATAAGGTGGTCGTTTTCCAGGGGAGATATGCAAATAAGTAACTTACGTGAATAGTGGGACCACTGACCTGGTACAGTTTGAGGGGCTGCTTTCGCCTGCCGAGTATCAAGAGCAGACAGTCGAGACATAACAGAAAGGAGGTCCGAGAATTGGCCCCGTTGAAACTTGGAACCCTAGAGCTTTGCCACGAAGCAAGTGTGGAAGGCCCATTCGGATTCGTGAACTCGTCAAGGCTTATGCCGATGTTTACTGCTTACTAACTCTGGGAACTCAGATGAATGTCACTCATTCATCAGCTACAAGATAGAACGTCTTTGTCTTATATCCGAAGCAGCCAGGGCATATGTGTCGCACATATAAGCGCTAATGCTAGCACGTAGCAGAAGCCTTGGTGCCAAGTGCTTTTGCTCCGTGATAATATGGCTGCGGTGCTTCTGGTTGTAGCTATGACTTCAACTGGCGTTGTGACATTATTGGTTGTTTGCAGCTGCCTTTTGACTCAACTTAGGCTGACCTCAGTGCTTATGCAATTGATTTTGGGGGCTCAAGCGTAACTTATCCGACAGTGGCTTATATCTATACAGGTGTGTTTGTTACTTATTCTCTTGTATACTTGCTATAACAGTCGAGATGTCTATTACATTATTTGAGACTTTACCTAAGGTACATCAACTCAGTACCAGGACCTAGTTTCTAAAAAGCCTGGCAGACCCAATGTATAGTACAATGATTGGAGTAAAACCAAGGGTAATTATTAATAACCGCGCATTCCAGTTCCGCAAGACTTTCAAGACGCCTTAGAGTTGACATTTGACAGTTGATTAAAGCCATTGTGGGACTATGATAACTTGACAATCGGGGACACTAAGGTAGGGTAACGTTTTCAAAGCGCCGAGTTTATAAGGTTACCTAAAGTGTCTCAGTGTTTCTGTGTAACTGAAGAATGTGTTTTCCCATAACAGGCCGCAAAACTTTTGAAGAAATCTAAAGCGTCTCGTAGCCTGACACATCAGAACTAAGCCGCCATGCATCATTCCGGTGGTGAACTGCAATCTTTCCGACTCGATGGACAAGTGGGCTGGACTAGGCCATTGTCTCGTGGCCCAAGACGAAGTAAATCACCGTAAACAGACTGCTTCCGTGCGCCCGATCTGCCTGCAGTGGGTAGACGACCATTGAGCCATTGCTATATGCTTGGGCAGGAACACGTCTGCAACCTGCAGTCCCCAACTCCACAACCATGTTTATCTTCTTCTTTCCCTGCTTCCGCTGCCTTGCATCTGTTCTTCTTCTCCTCCCCGCGGACGCGGGATGAAGGAATCGCCTCCGCACATGACTTCCCTGACCACACACACACTCTCTCTCTCTCCTCCCTGAGCAAAAGCTCCACCCATAGTAGGTAGCCTACATAATCCGTACTGGTTAGATAATGACTTGTCTTATCCCAAACACGGCGATGCGCGGCCAGCTCCACTTGGGAGAGCGGGCAGCACAGCACACGCGCATTGCATGCATGACCGGGCCCCCCGTGGGCCGTTCTGGGGCAGCAACGCATCGACGGCGCGGCGTGCGCGTCTCGTCCCGACCACGACGCCTTGCCGGATCAGATCGGCGCGTGATCGCGGGGTTTTTCTAATAATTCTCTTTCCTGTCTCGTTCGTCCTGGGCTCTCTCCGTCGCGTGTATCGCGGGAACGGGACGGGGAGGGGGGCTCATCGTACCAGTACCAGTACCAGTGAATGAATGTTCGTCCCGTTCGGGTAGATAGCGCGATCTATCTCGACGGGCACTACGGGATACGTGGATGGTCTAGTCTGGACCTAGAAGGGGTGTGGGCCGGGGACGGACGGTCTACGCCGGGGCCGCCGGGGGCGGTCAAGCGTTTGTAATGGGCGGTCGCGGCGGCAACTAACGCAACAAGCAGCCATTATTAGCCAACAAACAACAACCTACCATACCGTACCATACCGGATCGCATCGTATAGTGTGCGCGTGGGCCTTTTTGCCCAGCCCGAACCAGCCCAGCCCAACGCCAATGCAGGCACCGCAGCGGAGAAGCGCTTCGCTGGCAGGGCAGGGCAGGGCAGGATCGTCCGAAGTGGAAGAGTGGAAATGCGCCTGCGCGATAGATCTGTCAGGTATACCATATCCATACACCTCGGATCCATATCATATGCGCGCGTGTACCATAAGTGGGCAGCCCCCACAAGTTCGACAGGACAGCAGGCCGAAGGAGGAGAAGGCTGCACGCTGCATGACCACCTGGCAAGGTCCCTGAGACTGACCGCCTCGAGCCCTGCATATCCGGCAAGCGGGCCAGATCTCATCAGACTCAAGGCGGTCAAGTCGACGGCGGAGAGAGGGAGAGCTTCGAACGTTGTTTGAGCTCCTCACGCGAGCTTTGCTTGCTTGTTTGCTCCGCCGCGAGGTTTGGACAGCTTCTATATAAATTTGGCCGCCTCGGGACCCCCCTATCTGGACTCTTTACCATATCTTCTTCTGAGACCTACATACATACACACTTGAACAGTTCGTCCCTGACAGATTGCCTCCTCGATCCCATCCATCCATCCATTATCAGCTTCGTGTGTGTACCTTTTACGTACACACATACACCTTGCACACCTCAAGTACATTACAAAAGTACTTACCCAAAGTACCAACACACAAACCTACACACACCACCACCACCACCACCACCACCACCATGGCCGCCGCGTCCGTCCTCATCCCGCTCGACGTGATCAGCCAGAACGGCGGGGTGCTGCCGCCATCGGCGCTGTCGCAGGCTCACGCGCCCCGCCAGGGCCGCAGCCGGGGCATGAGCGTCCACGGCCACGGCCACGGCCACGGCGGCAAGAGCGCCGGCTTTGGCCGGGGCTACCGCGTGGTCGAGGACGTCGACGGCGTCGTCGCCAAGGCCGTGGCCTTCGCGCTCCGCCGCGCCGTCGTCGCCGAGAGCGACGTCGACGAGTCGGGCATGGAGGAGGAGGAGGAGGGGGACTACCTCGTGTGCGACGCCGACGGCTGGGTCTCCGTCGCCGATCTGGTGCGTATTGCTCATCATCATCGTCATCCGTGACCCTTCATCATCATGGTCCTGCAGCAGTACATGCCAGAAAGCACCACCGCTAACCCGAGTTCAATCGCCTACAGTTGTCCCAGGCCCGCTTGACCGACCTCGGGATATCGCTAGCGGACGTGCGCCGCGCGTCCGCGTCGTCCAAGGCGCGCTTCGCGCTGCGGCAGAAGCCCGGCTCGACCGACGCCGCGGCGGCCTCCTCATACCAGGCGCGCCGCGAGAGCAAGCGGGACAGCGCTCCTCCTCCTCCGACGACGTCGCAGCTCGTCCCCGAGGGCGAGCCGCTGACGGCCTCGTCGGCGGACCTGCCCGAGTACGTCGTCTTCGAGACGACGTACCCCAACTACGCGCGGATCGTGGCGTCGGGCGGGCTGCGGCGGGCCGACGGCGCCTCGCACCTGAGCTTCCTGCCCGTGTCGGCGGCGCGGTCGGCGGGGCGGCCCAGCAAGGCCGACGTCAGCATCTGGGTGCACCTGCGCACGGCTATGGCAACGGCGCCCGAGGTGGCGTGGTGGCGGCGCGCGGGCAACGGCCGGGCCGTCGCGATCGCGACCTCGGCCGAGGAGGTGCCCACGGCGCTGTGGAAGAAGGCCGTGGCGCGCCGCCCGGACATCGGGCTGCTGTTCGAGGACGGCGCGGTCACCAAGGAGATCCCCGAGGGCCTGCGCGGCAAGGGCGGCAAGGGCAAGGCCAAGAAGGGCACCAAGGGGCTGCTGAGGCAGGAGGGCCGGGTGGACAACAACAGCGACTCGTCGGACAGCGTCGAGGACGACGCGTGAGACGTTTTTTGTATTGCGTGTGAGAGATGGCATGTGAGCGTAGGAGCGCCCTGCCTCACTCCTTGGATGGATAGGTGATACCCAACACAGGCGGGCAAATGTGCCGCCCAGAAATGAATCAATGAAGTAAACCGAGTTTTATGAGGGGAGAATCGAGTGAGATTCGCAACGAAACATTGCGATTCCGCGCGGCCCTGCCAGTGAAGCACGGCAAGACCGTGAGTGGTACAAGGCCGGGACTGGGTGGGCAATCCACCTCGCCCGAGCCCAAGAGCGAACAGCAAGAAGCAGCATGACGCCGGGATTGCACGACAGGAACCCCCAAGAAACTCACAAGGGTCCCTAGGCTGTTGTACAAGGCCGAAAGAAGAGTCTTCGTATCTGTCTGGCGGCGCGGTGCAATAAGGTCTCAGCCGACGTCGAGCTGGATCAGATCAGATCCAGCCGCCGCATGGTGTTGAAGGCGAGCCGCCGCGTCGGCCGCCAGAGGGTCCGCCTCGCGTCAAAGTGCACGTAGGCGGCGCCGACGGCGAGCCCCGTTAGGTGCGCCGCGTGCGCGAGGCGCACCACGGGGTAGCGGACGAAGATGCCGACGGCCTCGAACAGGGCCCAGCCGACGAGGAAGCCCGAGGCCGGCAGGGACACCGGCAGGGCGATGACGCTCATCCGCGCGTCCGGGTAGGATGCGAGGAAGGCCCCGACCAGCGCCGACACGGCGCCGCTCGCGCCCAGGCTGCCGCCGTAGCGGCCCGCGCGGTGCGGCCACACCGTCGCGAGGTGCTGGCCCAGCGCGGCCAGGACGCCGGACGCCAGGTAGAAGGCCGTCAGGTGGGGGATGACGCCGGTGTCTCGGAAGGTGGGCGCGCCGGCGACCTTGCGCCCGTAGTCGTACAGCACGTACATGTTGAGGGCGAGGTGCAGCGGGCCCGCGTGCCCGAAGTTGGACGTCAGGAGCGTGTAGTTGGCGCCGGCGACGGGCACGTGGAGGAAGTGGCGCCCCCCCAGCGTCGGCGCCAGGCGGCTGAGCGCGAGCACCGCGCCGTTGGCGACGACGGCCGAGACGGCCAGCTGCGACGGCTCGTCGAACTCGGCGAGCTCGCCCAGGCCCGTGGCGTCGAAGAGGACGTTCTCGTACCGGGTCCGCGACGAGCCGCTCCACGCCGGGCGTTCCAGGTCCTCGAAGGTCTCAGGCTTGGCGTCCTGGCGGCGGCGGCGGCCCCCCCAGCGATTCCGCTTCCAGTCGTCGACATCGTGGCGGACCGCCCAGGCGGCGCAGCCGAAGTAGATGAGGCCGGCGGCGGAGAGGGCCCAGGCGACCGGCCGGAGCACAGGGACCGGCCAGAGCGGGATGCCCAACTCGGTCGTCTCGCGCCAGGTGAAGATGGGCCGGCTGCCTCCAGGTCGGAGCCCCAGGGTGAGTTTGGCACGGTGGTGGGCTATCGGACGTCTGAGTCCGAAGCGCAAGCTGGCCATGTTGGTTGGCGGTTGTCAGGAGAAGAAGAAGAAGGATTATTCGTATTGGACCGTGCCACATTTCAGCCACACGCGTCTGACCAATAAAGGCCACCACCAACCACGACAATCCAAATAACTGGTCTTACTACATCTATTTCTCACCCCAAAAGCAATCAATACTACAGGTATTTATCCCAGTATTTCGTATCCATTCCAATGGGCTAAATCAGACAAATGATATGTGCGTTTGCACCCGATCGCCTGGCTGGGAACGACGTGCTTTCACATAGTTATTTAAGTATCTATCACGATCCGAAGGCTAGCAGGCAGGCATGAGGCCCAATCACTCCCTGAACTCCTCCAGCCTCTTCCGCTGCGCTCCCCGCTCGTCGAAGTTGGACGGGTCGAGCCAGGCCTCGAGCGCGCGCCTCGCCGCGGGCCAGTCGTCCTCGACCAGCGCGTACCAGGCCGTGTCGCGGCTGCGGCCCTTGACGATCAGGTGCCGGCGGAAGAGGCCCTCGGGCGCGAAGCCCAGCCGCAGCGCCGCGCGCCGGCTGGGCGCGTTGAGCGCGTCGCACTTCCACTCGCACCGCCGGTAGCCCAGGCCGTCGAACGCGTGCCGCAGCAGCAGGTACAGGGCCTCGGTCGCCGCCGGCGTGCGCTGCAGCGCCCGCGAGAACATGAGGTTGCCCACCTCGACGCAGCGGTGGCGCGGCTCGATGCGCAGGTAGCTGGCCACCCCTAAGACCACGTTGTCGCCGCCGCCGCTGCCGCCGCCTGCGGCATCGCGGCGGGGTTGGTCGGCGGGCACGAGGCTGAAGAAGACCGGGTCCCGGCTCGCGGCCCGGGTCGCCATGTTGGCGCGGAAGGCGGCCGGGTCGTCGAAGGGCCCGTCGAACATGTAATCCCAGAGTGGCGCGTTGTCTTCCCCCGAAATGAGGGGGTAAAAGGCATCCGCGTGACTTTCCTCCAGCCCAATCACGGTGATGTAGCGGCCGGCGAGTCTGATGTCCCGCTGAGGCTGCTGGGCTGGGCTGGTATCGACTTGGGGACCGACGGGGTTAGGAGCACGGGCGGCCATTGTTGCAAACGTTGCCTTTGTAAACAAGATACTGCGTCGTGGTGCTCCGTTTGTGAGTTCCCAGACCTTCATGGAGGGACTCTACCAAGCTATTAGTATAGGAGTCAATATGGAATCGGATTGATCCTGCTAAACGACTAAACGATACAACCGTATCTGTTATCACATTCGATTTGTCTAACATCAGCACCGATAACTTTAGACAAACCAATCACTTTCCGCCGCCCACTTGCTCTGCTGGGCAAATTAGGCGGTGTTGGGCCAAGGGACGGCTAGAAGTCACCTGTGACTGGTTTCTGACTCGGTACCAAGTCAGTCTGATAGCCAATATATGGCATTCCCATGACAGCTACCGGTATGTTTGTTCACAGATAAACCCACTGAGTGCTTATGAAATATGACAGCTAGGCCGTGGTGCGATCCAAAAGGCGGATGTATCTTCAGACTGGCGTCGTTGTGTTGAGAAAAGTTTCAATTTGATCTGGCAATGGAGACTCTTGTTAATCAACTGACAACTGCCATTTTAGCCTTCGAGCGTACGGCGAGTATCAAGCGTGATCGTTACGCATGCAGAGACCATATCTTAACGATCCTACTTGGTAATAGAGGCAAGGAAACAATAATCTAGCTCTAATGAACGTAGGGATATTAAAGAGGACTTCGCTTTTCGAAAGGTATCTGGTGCAGGAACCTGAAGTTAAGGAAGAATCCAGGTCGGATATAATATGGTATCGGATCCGAGGTGGTGGGATAGAATCTGATAAGATGTCCGCGGGCCCCTGTGTGTCTGTGAAAAATCAGTGCTGGACGGGGTCAGCGGAGCTGAGTAATGGAACGTATGCGTACAGTGCCCATTTGGGGTATTAGTGTGCAAATAGTCCGACGATAACTGTGCACGACTCCGGTGACGTGGGTAGGTGGCACAGTGCCAGAGTCATCTCAGAGGCAAATGATTTCATAGCTCGTGCTGAAACAATCTGATTGGCCAGTGCCTGCCCCGAGATCGCCGCGCCGAGCAATGCTACAAAGGCCGAGCTCTATCGCTGGATAATTGGAGGGCATCATCCAAGTCCTCCCACCCTAAAGCATCATAACCCAAACTCCTAGACCTGCAATTTTCATCATCCACCCATCCACCCATCCACGTCGCACTCACAACCGCAACACTCGACGAACCGACATCTCCGCTCCCAATATCACCTACCGTCTGCCAAAGACGAGCTCTACATTGACGACTCCCGTCCCAGACATACATCTACCTCAAGCCCAGATATGCTGTCCAGAACACTCGCCACCGCGGCCCGCCGCGTCGCCGTCTCATCCGCACCCCGCGTCGCCGCACCGCGATCGCTCAACCCGGCAGCCGGCGTGGCGCGACGCTCGTACCACGAGAAGGTGCTCGACCACTACAGCAAGCCGCGCAACGTCGGCTCGATGCTCAAGACGGACGCGGACGTCGGCACGGGCCTGGTGGGCGCGCCGGCGTGCGGCGACGTCATGAAGCTGCAGATCCGCGTCGACCCCAAGGACAACACCATCGCCGACGTCAAGTTCAAGACCTTCGGCTGCGGCAGCGCCATCGCGAGCTCGAGCTACCTGACCGAGCTGGTGCGCGGCATGACGCTCGACGAGGCCGGCAAGGTCAAGAACACCGAGATCGCCAAGGAGCTGTGCCTGCCGCCCGTCAAACGTGAGTCTTGCTACTGATGGTGGTAGCGGATCGTGTACACAGACGAGCTGACTTGCCACTTAGTCCACTGCTCCATGTTGGCCGAGGATGCCATCAAATCGGCCATCTCCAACTATTACACTAAGAACCCCAAGGCCAAGTCGACAGATCTCGCGGGTACCGAGATGAAGATGCCATCTTCCAGCGAGCCCGCCGCGGCTTCGGCCTGAGGAGTGGACGTTCTGTCTACTCTCTTTGAGCCTTTCCGGAGTCCGAACTCGGCAACTCCTCGGTACAATAGATCACAAAAGTTAGTTTTGGGGGTCGCCGTGGGCCGTCCTTGACGGCCTTGCCCGCGCTGTAGGGCACCACCTCGTTTTCGAAGGCTTGCCATGCTACCCGCACTTTTCCCCCATGTATAGGAGTTCAGCGTTTGGGGTCCTGTCGGTTTGGACAGTGGCGATAGGTCATCCTCCAATCATCGGCTACGAGCCGGAGCATCTCCATGGCCTTGTATTCTAGGTATCCATCAGGACGACAACCCCTCGTTACATCCTCGAGGAGTCGGTCATGAGAGATGTTAGTCTGGGCGCCATGAGAAGCATGTCATTGCTGTGACCTGCTACATTCTCATCTGCTTGGGTTGTATGTCACGAGAGATCATTGCATTGATAAAACGTCATTACTTCCCATATCCTAGATTCGCAGTGGATGTTGATTACTCTATGATGTTTGCTTCAAGCTTTACTGTGTGTTTGCTCTGGGGTAAAGTAGTATCTACTGGTAGTATGGTGGAAAATGAAGAGAACAACCTACCTCCTAAGCTAGGTAAGTAGTGAAGACCATAGACTCCTTACTTCAGGTTAGGTAAGGTAAGTCGAGGAAAGAAGTGAGACTCCAGCGCGAAGGAGCGATGTGGCCAATACCCAAAGCTAAGGTAACTTACCCCACTAAATTCTTCGGAACTGTACCTGGCGACGACACATAGACTCGTGGCTCCCACAACCTCAACCTCAACCTCACCTTCACCCAAGCCATGACCGCCGAACACGCCCCCGACGACGCCGGCGGTCATGGGCTCTCGTCCGACGGCGCGGCCACATCCTCTATACTTCCCGAAACGAGCAGCGGCAGCAGTAGCAGCGACAGTCCGAGGGCCCAAGGGTCCGCCGTCCGCGGCGCCTCGCTGCTCATCGCGCTGCAGGTCGCGTCGCGCGCCGTCACCTTCGTCGCCAACCAGCTGCTGCTGCGCTTCATGACGGCGCGCCTGCTCGGCGTCGCCACCCAGCTCGAGGTCTACTACCTGTCCGTGCTCTTCTTCGCCCGCGAGAGCCTGCGCGTCGCCGTCCAGCGCCAGGGGACCCGACAAGAGCAAGAGACCGGGTCGTCGTCGACGACGTCACCCTCCACCCCGTCCTCGTCCTCCTCTCCCTCTTCGGCCCCTGCCGATGCGCCCTCTTCCTCCACCGACGCCGCCGCCACCGACCAGGCCACGGCGGCACAGGACGCCCAGGCCGTTGTCAACGTCGCGCACCTGTCGCTCCTGCTAGGCCTCGCGTCGGCCCTGGGCCTCGGGTGGGCGTACCTGCGCTGGGCGGACAACATGGCCACAGGCACGGCCACGGATACGGAAGGCGCGACGCCACACCTGGGCGCGGCGCTGCGCGTCTACGGCGCCGCGGCGCTCGTCGAGCTGCTGTCGGAGCCGGCCTTCGCGGTGCTGCAGCACCGCCTGCGGCTGCGGCCCCGCGCCGCCGCCGAGTCGCTGGCCACGCTGGCGCGCTGCGCCGTGACCTTCGCCGCCGCGGCGGCAGCCCGGCGCCGCGACGGCCTCGATAACGCCGGCGTCCTGCCCTTCGCCCTGGGCCAGCTGGCGTACGGGGTCGCCCTGCTGGCCGTGTATGCGTGGTACGGGGCCCGGCTGGCGTTGAGCGAGGGCTTCTCGCTGCTCCCGCGGAGAAGAAGAAGAAGAAGAGGGGGGCCGCACGCGTCGTCGTCGTCGGACGACGATGACGATGACTACGTGCTGGGCTACTTCTTCCGGCCGACGCTGCAGCTGGCGTCGAGCCTCATGTCGCAGTCGCTCGTGAAGCACGTGCTGACGCAGGGCGACACGTTCCTGGTCTCGATGCTCTCGGACCCGGCCTCGCAGGGCGTCTACGCGCTCGCCAACAACTACGGCGGCCTGCTGGCGCGGCTCGTCTTCCAGCCCATCGAGGAGAGCAGCCGGAACTACTTCAGCAAGCTGCTCTCCTCGGCCTCCTCGACCTCGACCTCAGCCTCAACCTCGATCTCCGCCTCCGCCGCCGCCGCCCAGAGCCCATCGTCGTCGTCGCCGGGCGACGAAGAGAAAGAGAGAGAGAAAGACAAGAAGGCCCCGCCGCTACCGCCCCTGCGCCAGGCCCGCGCCGACCTCCAGGCCCTGTTCAAGTTCTACGCGCTGCTCAGCACCGTCGTCGTGACCGTCGGGCCGTACGCCGCGCCCCTCCTCGTACAACTCGTCGCGGGCGCCCGCTGGTCCGGCAGCGGCGCTGGTCGTGTCCTGGCCGTCTACTGCCTGTACGTGCCGCTGCTCGCGGCCAACGGCGCGGCCGAGGCCTTCGTCGCCAGCGCCGCGTCGCGCGCCGACCTGCACCGCCAGAGCCTCTGGATGGGCGGCTTCAGCCTCGCCTTCGGCGCCGCCGGCTTCGTCGCCCTGCGCCTGCTCGGGCTCGGCGCAGCCGGGCTAGTCGCCGCCAACGCCGTCAACATGCTGTGCCGCATCGCGTGGAGCGGGAGCTTCATCTCGAGCTACTTCGCCCGTAACGGCGGCAAAGGCGACGGCGGCGACGGCGGGGATGGGGAGGTCTCCTTCGGATGGCGCGCCGTGGTCCCCGACGCGATGGCCCTGCACGCCGCGGCCGCGGCCGTGTTCGTGGGCGTCATGGCCCGGGCGGGCGTCGGGCCGGGCGAGGTCTCGCCGCACGTCTTCAGGGACCTCGTCGCGGTGGGGGCGGCTGCGGTGCCGTACGTCAGTGTCATGTGAGTTACTACCTACTACTTCTGGGCACCGACCGCCTCTTAAAGCTTGGGTTGCATATTTGTGCTCTTCGCTCTATTTTTTTCTCTATCTAACAAGCAATCATCGCGAGGAGTCCCACAAACAACAGCTAACTCTCTGGATACAAACAGTGCGTACGCCGAGCGCCGGTATCTAGCTGATTGCTACCGCTCTATACGGGGAAGTCGGAGGCCGTAGAGTTGTTAGAATCCCACCACCACTACCATCGGGCAGCTAGCTAGTCTTGTTGCAGACCCATCAGATAGCTAATAGGTATAAAACTGCCCGTCCATCTACCTACTACTAGTACCGCCCTGTCCGTCCCATCATCCGCGATCAGTCGTCGAATGTGATCTTGGTGCCCTTCTTGGACATGTCCACGTCCTTGAAGAAGGCCCCGTACGCGCCGTGCGCCTTCTTCTTCACCGTGGTGCCGAACTTGAGCAGGTCCTCGGGGACCGGCTGTCCGGCCTGCTTGAGAATGTTCACCAGCCTGTTTGTGGTGTGCCCGGAGGCCGGTGGTCAGTAAGTAAGTCATGCAAATTCCCGCCCGCGAGGGTGATGATGATGATGGATGGGTAGGTAAGTAAATAGGTAGGTATGAGGTCGGTCGTCGGGGCCGCTTCTCCAATCAATTGAACTTACTCTCCCGAATGGGGCTTGTCGTGCTCGGTGAACAGCGTGATGGCCTCTCCGGTCTTGCCGGCCCGTCCGGTACGGCCGATGCGGTGCACGTAGTCCTCGATGGTGAGGGGGAACTGCGTCGACAACCCAGCCGGTCAGCATGATCACCGAAGTACTTAGATGGAAGGGAGCAGAAGAAGGAGGAGGTGGTGGTGATGGTGATGATGCTCGTGATAATGCTGATGGGAAAGAGCGGTGCGCAGAGAGAAACGCGCGGGCAGAGACAGTAAGTAGGATGAGAACCGGGGCGTGGGGGGAGGCAGGGTGTGGCACAACGCACCGTCACGTTGACGACGAGCTTGACCTCGGGGATGTCGAGGCCGCGGGCGGCGACGTCGGTGGCGACGAGGACGGGCGTCTGGCCCGTCTTGAAGGCGTCGAGGCTGCGGGTGCGCTGCTCCTGCTTCATGTCGCCGTGGATGCCGACGACGCGCAGGCCGCCGCGCCGCCGCAGCGTCTCCTCCACGCGCGCCGCCTCCTTCTTGTACAGGCAGAAGACGAGGACGCGCTCGCCGCGCGGCTGGGCGCGCAGGATCTCGAGCAGCCGCCCTTCCTTGGCGTGCTGGTCGACGACCTCGACGCGCTGGGCGATGCGCGCGTTGGCCTGCAGCTCGCCGTCGGCGCCGCCGCCGCCGCGGCCGCCGATCTGGATGCGCACGGGCGAGACGGTGAAGGTGGCGGCGAGGGCCTGCACGCTCTGCGGCCAAGTGGCGGTGAACATGAGGGTCTGGCGGGCCTCGCGCGGCGGCGCGTGGCCGAGGATGCGGCGGATGTCGTCCTCGAAGCCCGTGTCCAGCATGCGGTCGGCCTCGTCGAGCACGACGAAGCGGGCGCCGTCCAGCCGCGCGGCGCCCTCGTCGAGGAAGTCGTTGAGCCGGCCCGGCGTCGCGACGATCACGTCGGCCCGCCGCAGCTGCGCCCGCTGCTCGTCCTTGGACGCGCCGCCGTACACGCACACCGTCCGCAGGCCGACCAGCCCGCCCAGCCGCGCCAGCTGCTCGCTCGTCTGCATGGCCAGCTCGCGCGTGGGCGACACCACGACGGCGCGGACCCCCCCGCCGCTCTTGCCTTTCTTGTTAGCGGCGGCGGCGGGGTTGGACATGCCGAGCACGGCGTTGATCAGCGGCAGCCCGAAGGCTATGGTCTTGCCCGACCCCGTCTCGGCCACGCCGACGATGTCGCGACCCGACAGGCCGAAGGGCCACGAGGCGGCCTGGATCGGCGTCGGCGCGTCGAACGCGGCGAAGGGCTTCTTGGCGATCAGTGCCGACGTCGGCAGCTGCGTGAACTGCATGATGGGCCGCAGCGTCTTCTTGGAGAGGGGGTCCGTCACGGTGATCTCGTGCTTGTTCAGAAAGGCCGCGACCTCGGTCTCGGGCACCGAGGCAAGGCTCGCGGACTGCTCGTAGATCTGGGGGCTGGTGGTCAGAGACGACGAAGAGTTGACAGCGCCATTCGTGGTTGTGCTGGCGACAGCGTCGGCGGCAGCATCGGCGGCAGCATTAGATTCGGCATGCCCGTTTGCTGTTTGATTCGACGCGGATTTTGGATCGCTGCTGTCGTCATCGCGCTGCTGCTGCTTCTTCTTTTCCTTCTTCTCTTTCTTTTCTTTCTTCGCCTTCTTATCCTTCTTGTCCTTCTTGTCCTTCTTTACCTTCTCCTCATCCTGAACCTCTTCCTCGGCCGGCGCTACCTCCTCACCATTCGCATCTTCTCCTGTTCTGGCCTTCTTTTCTTTCTTTGCCTTCTTGTCCTTTTTCTTCTTCGTTCTCTCGCCGTCTAACTCGGATACGGCTACCTCTTCGCTATGTAGGGGCGTGGTCGATTCGGACTCTGCTTCTCGCAGCTTTTCCTTGCGGTCCTTCTTATCCTTCTTGTCCTTTTTGGACTTCTTGCGAGGCAGGGTCGCCTCGACTTCGGCATCGCCAAGAGAACGCTTCGACATGATCAGAGCAGAGATTCGAGCGCCAAAGCAGGGCTGGAGCAGGATGCGACGGGTACAACAGCGGCCGACAGGAAATTCTGCTGAAAATAGATGTTCTGGAAAAAAGATGGCGGCACCGATTAGATTTTTGATAAGATAAGCCCCTCGCATTCTCACCCCACAAATCGGAGTTCTCATCGCTGAAATACTCCGTACATGCATAGATCCGTAACTTATCGTACACGGAGTATAAGGATACACTTACAGCACCATAAAGTCATGACCCTCCAATCCGCGTCTCCAGTCTCACAAGTTGTGCTACCTCGATTAACGTCTTCATTGAGCAGTTTGGGGGGTCAGATGCTACTTCTTCTGGGAATATGCAGTTCTTTCAGTGGAAGACCACCTCCCCCGTCCCTGATCCGACCCGACCCGACCCGTCTCGTTTCGTCTTGTTCGGACTCCGCCTCTTGCTCCCCCTTCCCCCCTCGCGCCTCACAGCTTGGACTCTTCGCGCGCCTTGCCGTTCAGGTTCTTGACCGAGCAGGCGTGCGCCCAATCGGTCAGGAACAGCGGGCGCTCGGCCTCGATCAGCACGAGCGTGACGCCGTCGTCCTGCAGCTTCTGGGGGCGCGACGTGTCGACCCCGTGGCGCGCCGCGCGGAACTCGTCGTCGGCGGCGCCGTGCGTGGCCATGGCGCCGTTGAGCCCGCCGCCGAAGGGCCGGAAGGTTCCGGCGCCGCCGCCGCGCTGCTCGAGCGCCGGCAGCCGGGGCCGGCCGTTCAGCACGGGCGCGTAGAACTCCTGCATCGTGTTGCGGTGGTCGTACGGCAGCCAGTAGGTGCCCTCGGCCGCCTGCCACCGCGGCGGGATGACGGCCACGTCCGCCACGGCCGTGCCCGGCGCGGAGCCGTGCGCCGTTGCCGTCAGCACCGTGTACAGGCTCGGGTCGTGCTCGTCGAAGAGCGCGTTGCCCAGCACGCAGAAGCGCGCGAGGTCGTACTTGAACGGGTGGCAGGTCCCGTGCCACGCCGCCACGTCGAAGGGCGTGTGCGCCTGCGTGCACGACCACAGCCGCCCGTTGAGCCGTGCCGTGATGGTCCAGTCGCCGCCGCCGCCCGTGCTCGCGGATGTCCGGGCGACCAGGTTCCCCTGGTTGTCCTTCACCAACTCCCCGTCAAAATAAGCCGTGGGGACCTGGAAGTCGCGCACGTTGGCTAGGCCAGTCGATCCCACGACGCCGAGGTCCGGAAGCCGGAAGTGGCCCTCAAAGAGCTCGCTGTCGCATATCAAATGTTAGTGAGTACTTCTTGCAGGCTGTCCTGAAGGGCCAAAGGGGCGTATATATCAGAGACGACGACTCTTGAGACGCTCCGAAAGGTCCCAGGGGAATCCTCTCGAGACGCGTCCAGGAAACATGACAGAGAGCTTCGAGAGCACCGACCAGATGTAACCGCGGCACGGGTCCGTCGCCCCCTCGGGCAGCGCGACGCGGTACCGCACACCGCGCGGGATGACCGCTATCTCGTTCTGCCGCACGAGCATGCGGCCCAGCTCGGTCTGCACGTCGAGCGCGCCCGCCTGCGGCACGACGAGGGCCTCGCCGTCGAGCGACGCGAAGGCCGCGCGCGCCGGCATGGCGCGCCCCACAGCGAACACCCACAGCGCCAGCCCGGACTTGGCCTGCGGGTCGCCGTTGCGCCCCAGCAGGCGCTGGCCGCCGATCCAGTCGGCCCCCGGGCCGTCGCCGTCGCCGTCGCCGACGCCCGGGAAGTCGGGCCAGATGTGCGTGTCGGGCGTCAGGTGCCGCGGCGGCGGCGGCGGCGGCGACGACGCCTCGGCGGGCGTCCAGGCGCTGTGGTGCAGCGACGTCGACACCCGGTACAGCCACGTCTGGTAGTTCTGGTGGCGCGGCGCCGTGAAGGACGACCCGCTGATGTGCTCGGTCCGCAGCCCGAAGGGCGGCTTCTGGGGGCTGTTGATCACCTGGGGGTTGGCTCCCGGGATCGCCTCGGACCTTGTCGAGTGGTTTGGGCGCGTCAGCTGATCACCTGATGGACATCTTGCGCATGCAGGTGCCCTCCGTGGTGCTCGGGGAAGTAGGTAGTGACTCACTGGTGATAGTTGCCGAAGCCGTACAGATACTCGTACGGGTCCTTGATGGCGAAGTCAGACACGGGCGTCATACTGACATGCGTGTGTGAGTGTGAGGCTGTAAGTCTGTGGAGCAATTTACGCTCGAGCGTTCGAATAGGGGAAGTGGATGGAGCAGAGCTGTGAAGGAACTTCGAAGTTCAGGAGAGAGCTCTTGGTCATTATATCAAGACTATGGTAGTCTGGTTACAAAGCCCTCCGGTCATTTGACAGTGGCGATAGTTGCTGGGGCTTCACGTCCACCCCATCGTCGATGGCTACTCCAGCTCTTTTGAACTCGCCGCTTGGCCAATGAGCATCACGGCGAGCCGTCCTCGGTCGAAGCATGGATCTCCGCATCGACTTGCGCATCCCTGCAGGGGTTGAGCAACCGCGGAATCCTGGGGTGAGCGCTCACTTCACTGGAGGAGAGCCGTGAGGGGTCGATACTACTGAGTTGCGGTTGCCATATCCAGTGTATGAATTCGTACCGAGGCTTGAACAGCCTGCCGGTGGGAAGTCCATGTCCGAGAGACCAAACGTCAGCCGCTATATATCGCAAAGACCCATGTTCACCACGACCTGATTGACATCGGAACTGTTTTGTCGATAGTTGAATCCTATCCAGGACACGCGTGCAGCCAGCTTACAACCATGGCTGACGATAGCTCCAAGGAAACACCAGTCACCCAGATCATCTACCTCGTCATACCGCCCGCCGTGGACCTGAAGGGCGGCTCAGATGCCGGGGGGCGCGCCTGGTCGAAGATCCAAGACCTCATCGAGGCCAGCCCCGGCTTCCAGAGGCTGTACTGGGGCCGCCGGCTGGAAGAGCCGGAGAACGTCCAGCTGCACATAGGTGAGCAACAAGAACCTCCTCCTCCTACACCCAAGTGGACACTCCGAATGGTCCAGAGCAGAACGGGAAAGCTCCGTGCTCGAAGGCTGGACACTTCGCTTACCGTGACTACCAACCGTGCCCCTCCTCGCCCCCCTCGTGCGCAGTCAGGGGGACCCTTCAGCAGCACCGGGACTTCCTGAGCTCGGCCACCTACCAGGACGACATCCTGCCCGCCCTCCGGACCCTCACCACGGGGCCGTCTTCTTCTTCTTCCTCGAGCCCATCCCCATCCCCCTCCTCATCCCCAGCCCCGGCTGCGACGATCCCGACCAGCAGCCCGGCGAAAGAAACGCCGCAGCATCAGCGGCGGATAATCCACATCCGCCACGCGCGCCTCCGCGAATTCACACCCGACTGCCAGTCGCTGGGGCAGTCGCCGGGCCTCCCCGTCGGCACGGCCGTGTACCTCAACACGACGCCCGCGTGGAGCGAGGGCGCGTGGCCGCTGTGGACGCACGTGGTGCGCGGCGTCGAGGGGTGCCGCGGCGCGGCGGGCGGGCCGATTTTGGTCCTCGACGACGAAGAAGACGAAGCCGTGGTGGCGGGGCCGGGGGGGCGCGGGGGCGCGGGGAAGGGGAAGGGGAAGGGGAAGGGGAAGGGGAAGGGAGATGCTTACCTGGTGTACGTCGGGTGGGAGACGGTGCGCCAGCACGACGCGTACCACCACACGGAGCACTTCGCGCGCGTGGGGCGCGTCATCTTGGGGATTGGGAATGAGGGCTGGGTGGAGTATGGACATGTGGTGTTTGAGGGGGGGAGGGAGGGGACGGGGAGGGAAGGGGAGAGGGAGAGGGTTGCTGGTCGTCCTAGCTTGTAGATAGGTAAGGTAGGTAGGTAGGTAGCAGAGCGGAGCTTTGCTCGTCTCGAAGACGTCCTGGGTCTGCTTCGCTGCGGAAACCAATGGTGAAGGAAGGAAGGAGGTGCCGTTGGGGGTTGCAAATATACCGAGATCTCCATCCCCCCAGCTCCTTACCGGCTGTTGCGGAAGAGAAATCATGGATCAGGTATCCAGACCATTACAGCAGCTGCCATGGAGGTCTCCCGCTCATAAAACATGGTTTCAATGTTTCTCCATGGACGAACCCGACCAGAAGTTGAAGTATCCATCCGTAAGGCTGAGAGGCCGAGACGTTGTAGTTCACCGGTATGTGGTCGCTCCCTATACCGCTGAGAACCCCATGTTCCACAAGAAAGTGTCATCTGGACTCCCCCTTTTGAAACGCCCGATAACGTCTTGTATCGCCGCGTGTCTACCTAGAGGTGGCACGGAGGGAGATCGGAGACGATGGAGAACTTCAACTTCATCCTTGAGAACGCCATTGGAAGATGGGCTACGTACCTCTTAATCAGCATCGTGACGGCGATGTCTTTCTTCGCTTCCATACTCGCACAAAAGACCAACTGCTCTTTCTCGCGTGTCTGGTTAGACCACGATTTCCTCTTCTCGACGTTGGCTGACGAACCAGCCTCCCTCATATCATCAGTTCCCTGCAGTGTGTCCCAACTACTGAGCGTCGCTTGTGCACTTTTGAGTCTATACCTAGGCTCTGAATGGGATATAACCCAAGCGGTTCTGCTGGAAACGATCGCTGTAGAATTCCCTGCCTACCTAACCCTGTCAGGGCTATGAGAAATCCAACCGCGTGACAACTCCTTGCGCCGGACCGTAGGTACCATATCAGCGTTCAATCTTGTTGCCCCTGAGAAACGAGAACAAGATCTCACGGTCCTGATCTACCACCGCCCCCTTGGCCTTCCGTCAAATGCACCACCTACCCACCTACATAGCTCAGGCTCTGTATCGAAGTCCAGCGAGTCGTCAGGCCGGCCGGCCTGGGACGGATACCTCTAGCGCGTGACAGTGGCCCTCGGCCGTGTATCTGCCCCCCATACCTAGGTAAGTACCTACCTACCTAGTCGTCGCGGGTGTTGCGCCTACTACCTAGGCCCTCTTGTGCAGGCCGTGAAAGCCCAAGGGCACGGCGAAGTCGCACTCGGCGCGGCCCATCTCGGTCATGGTCCTCGCGTCCAGGCACAGCAGGTAGCTCCTGCGTCCAAGGCCGTCGAGCACGACGCTCAGCAGGACGCCGTCGTCCTCGTCCGAGGCGTCCGGCCGCGCCACGAAGATGGCCTCGCCGGGCGTGTGGCCGCGGGGTCCCTCCCAGAGCAGCGCCCGGCCCGTCGCCGTGTCCGTCTTGACCAGGCCGTCGGTCAGCGTGCTGAGCCCGCGCGTCGGCAGGCTGTAGACGTAGCGGTGGCGGCGCGTCGCGTAGGCCGGGTTGATGGTGGGCAGCTCGCCGACGCGCGGCGTCGGGATCGACATGACCTCCTCGGCCTGCTGCTCCTGCTGTCGGACCTGCCCCGACGAGGACGATGATGATGGGACGCGCAGTCGGTAGCGCACGTACCGCGGCATGCAGTTGCGGCAGCGGGCGTCGTCGCCCCAGAAGGCCGCCGCGGCGCCGTCGCGCTGCAGCAGCACGTCCATGTCGAAGCCGCGGATGATGTCGGTGGACGGGTAGCCGACGAGGTCGCAGAAGACGTCGGTGTGGTCGCTCGTCGCTCCGTCGTCGTCGTCGCACTGCTGCACCTGCTCCTCGAACGCGTTGACGCTGTGGAAGAAGAAGCCGGCGGGGCTGGCGAAGGAGGCGACGAGCCCCCGGCCGCCGCGCCGGTCGACGACGAACCACCGGCACCGCTGCTGCCGGGACGACGGGCCGTCGAAGGCGTCGATGGCGTCGGCGACGTTGCCGACCCAGGGCACCTTGACGCCCATGAAGCCGAGGTGCGTGGACGGCACGCACAGGATCGCGAACGAGCGCGTCAGGAAGAAGGAGTGGATGTAGGCCGGCCGGAGGTCGCTCTCGCAGATGGTGGCGAGGATGTCGGTGGTGCCGCTCGAGGCGCTGGTGCGGAAGACGCGGTACCGCGCGTACCGGCCCATCTCGAGGTTGAAGTTGAACAGGTCGCCGGTCTCGGGGTCGCGCTGGGCGTGCGCGCAGCTGAGGGGGCCCTTGAGGTCGGGGTGCAGGCTCTGCTGGCTCGCCCGGCCCACGGGCTCGAGGGTCTCCGGGTCCATCTCCTTGAATGAGCTGGCGTCGGTGGCCAGCCACAAGGTGTTGGCCGCGGCGGCCCGGTGGCCCGACGACGACACGGCGCCGGCCGACGGCAGTCCCGGTACGTCCGCGTTCACGGTGACGCAGATGTTGCTGGAGGAAGGGGTCTGCAGGCCGCTCGACAGCTCCTTGCGCCACACGCTCATGACCTTGGCGAAGATGCCAATGCACGGGTCCTGGCGCTGGGCGAAGGTGAGGTTGGGCGCCCGCCCGGTCCTGCGGATGGCGTCGACGTAGTCCTGGGCCTGGCGGCGGGAGGAGTAGGCGACCCGGACTGGGCCCCCCCGCGGGCCGTCGGCGTCGGCGATGATCTGGAAGCGGTGCGAGTGGCTGAAGCCGTCGAACCAGTGCGTGGTCCGGAAGAGCCCCTTAGGCGTGTCCTCGACGTCGTACTGGCCCGGCCCAGTGCGGTACAGGGAGCCGGCGGCCCAGGCGGGTATGGTGCCCTGCACCGCCAGGTCCACGGGACCGCGTACTTCAGTCAAGCCCTCAAACTGCAGAGTCGCGGTCAGCACCGGTTTGGCTTTGAAGCAGTAGTCACATATGGAGGGAAAGAGGGAGAGAGGAAAGGGGTGGGGGGCGGGGGTTGTCATACACCTGCCTCGTTCGGCCAGTCTTGGAAATCAGCTGCTTTCATGTTCTGGATAACGCGCTCGAGGCCGTCTTCTGACGGGATCTCATTCTGTACTTTCTCTGCATTCGCCATGGCTGCTGTAGTCGTCGGTATCCTGCATGCAACTCTGTTGTTCTAAGGGAAGAGCGAGAAGGGGTGGGAGAGGGAGAGAACGAGGTTGCCGTCGGTGTTCGAGGTAACAGAGAGTAATATACCCATATACGCCCATTGACTCTGAGGTAAATGGCAGAAAAGTTTGCCAGGCTTCTCACGGCCGAAGTAGCTCAGATGTCAAGGGAGCTGAAGAATACTTCGTATTGTCGTCAAAGGTGTTGCTGGTGCCATCACGTACTGAGGTACCGTTACCGGTTGGACGAAGCCAGCCAATGGAATGTCCCACGGGAGCTCCACTGTGAACAAACAAGGCAACACCGGACACTTGCTTCACCAAGTGTGTATCCGTGTATCCGCAAATATTGCCTCGTATGCATAACACGAGTGTAAGCTTCCCCATAAACGTCTGTCTAGCTCTCCGTCTAGCTCAAGTAAGAAATAAGAAATCATGATTCATGAGCCTGTGGGAGCAAGTATAGGAAGGTATGCGTGGTACGTTCGCAGCTAGCTTCGAATTACCTCTTCACCCGTGACTCTGTATACAGTATGGGCCTACCGATAGGAGATAGGATGATGGGATGATAGGTGCACCTTTGCACACCGGGATCTACTGCCTGTTGGAGCACCAAACCATCAGCAACAGCAACAACAGACCAATTGTCTATTGGCGCCTTAAGCGAATGCGATACACCTTCTATCAGCTGCCTCTGCGGGGACCCGGCCGTGATATGCACCACGAAAATGCATACGACAAACCAGAAGCAAGGAACTGTGTTCGGGAATGTACTGTAGGTGAGGTAAGGATATAGATTATGGGACTACTACAGAGTAGACACCTTTCGGATTTCCTGTCGACTGCCTGTGCTCACTAAAATCACCTGCTGGTACTCGGTACTTGACCTATATACCTCGCAGTAAAGGGTTTCCGGCAGCCTTGGAGCACTCTTACAGATGCGCAAAACCTCAGCCTATACGAGTTGGCTTACGTAGGTTGTACCAGAATACCACTTACGAAGAGCTCGAGGCGCGAGAAAGTCGCGCCCAGAAAGTCCATCCGGGCTGACGGTCTTCGGCTGAATGCTGCCACGAGAACTCCCAGCCAAAGAGACGCCGCGGTAGAATGCGGAACGACGCGGCGGGGAACGAAGCTCGCTTCCGCCTCATTGCGGCGGGAGAAAGAGGGCTGTCATGCTGCGGAGAAGCAGCACCAGGAGCGCCGCCATTTCCACCAATGGCCGTCTGACCTGAGTGATCTCGCCGCATCTTGAGGCAGAGCATTGAAGCATGGAGCTTGTTTGAAAAAGGGCGTCGAGATGCCGTCGACTCGCAGGTGGCACCGCTGGCTGGTTTTTGCCTTGACCCTCGAGAGCCAGGAGGACGACGGCGACGTGAACGAGAGACGATACGACAATCGCCGCCATGGCGCGAATCTTCCCGAGCTTGTTACTGGGTGCTCTGGCCATTGCCGGACAAGCGGCCGCCGGCTGTATTCCCCGCCCCTACTTCGACTGGGACGACACCAAGTACCTGTGCGTCGCTCGTAATGCGCAAGAGAGCCATCCATACCACCATCATCATCATCATTATCATCATCATTATCAGAAGAAGAAGAAGAAGGGCTCATCCCCCCCACACACACGCGTGATGAAGGACCCCAGGGACTGACTGACTGACACGCGCAAGCAGCATCGCCTTCGGGGACTCGTACACCTACGTCCAGGGGACGGCGGGGCGCCAGAACTACTCCTTCATCGGGGACTTCCTGCCGGGCGACCTGGGCTTCGCGCCGGCGCGCCTGCTGGCAGACCGGATCGTGCAGAACTTCACGGGCACGGCCGAGGGCGGGCCCAACTGGGCCGAGTTCCTAACGCGCTGCGGCCTGGGGGCCCCCGGCAGCGAGACGGCGCCGCGGGACTGCAGCAGCGGCGACGATCGTGATGGTGGTGGTGTCGGGAGGCAGCTGTGGGACTTTGCCTTCGCCGGCGCCGACGTGTCGTCGGCGCTGCTGCCGCTGCACCACGCCTGGACCGTCCCGCTGGTCAACCAGACGCGGCAGTACCTGACCTGGGCGGAGCCCGCGCTGGTCGGGCGGCTGCGCATGGACAAGAGCCGCGCGCTCGTGGCCGTCTGGATCGGCATCAACGACATCAACGACTCGGCGGACATGGCTTCGGGGGGCGCGGCGGCGCTGCGGGGCTTCTACGACGAGGAGATCGCGGCCGTGTTCGAGCAGGCGGTGCGGCCCCTGTTCGGGGCCGGGTACGCCAACTTTTTGTTTGTTAACCTGCCGCCGCTGGACCGGACGCCGCCGAACGCGGGGCGGGCGGACCCGTCGCCGAACCGGACCATGATCGGGTGGTGGGACGACGCGCTTGCCCGACACAGCCGGGACTTCGCGGCCCGGAACCCCTCGGCCACGACCATGGTGTATGACGCCAACGCCTTCCTGAACGGCGTGCTGGATAATGCGGGAAAGTACGGCATCAAGAACACGACGTCTTACTGCCCGGCGTATGATGTCCTGGATGTGCAGACGGACCCGGGGAAGTACGGCTGCTTGCCCTTGGACCAGTACTTCTGGTATAACACGGGACATATGTAAGTTACAGGGCACGCAGCGTGTAACGAATTGGTGTTGATGCTGACTGGAATGCGCAGGACCTCGCATGTACACCAAGTGTTGGCGCCGGATATAGACCGCTTTCTTCGAGAGCAGTCGACGACGCCAAGGCATTGAGTCATCGATCCTCCAAGTGGATGATCGCCACGGCACGCACGGGAGGGAGTGCGCTTGCGATGGGAGCTGCAACCCAATGCGGGACATTCGAACGAGAGCAACGATGATCTTGCCTTCCAGCTGGTCGACTCTTTGCAAAAGTGATACAGATAGATTCCCCATGACGAGATAACCTGAACGTGTATTCTGGAGGCGTGCGTCATAGGTACTAGCAGAACCTGTCAGCCAACCCACGCCGTTCCGCGGTAGCCCCTGAAGTGCTATATCGATTCTGGCAGGTAGTCAGTAGTGTAGCCAGCCTCGCCCACTTGGGCCATGGCTGATTGCGGCTCAATCTGAGACGCTGGCCAGACTCTCTGGCGTCTGCCTCGTTGGCGTCGCTGGCTTCATCCTCGTCTAGAAGGGGCTGGACTTGGGCTACCTTATCAGATGGTGCCATCATACAAGCGCAGCCAGGATCAGGAGCGCTATATAAAGACCAAGAGACAACAGAAAGGAAGACGTTCGGAGTATGACGAATGCCATGCGCAGTACGGATAGGGCTGAGGTCATATCGCGAAGACATAACACGCACGACCTAAGGAGTCCATGTGAGAATCGAGGTGACAGAGAAGGCTGCTTATTCGAGGCACGCGACGTAGTACGTTGCCAAAAGGTGATGACGAGTTGGAATGGCCAATTGTCTGCCATTTACTGCAGTCGTGGAAGTGCGATGAAACTGTTGGTGTCTGGGAAGGCGGCGAGGGCCTCGACTCACCTTGAAAAGCTGAGGCCATGGAAGCACTGGAAGTACTAGAAGCAGCTCGACGCAGCTCGACGAAACCCCACCCCGTGCCGAAAAAAGAAACAGTCTTCAGCGGGAGGGCGGGATTGGAGCCCCTCTTCCCCCTGAGAGAGCGGTCTTCTCGTGGTTTTCGGAAGGTTGGGTGGTATTTGGGTCAGCAAGCCCTCAGGGCTGCTCAGGTGTGGGCACTTCTGCGCTGATAGGATTCTTGTAAAACCCGAGGGTACCGGCGTCCCGTCTACTCTGTCCACACACTTTCTCTTCTCCCATACATGTGTTGGTGTCACAGCGGTAACAGTCGAGCTCATCGACAGTGTCCTAGACTCCTAGACCCAGGACGTCGAGGATGATGCCTATTGCTGTGCCGCGTCAGAGGTCATGCCGGTAACTTATTCATCGTCCACGAAGTGCGTGAGCGTGGAAGCTTGGCGATCAGATGCGATATGGCACGATATCGGGCAGATCGGGATATGGCCATCCCGTTACTCGTCAGCAGCATTCTGCACGTCTTTCTTGAGAGAAAATACCCAGTGTAAGGATCACTCTATAGGGAGCCACATAGACGCAGAGGAAGCCCTTTCTTCCTTTTTCTAGAACCAGGAGGGGCACAGGAGCGTCGCCAAGGCGAGCGAGCGAGAGTGGTCCCAGCCGGCTGGATGGCCTGAACATGCACGGCAGCAAGGCCATGCACGGCGACCCAACACGCAGCAGACACGGCAGGGTCGTCCGATGCCGTTACCTGATACGGCAGATGGTTCGACAGAGTTAGGTAGCATGACCCAGCCTACTGCGGAATGGCTATATGCACGGTAGACTTGATATAAAAACGGTGACTATGCCTTTTCAGGCATAACTATCTGCAGGGTTTAAGTTTGGCATGTACCACCAGCCAAACATTATGAACCCTTATAGCTCACCGCCGCCGGCCGTAGTCACCGGTCGCAAGTCTATCTCACCGCACGCCGTTAATTATAATCGAATGCATATGGCCAGCGGTACTGTGAATGGCTTTTAAATGGTCCCGGCGGCCGGCCGCACCGCGCCTACCACAGCACGAGATAATCTCCCCGCGGCGGCGGCGGCGTCGGCGTATGAATAGGGTGAATCGGTCAGTCTATGGCGGGCGGCAGTGAGCGATGAAAATATATCTGTTCTGGTGGCTGTATAAGCCAAAATCCTGGCCTCCACATAGCTGGACCGGAAAAGGCATAGTCACCGTTTTTATATCAAGTCTACCGTGCAAATAGCCGTTCCGGCCTACTGGCGTCCCAACGCCGGTACCAGTGATGATACACATGAGAACCAACTGCACTCCGGGCGGGGTCCTGCGGTCATCGAATCATTCCTGCGCAGGAACCGGAGAGGTGCGGTGGAGAGGAGGACGGCACGGCAACTCGGTTAAGAGACGATGAGAAAAGGACGCACGACTCATGAGGTTTGGATGCAGGAACAAGACAGCCGCGGCTAGTAGATACAGGCTCGACGGGCTCAGGGGCTCTCGGGCTGAGGGGTTCCTGTATTCTCAAATCCCTTTTCAGGAGAAAGCGTTGTTACCCCTGGATCTCGCGTGCGCTTGGCCCGAGTAGGCCTAGATGATGTGCGTCTGGGCGCCTTTTCCCGTCGTGCCCGCCCGTTAGTGCGGAATTAGTGGCAGACTGGCAACAACCAACACGGTACAACGTACACCACATCCTCAGACCATGAATGCATATCAGCCGCCATGCGCCGTATTACCTCATCAGCTCAACCACATCGCCGTGGCCTCGAGGGACCTCGGGAGAGACGGACACAAGAAGTATCAGATATATTAGGTTGGAGATACAACTTATTCGGTGATTATGGGGACAACGCGGACGAAGTAGGCTAAATGTTGAGTACCTTACGTTTGTATCAAAGGTGCCTAGACCTGGAAGGGCACAGAATTCCGGGTCCCCTATCGCAACACTACCGTATTTTCCCTAACGATTCGAGGAAATCCTGTTCCCCATTTTTTTTAGCAGGGCTGAGCACTAGCCATATTCGGATGCGGCTTTACTGCATTAATATTAAGAAATTTCTTATATAAATTTCTGCCTTATATTATATGCGCTGCTTATACCGATTTCTTACTCTTTTTACTTTTTTTTTCCCTATAATAAACTTTATTTAAATAATATAGGCTTAATGCCAGTAACCCCTATTCTACCTAATTAAGTTATTATTATTACCTAGCCTACCTAGCGGCCGCCTTACTTATTTACCTAGCCGCCGCTTTATTATAATACCGCTAAATCCTATGCCGCCGAAGCTTATCCGTAAGCGCCCTGGTTTTAAGCCTAAGTCTCGGGTAAGGGTAAATTATAAGCCGCGTGCCCTTATTATACGGCTAAAGCGTACGTACTCTTTGCGGCGGATTAAAAAAGTAATACTTTTCTTAGAAAATTACCGAATCCCGCTGGGTAAGAAAATAAGGGGCGGGTTAAAGAAACCTAGAAGCAGACTTTTAGTTAACGCAGGTCCCGTAAAGCACGGTTTTAGGAGATTTACCTAAGATAAAGCCGTTACGTATTTTAAGATTGCTAATATAACTATTATTAACTACTGGTGGGCTAATAAAAAGCAGTATTTTAGGGGCAGGATCCCGCGTATAAGCCCGTAATAGCCTTACCTAGAAAACTAGCTCTGGATATAATTCAATATAGCTAAAAAGGCTTACCGGGTCGTTAACCGGGGCTGGTTCCGCCGTAAGGCCCTTTAGATCTTTACCTCCTTATACCCTAGCTATATTAAGGTCTTCGTTTTTTCCCAGAGGTGGTTTAAAGGCTTTTTCTGGCGGCATTATATTACCTGGCGTCGAATTATATATATAGTAATAAGGCCACCTAAAAAGCTTATCCGGTATATTAACGCTTTTTTGCAATTTATTAAAAGAAATAATAAGCGGATAAATTAAAAGAATATTACCCTTTTAAGCTCGCCGACCTAATAAATCACGCTGCGAAGATTTAAAGAACGCTATATTATTAACGTTAACGAGACTCTTATACCCTTCGAATTTACTAATGGCTATTTATACGATTATTATAGCACGAAGAGTTATAATGCCCGGTTTAACCGTAGCGGTTAAGGTAAGCGGCAGGTAACGGTTATCCCAGTTATTACGGTAAAGGGTATAACTCCTTTTAAGACCCAGATTATATTCCATAGCCTTAATATAGTTATAGCTAAGGAGGAGCACCTTTATTACCCCAACGTTACCGTAATATTTAACGAGACGGCCTATAATAACGAGGGTTTTTTTATAAACTAGATAAAAAAGGAGGTTAAGCCGTATACCGGTAACAAGGAATGCCTGCTTATTATAGATATTATTAACTTCCATAAAACCGATACGGTTAAGAAAACCTTAATAAAGGCCGGGATCACCCCGGCTATAATCCCACCGGGTTTAATATGCCTGCTATAACCACTCGATATTAGCTTTAATAGCCTGCTTAAGCAGTAGATAAGAGAGGAATCCGACCTTTATCTGGACGACCTGGAGGAGCAGGGATATATACTAAGTCCCTAAACCGTTAAAAATCGCAGGATTATAACCACTTACGTAATAGGCCGGGCTATAAAGTATTATAATAACCCGGTTATATAAAAGATTATTAGAAAGCTTTTTATTTATATAAGCATTAATATATACCCAAATAACCGCGAAGATTACCTTATAAGTATTAAGGGAATCCCTTTAGGGGAGATTAATGCCTGGGCTTATTACCGCACCGGCGCTTATAAGCAGAACGAAATAAACCTATTATAAAAAGAATTCGATTATTTAAAGGCTTTCGTTAAAGGGGAGAAAAAGCTTAATAAGCCTGATATATATAAAGCTCCTTATCGGCGGCAAAAATATAATAACCTCCGGCAATTATGCCGTAAAAGGGTATTACCGGTCTCTAGTAAGAAATCCTTACTCGTGGAGCGTTTAATAGCGTATAATAAAGGCTAAAACCCTCCAGAAATATAGCTAGTTAAAGAATAACTAACTGATAATAAAAGGCTAATAGTATTAGTGCTACCTTGGAAGGAATTATTAATTGCATTTAATCTAATAGGAAATATATTAAATATAGAGTTTATAAACCTCTTAGGGGTTGGTGATAGCCTTATCTTCGACGGGGCTGGGAGCGGTAATAAGGGTACCTTAGCCTAACCGCTATTCTCTTATTATATATAAACGCGTATCTATATTAGTCTAACGTTTGCCTAGCCCAGTTACTAAGTAATATAATTCTTCCTTCTCTTTTAATCGTTGCTAAACGTGCTTATAATTCTCCCGCTTAACCTAACCGTAATATACGTTATCGTGGTTTAAAAAAATGCCCAGTGGTATACCCGGGGAGCTTAGTAGTCGAAAACGCAGTTAATAGATCTGGCCAGGCTCGAAGCATTTTAACGGGTCGAAGTTATAAGTAATAATTATATAAAAGCTAAGTGGTTAGCTAGGTATTATAAAGGTCTGGCTTAAGAGAGTTATTAGGAGTTATTAGGAGAGGTTTAACGTGCTTTTAGCCTAAGGGAGTTATTAGGCTTTAATTCGCTCGAATCTGTAATAAAAAACAAAGGGCGTGCAGTTATAACCTTTAGCTATTAGGAGAGGTTTAACGTGCTTCTGGCCTAAGGGAGTTATTAAGCTCTAATTCGCTCGAATCTGCAATAAAAAACGAAGGGCGTGTAGTTATAACCTTTAGCTATTAGGAGAGGTTTAACGTGCTTCTGGCCTAAGGGAGTTATTAGGCTTTAATTCGCTCGAATCTGCAATAAAAAACGAAGGGCGTGCAGTTATAACCTTTAGCTATTAGGAGAGGTTTAACGTGCTTCTGGCCTAAGGGAGTTATTAGGCTTTAATTCGCTCGAATCTGTAATAAAAACCAAAGGGCACACTATAATAGCATTATAGTACTTCTGCAGTAATGTAATGCTTCTGCAGTCATTGGGAGAGAAATACAGTACTTCTGCAGTGGTGTAATGCTTCTGCAGTCATGGCAGTCATAAGAGAGATAATACGTACAAACGATCTCTAATTGGGTTATAATAAAGTGCGAATAGTGCAGGCGTTCTTAGACTGCTAAGGTGTAAGATGCCCGACTTTTTCTCTATCACCAAGTTCTGGTGCGGGAGGAGAAGGCTTATAGTCGAAAAATGCTTTAACGCTAGCTTCCTAAGAAGGAATGGTCTACGATCACCTGCAGAAGTGGAGTTGCAGGATTTCCTCGAATCGTTAGGGAAAATACGGTACCCGGAACTTATTTAGGTGACCTCGTCAACCCACACGAGAGTGCGCGTATGTGTCTTGCAGTGAGGACTTCGAAAGGTAGAGAAGAAGGGACAGCACCTACAAGCCAACCCACCTGCGTCTCGGCGGAGAAACATGCAGTCCCTCGCGTCCCTCTCCCCCCTCAGCAAAGCGATAGACGGACGGTATGACGAAGTAGCAGTGGGCAAAATCCTTCTTCCCTTACCCCTTGGCTGTGCTCCAGCGACTTCATATCCCGGTAGACTTGCGCATATGCCCCGGCCTCCTTGGCCTCTTATCCGCAGTCTTTTTTTTTTTTCCAACGTGTTTTTGCTTCTTCGGGTCGGCACCTGCATTTCGGTCTTGCCATTTTATCCGTACCTCTCTGTGTACATACATGCAATGCCAGCCGGCCGTTCCATTCCAGCTTGAGCGCGGGCGCGTGGTCGCCATCCTCTTGGCTCAAGTGAGAGAAGGACGTCAATTTGGCTGGCTGTCTACTTCTTCTACTCACACCACGCCCTCGTCGGATTCGCCTGTCACAGCATAGCAACCCACCTGTTCGCCTACCTCTGCTCGGCTCTGCTTTCGACGTGGTGCGGCGGACCCTGGGTACTCGTCCAGGGAGAGGACGCCGATCCGTCCGAGCACCGCAGCCGTCAAGGGCTCAAGACAGCCCTCCCGTCTCTGCCAGCTGTTTCTCTGGACGCAGCACGGCAGGCGCTTGAGCACGGGAGGAAGTCGGATAGCAATAGTCGAGCGGCGGGCAGAGTACGAGACAGCGCATCATGATGCCGCAGTCGCAGGTGCACGGTGCCATCCGTCCTCGCGCACCCGGCCCGGCAGCAGCGGCAGCAGCGTCGGATCCATACCGGTACCCGTCGCCGTCACATCGTGCTACGCCGTCACAAGCGAGCGCGCACGCGCCGCCGCTGCTGGCTTCCAAATACTCGCAGGCGGGCGGCGGCGGTGGCGGCGGCGGCGCGTACACCTACAATCAGGCCCGGACAGGTACGGCACGGGCCCCGTCGCACTACGACAGAAGCGCCGGGGATGATCTGTACCACAGCTTCCACCGCAGCAACTTTAGCAGCAATAGCCTCCAGTACCGGCCGATGAGCCGGCAGCAGGCGGGCACACACGGCATTGGCAGTATTGGAGATGACGACGACGACTACAGCGGCGGCGGTGGCAGTGGCGGCGTCGGGGACGATTATTACGGCGGAGAGGAAGAGGAGGCCCAAGTGGTGCAGGTGGTTATGAGGGAAGGTCCAAATCCAGCCAGTAGCAGCACCAAAGTCCCGGCGGGGGCCAGAGGTGGTCGTAGCGCGGCCCGCCTGGGCGGAAGCGGGAGTGGCCCTGAATATGCGCCGACCGAAACTCAATTCCATCAACACCAGCAAAACCACAACAACCAACACCACCACCACTACCAATACCACCGCTCCGAATACCACCGCTCCGACCACTCGCAGGCTCGGCCGTCGCCGCCACCGCCTCTGCCGCCTCCGCATCCGTCGGCCTCATCGTCCTCGACGTCGGCGTCCTCCCGTCCCTACCACGACCGCCGCCAGTCGGCCCGTCTCCATTTCCACCATCCCAACTCCAATTCCACCTCCACCCACAGTTCCAGAGGGATCGGTCGCAGTCACAGTCCCGCCCCCAGTCCGAGATCCAACGCCTTCTCGAGGCCCCATCCCCCGCCCGCCGCAGCACCACCGGCCGCAGCACCACCGGCCGTCGTCGTCGTCGGGCGCGCGCGTGCCAACTCGTCTGCTGCTGCACCGCCGCGCACCTCGTCGCTTTTGCCGCCGCCCCGCAGCGCCAACGCCAACGCCAGGGCAATTTCACCCGTCCTGATCCAGATTCGGCCGACCGACGAGGGCGCCTCCACTCCGACGTCCCTTCATCACACTACCGCCACTCCGGCTGCTGCACGCACTCCCACGCTTGCTCAGGGGCCCGGCCGCCGCCAGCTGCCTCCCTCCAATGTCGACACCGCACACTCTCCTGCCGTCGAGTCGTCCGCCACCTTCCTCCTCGACCCGCTGAATACGCCTGGCTTTCCTGGCCGGTCCATCTCCCGTGCGAGCAGCGCCGGCGCCGTCAGCCTCAGCGAGGGCTTCCGAAACCTCAACCGCTGGTCGTCCTCCACCACCTCGAGCCGCGTCTCCGCCTGGGATCATCTCCTTCATCAACCGCCTCCTGGGCCGCCTCCGCCTCCACCGCCGCTGCCGTCGCATTCCCAGCCGTCGCCGCCGCAGAGACTGGCCGAGCTACGCCGCGCCAGTGTCGATTCTGTCGCTCTCTTCGCTCAGGGCCCTACGGCCGAGTCGAGTGACCCCCTCGCCAACCTGATCAGCCAGGGCAGCACCGGCAGCGGCCCGTCGTCGACCGTCCGCTCCTCTTCGCGCAACAAGCTGAGCAAGCGGCGGCCCTCTGACGGGCTCAACGCCTCGCCGGATTCTCGCACCCGAAGTGCACTAGCAGGTGGCGCACCTGCTCGATCTCGACGATCTCCATCCCCTCCGCCGCCGTCCAGGGTGGTGCAGCCGCCGAATCTCCCACCCATCGTTGCTCTCTCTCCCTTGGCTACTGGCACCGGAGCGAGCCTCGCCCTCGATTCTCCGAATATCATGAGCCGTGCGAGCCCGGGCCTGACCACCCCCAACTCGGTCTTCTCGAGCCCGCACCATGGCGAACCCAACGATTTCTTCTGGACCGACCTCGCCAATCCCTCCAGAAACGCGTCGCCCATCACCGCGAGGGCGAATCCCACTCTCCTCCCCCCCGCCTCCGTCAAGCGTGAAGATGAGCCCGAGAGGAAGGGCCACACAAGGGGCCGCTCCTCGGCTGCTAATGGCAGCAGCAGCGATTCCACCAAGAAGGACCGCTCCGGCAAGCCCTCCCAGAAGGCCATGCTCTCTAAAGCCTTGTCCAAGGCGAATAATGCCGTCCAGCTCGACAATGCACAGAAATACGAGAACGCCAGGGAGTGCTATGTCGACGCCTGTCTCCTCTTGCAGCAGGTCTTGGCCAGGACGAATGGCGAGGACGACAGGAAAAAGCTGGAGGCCATCGTAAGTCACCGACGGCACCGTGTCTTCTTCTGATTCTGCGATTCTTGCCCCCAAGTCCACAAGCACTGACACGGTCCTAGCGACGGACTTACACGAGCCGTATAGAAGATCTGGAAGGGTTGGTTCGCGCGAATGCTGCGCAAAATGATAAAGCTCTTCCACACAGACCGGACAGTATCCAGCCTCAAGGCGTCCTGGTCGACGTCGCCAGTGCCGTTGCTGCTGGGCGCAGACCAAGTCGGACCGAACCGTCTCCCATCTCATTTCGTCGACCATCCGAACCTACGACCGTCGATTTCTCCCGTTACGCAGCCACTCCTGCTCCGGAGCAGTACCCGCTTCAGTCTTCTTTCTCACGATCCCCCGTGCGCCGAAATTTCGAGGGCGCTTCTCTCACCATACCGCGTGGCAATGATGCGGCTGTGCCAGCTCCCTTGTCGCCGCGGCGTCTCGTCTCGTCCAAAGCGCCGAGCCCCGATCCCATCGTGCGACAGGACTTCTCCATGGCGGCGGAACGTCTATCTGCACCACCCGAAATGAAGAGCCATCGTCGGAACTTGAGCCATGAGTCGGGGTCGTGGCTGGACCCTATCGACGAGTCGGGCGGCTCGGCTTCCTCCTCGATGCATTCGAGATCCTCGTCGAGAATCCGCGGGAGACACGCCCGTAATGCCAGCGGCGCCACCGAGGCCGAGTTCGACGCTGCGCTGGATGCCGCGGTGGAGGCCGCCTATGACGACGGCTACGAGGCCGCGGGGGCTTCTGTCAGAATATATGACGAGGACACGGATGCCGAAGATCGGATAGCGAGCACAATGCGCAGGGTTGAGCTGGCGAGGGAGCGTGTTCGACAGACCGAACGGGAAGCAGCCATCGAATTCGCACGCGAGCGCGAGCGCCAGCGTCAAGTGTCAGCAGCTAGTCAGGAGTCGCACACATTCGGAGGCGACTTCTTCGATGCTAACGATTCCGACGAGGAGGAGGAGAGGATGCTAGAGGCGATGACCCGGGGCTACGTGACGGACGGGTACACGTCGGGTCAGCAGCCGAGGTACCAGTCCAACCTGCCCCGGGAATCCGATTCCAGCGGCATCACCACCCGGACGTGGCACAGCTCGATGGGATCCAACCCACCCACGGCCACCACGGTGCTGTCGACCGTGACGGAGATGCCGCCGGCCACGAAGCGCAAGCCGTCGCCCCCTACGCTTCCTCCTCCGCCGCAAGCGCTGCCGCAGCCGCCGCCTGGCCGTCCTGGCTCTGCGTCCGGGGTGCGCACACGGCGCATCTCGGGCCAGAACCTTAAGCAGCTCAAGATTGAGACGTCTAAACTTAGTCCACCCCCTGGGGTACCTCCGCAGGTGATTACGACCTCGGCAGTACAACAAAAGCCTCCGAGCGGATTCATCGCGCAACAAAGACGAGCCATGTCCGCCACCTCTACCCGATCCGGCCCCTTCTCCATGCGCCGGCCTTCCTCCCCCTCGAGGGGCATCAGCCCGGCCGACGCCTTCGGCCCCACGAGTCCACCCACCGAAGACGAGCCTCGGACGGGATCACCGTCTTCTGTTCGGGGTGGTGTGCGCAAGAATTTCTCCTCGTCCAGCTTGAAGTCTTTGTCCAAGACGCGGCAGCTCTCGGTGTCTCAGGTGGACGATGCCGATGCTTCGCCCCATACCCCCCTCACACAACAGATATCCTACGGGTCCTTCTCTCGACAGCCTGCCCTGCCCTCCTTGCCGACGCCCATCGCCGCGGCGTTTGGCGAGAAGGCCATGATGAGCGGCGTTGGCGGCTTGCATCTCTTTGACTCCGACTTCCACTCGCCCGGGTCGCATTCGCCCAACACGCTTCACCAGCACCAGCTGCAGAACCCCGAAGTGCCTCTACCTCTCGAGCCGTGCCCTGCCGATGCGATGCTCCGACCCTTCTGGCTGATGCGAGCCCTATACCAGACCCTGGCCCATCCGCGCGGCGGCTACGTCAGCAACAAGCTCTTTGTGCCCCGCGACGCATGGAAGGTCAAGGGAGTCAAGCTAAGGGCGCTGGACGACAAGATATCCCAGTGCGATCTGCTCACGGCTGCACTCCTCAAGCTCGCGCGAGTCGACAGTAACGATGCGGACGCCGTGCTCGAGGAGATGCAGAGCCTGGAGAGCATACTCGAGATGGTGCAGGCCGTGCTCGTCCGCCGGCTGGGCGGCGACGTCGGCACGCAGGGCATCAGCACACTCCGGGACGACAAGGACACGGAGGCGGCCCCGCCGGTCCCGCGCAACAACAGCATCAGCGGGAAGGGGGGCGCCTTCAGCTGGCGGAGGCTGAGGAACAAGGGCTCGGCCGTCAACATGGCCAGCGCGTACGGCGGGAAGACCAATAGCAACGGAGGCAACAGCGGCCCCACCAGCGTGTACGAGAGGGAGACGACGACGAGCTCGTCGGGCTCGGGCGGCTCCGTGCCGAGCTTGCCGATGACGGCCCATCCCAGCAGTAGGCCTGCCAAGAGGGACGTTGCGTCGGTCAAGTTCGACGGACCCTACGCCCACTACATGGCGAGCCTGGCGCGCCTGTTCGATGCTGCGCAGACTGTCGGTATGTTTCGTCATTTGTCATGTCATATGCCCGTTTTTTTTTTCGATGATGAGAGAAGAAGGCCCCCCCTCCGCCAGCCAGCTAGCTAACGTGAGACCTTACCTACCTTAACAGATCAGATTGCGCGCCAGGTCGAGGACCCGGGCCTGCGACACGCCGACAAGACGCAGGTCGGGCTCGAGCTGTGCACCCGGCACGCGGCCGAGTTCTTCGCCTTCTACATCTGCCGCTTCGTGCTGGCCGACTTGGGCCTGCTGCTCGACAAGTTCGTCAAGAGGGGCAGTGAGTGGGTCCTCAACTGAAGAGAAACTGAGAGAGCCGGCTAGCCACCTAGCCAGCCAGCCACACGAACGACGAATGACGTTTGAGAAAGGGGAACACGACACGGAACGAACCACCCCAACAAACATACCTGTTTAGAATTTTCTTTTGCTTAAAAGCTGGATGTCCGGCGAAGCACATAACGCAAACGCCCCCAATGATTGGGAGGGGGCCGTCATCTTATTAGCGAATAGCCAGTTACTACCTATCCTGTGAGCCCATAACGAGCAGAGAACAGAACTATAGAATCTAAGCGAGCCCATATCAAGAGAAGAGAACGGTACTGAATCTAGTCGATCTCGAATATCCAAAGATTGATTGATCCCTGGCAAACCTACCTATGCAATTACTCCATTGAAATGTGCAAGTTGAGGGTTAGTAGGTAGTTAATCTCTAGGGCCTCTTATGAGATTACGGTAAACAACCTCCAGGAGGGATCTCTTCTAGTGGAAGCTGACCATCCATGAACCCGGCTCCTAGACACACTCTATGGGGAACATCGGTAGACACGACAGAATGAGCTGTCCCAGCATAATTTCCACGGTCCGGGGTGTGCTATTATTGCTCCAGAAAACATGACTTGATACGGTCGTAACCTACTCCGTACGTGACACTTCCCTTGATTTTTTTCATTATCCCTATCCTTTACGGTGTTTTTTGTTTGGAAGACCGGTTATGTACCTGTGAAGATCCTGCGTAACCTGTATACAGAGGCTAGAGAGGGAAATGCTTGACCTTCTTTCGTCCATAGATTCCGGGGAAGCGAAGGAGCAAATGTGACGTTCAGTGCTTCTCGAGAACCCGTCAATGCTCCCTCGAAAGCCCCTTCGAGAGTCCATCACAATGTTCTCCTTTCTTGTTTGTTTCGAGGTCAACGTGCTCTTTATAGACAAGTTATTCCTTAGGGAAATGGCTTACACCTAGACCATACGTCTGGGTCAAACTCGGTTCTGCCAGAGGCAGTCAGTGATACTACAAAGAAACGATCATCATCAGTTACTGTTTCAGCCTGCATGGATGCTCACCTACCTAACTAGCGGAGAAGAACAACCGCCTCTTGTTGGCCGCCGCGATCCGCACCGACTTTGACCTTCTTGCTCCCAACCCTCCTCACGCCAGCTTTCTCTGCTCCATTCCTGACGTGGATGAACCAAGCTCAACCAAAAGTAAGAGTCGGTCTCCCTTCCTCCTGCATCTATTCTAACTTAACGTGGGTACAGGGCCCTCTTTTAGGTAGTTATCACTTTAGCATCATATGTGGTTAGCTTTACCTTTGACTGATATCTACAGAAACCCCACGTTGGTCTCTTCTGTTCTTCCGTACAGGCCACCTAGTAAGTACACCCTAAACCGCCCAGACCCTCGCCACCATGGCCCTCGGCAGCCTCTCGGCGTGCCCGGGCGCGTGCTGCAGCGCGAGCTGCAGCAGCGTCAGCGCCTGGGCGCCCAGGTACAGGGGGACCCGGAGGCGCTGCGCCTCGTCCACGACCTCCCCGAGCCGCGCGGCGGTGCTCCGGAGATCCTCATCGTCCCCGGGGGCGGAGGAGGGCGGCTCAAGCTCGCCCCGGCTGAGGAGCTTGATGATGTCCGGGCCGACGGCCTCGAAGACGCGGCTGGCGCCCGCCGCGCTGGCGCACAGCTCGAACACCTGGTCCAGGTCCAGGCCGCACCGCTTGGCGAAGGCGAGGGCTTCGGCCGCCGCGCTGTGGTAGAGAGGTCGGGAGTCAGTCGGCAATCACTTATATCAGGCTTGTATTTACGCAGCCGAGACGGGAGGGCAGCGGACGTAGGTGTCCCGAGAAAAGCTCTGAGATGAGCCGCAAGAGGTGGCAAAGAGAGTGATCCGGGGGGACTGACCAGAGGTACACGCCCTTCAGGAGCGCCCTTACCAGCGCGAGCTTCTTCTCGTCGCGCTCGGCCGGCTGCGTCGTCTCGCCCAACCACCAGCCCCCCCTGCTGCTGCTGCTGAGGCCCTCGACGTACAGGCGGACGAGGCCGCTGTCGTCGTCGGGCCCGTAGCCGCGTAGGAGGCTGGCGAGGTAGGCCTGCTCGGCCGCTGCCGCCATGGGCGTCGGGAAGCCTTGCCGGCGCGCCTCGGACGTGATGATGCCCGTGTCCTTGAGGATGATGGTCAGCGCGCTCGCCAGCGGCGCGAAGCCGCGCGTCAGCATGCGCGGCGTCCGGTGCTCGAACATGAACGCCCACGCGTCGTTGTCGCTGTCGCCGGGCGCCGCGATCCGCGACGCCGTCCACGCCGCGTCGAGGCCCAGGTGGTGCGCGAGACCCATGGCCTCGCTCGCGGCCACTGCGTGCCGTGGGGGGGTTTGCCCGAGTCAGTCAAGTAGGTAGGTATGTCGTCGAAACTCTGGGAAAAGGGGGGAAGCAGGGGGTTCGTTATGAATACGGGGGTCTGGTGCCATCCATCCCTCAGGGCTAGAGGCTCCCCTCCAGAAGGATATTACAGACCAGAAGGGAGAGAGCCTGAGGGGGAAGAAGCAGAAAGGGGTACTAGGTGAAGATGAACAAGACGAAGAGGAACCCCGAAAGAGAGAGACAACCCACAGATATGCACCGCCGCCAGCACCTGGTGGCACATCTTCATGTTGCTGCCGGCGCCGACGCCGCCCGGCACGACGTACAGCTTCTGCGCGTCGGCCATGGCGCCCAGCAGCGGGCGCGCGCTCGCCAGCGCCGCGTCCGACCCCCCCGCCATGATGCTCAGCGTGCCGTCGGCCGCGCGCGCCGCCCCGCCCGACACGGGGCAGTCGACCAGCAGCACGTCGCCGCGGCCGGCCCCTCCTCCTCCTCCTCCGTCCTTCGCAGGCTCTCCCGCCAGCTGCGCCGCCAGCCCCTGCACGTACGCGCACGGCACCGTCGACGCGAGCAGCAGCGTCGCGCCGGGGGCCAGCGCCGGCACCACCGCCGCGTTCGCCTTGTCGTTGTCGTCACCACCACCACCGGCACCATCGTCGCCGAACAGCACGGCCTGCGCCTGCGCCGCCGTCGCCACCATGACGACGCACAGGGAGGGCCGACCGCCGTTGCCGGCGACGGCGGCGGCGGGCGTCGCGGCCGCGCGCCCGCCGGCGGCGACGAAGCGCTCCAGCGTCGGCGCGTACACGTCGAAGCCTGTGACGGCGTAGCCGCAGCGCACGAGGTGCGTCGCCATGCCGAAGCCCATGGCGCCCAGGCCGATGAAGGCCACCTCGGGCTTGTGGTCGGCGTCGGGCATGGTATGGTGGGAGGACTTTGTCTGTGTGTGTGTGTGTGTGACGGGGGCGGGTTGGGGGGTGTTGCTGGTTGGCTGGGACGGAGATGCCGCTGCTGCTGCTGCTTGTGTGGTGGTAGTTGCTGCCACTGCCGGTGCTTGGACGGTCTGGTCAAGTGGTTTGATAGTGACTCGTGTTCGAGTCTCGTGATGCTGAGTCTTCTACGAGGGCACGACGCACAGAGCTGGGCAAGGCAGTGAGTCCCCAACTCAGTCCCGGACCAAGTCTTGCCAAATATGTCGTGTTTCTAGTCCTATTCTCCACCGCAGTATAAGCACGGTAAGTGTTGTCACGAGATTGTCCATGAAACTATCGAGTCGCATCGTGTAGCTCCATGCCGTCATCGTCTGCCGGCGCTGGTCTCCGCAGAGGGTCCGGCTCGGGCTTCCGATGGACCGAGGGCGGCGTTGGAGACGGAGGGGCGGGACTCGGCTCGTTGAAAGTATACGCAGTGTACTTGACATATGTACATGCGGTGGAAAGTACCTGCTGGTGACGTGACTGTGCCGAGTCCTCCCCGACTGCGGCAATGTAGACTAAAGCTGCCTAACCCCACGTCCTTACTCGAGTCTCCACGAGCCCGGCTGAGGAGTATACCCAGTGATCAGGACAGTACATTTTCGACCTACCGGCAGGTACTTAGATCTCCAGTAACGCCCCATGCTTTATTTATGTATGTCCTCCCTGTAAAACAACGGAGTCGTCTGTAGAGATGCTGGCACGATCACTTGTCCAAGTACAACAAAGCCGAGACTGCCCGCTTCACGATCTCTCGAGACTTGTCACGTTTGTTGACTAGATTCTGACCAACCCCCAAATCCAGAAAAGGAGAAGAATAGACGGCCGACATCGACATCAACCGCCTTCTTCTCATCACTCGAGAATCACACCGAGTCAGCCCGCCGGACGGAGAGGAGACCGTTGCCCAAGATGACGACGACCAGACCGCCGCTCGAGCAGAACCGCACGCTCGCCATCATGAACAAGGCCCGCGAGGGTGGGTATGCGGTGCCGGGCATGTGCTGCTACAACATCGTCAGTCCTTATCTCTCTCTCTGCCTCTCTCCATCGTCTTCCCCGGCACGGTTTGCGAGGGGCTGGCTCCCCACCGTAGCCGCGACTACCACGGGGGAGACTGTTCCAACAATATCCAACGAGCGGGCTCCCTGCCCCATCCCTGATCCCCTCCCCCCTCCTCTTCTCTCCAGCACGTGCGTGCAGTACCGACTTGACCTGACCTGGACCTGGACCCTGGGCGCCCTGGCAGGAGTCCATCATCGCGACGGTGCGCGCGGCCGAGGCGGCGCGCTCGCCGGCCATGGTGCTGCTCTTCCCCTGGGCGCTGACGTACGCGGGCGCGGCGCTGGCGCGCGCCGCGGCCGACGCGGCCCACGGCGCCGCCGTGCCCGTGTCGCTGCACCTCGACCACGCGCAGGAGCCGGGGCTGGTGCGCCGCGCCGCCGACCTCGGCCCCGACTGCTTCGACAGCATCATGTGCGACATGAGCCACTACGAGCGCGACGAGAACCTGGCGCTGACGCGCGAGCTGGCCGCCTACTGCGTGAGTCTGAAGTGCTTAGTGTTCAGCGTTTGTTTTCCCCGTCATGTGATGTGTTGTGGTGGGTTGAGATGGGATGGGATGGGACCTATCATCTCGTGGCCGGAGGGCGGGAAGAGATCAAGGAAGCTTTAAGGGGGGGGGTGATAGGGGGGAAAGAGGGAAATGAAGAGCGGAGAGAGGATGTTGCTTTCGCGTCTCTCCTCCCGGCTTTAACCCCCATCAGGACCAGACCTAGGTTACCTCCCTCCCTATCTATCCCTACTCCCCCATTCCCACCACCCGTACTACCCCGCCGTACCTCCCTCCCAGCGCCCCCTCTTCGTCTCAAACAGCAAGCGGCGTCCCGTCCCACTGACTCAGGTGCAAAAAAACAAACACAGCACGAGCGCGGCATCGCGGCCGAGGCCGAGCCGGGCCGGATCGAGGGCGGCGAGGACGGCGTGGCCGAGACGGCCGATCTCGAGGCCGTGCTGACGACGCCCGAACAGGCCGGCGACTTCGTCGCCACCGGCATCGACATGCTCGCCCCGGCCTTCGGCAACGTCCACGGCGAGTACGGGCCGCGCGGCATTCGGCTCGAGTACGACAGGCTCGCGTCCGTGGTCGGTGTTTTCTTTTTTTGAGTTTCTTTCTCCTTTCCGCTTTTCTCGTTCGTGTTGGGCGTGATGATGCGCTCCCCCGACCCCCGACCCCCGACCCCCGACCCCCGACCCCCGACCCCCCTTTCCCCCTTTTATTTTGATTTTCGTTTCCTCTCACCCGGTCCCTTCTCGGACGTATTATCTTGTCGCTCTTCTTCTTTACTCTCCAGGCAGGGGTAACGGAGACCTCGTAAGCGCGACTCCTGCGCCCGAGTGTCGCTGCCTCCTGAGAGATATACCTCTCCGCATTGTCGGACGAGTGGAAAGGGGGGACCAGCCTGCCTAGGCTTACAACTAACTAACCCATCCATCTCCCCTTCGCAGAACGCCGCCGTCGGCGACCGCGTGCGCCTAGTCCTGGTAAGTCAGTCCCATACATCGTCCAACCAACCAACCAGTCTTCATACCTACTTTTTTACCTATCATCCATCAACCCTGTCTGCCATGGGACTTTCCTTTCCTTTCCCTTTTCCGAGGAGCCGCACTGCACTGAACTGACACACACACGCACACGCTACCCCCCTCCCCCCTCTCCCCCAGCACGGCGCCGACCCCTTCACGCCCGAGATCTTCGCGCGCTGCATCTCGGCCGGCGTGTCGCGCGTCAACATCAACAAGGGCATGAACAAGCACTACCTCGACGTCGTCGCGCAGGGCGGCCGCCCGCTGACGGGCCTCATGGAGGCCGCCACCGACCGCATGCAGGCCGCCATCGAGGAGTACATGCGCCAGCTGGGCAGCGCTGGCAAGGCCTGATCTGATCTGATAATGATATGATGGAGAACGAGTGGAGTGAGTGAGGGCTGGGGGGCTGACTGGGCTGGGCCGGTGCCCAGCCAACATCACGGAAGTGGCAGAGCAGAGGGAATGGAGAACCGAGGGAATGGAGAACGGGGGTGTTTTAGGGGGGGCTGGCGGTGTAAGTAGTCACGCGAACGCGGACGAGCGCGGCCCCCGCCCCCTATTGTATATGTCTGGCGCAACATCTCCGCGATTCGAATCTCTCCCACCCAGGAGCTCTCTCTAGATCACGTTGATCGGTGCCTATATACAAACCTCAGCAGCAGAAGCATCCATCGGGGGCTCTCCCTCTCCTCCTCCCTCCTCCAGCTGTATCCGCAGCCCTCTTGTCGCCCCCTTCCCTTCCCTTCCCTTTCTCCCCCCTCTCCCACTCTTCTTCTTCTTCTTCCCCGTCCGTCGAGGAGAGGCGGTTCCACGCGGTCAGGTAGGTAAGTAGTCAAGGCACGCATCGTACAGTAGGATGGGGATGGGGATGGGAATGGTAATGTGATGGCATGGTGGTATCTCGTATGGTCCAAGAAAAAGAAAGCTCTCGCTACATCTCTCTCTCCCTCACGCTCTCTCCGTATGTGCTTCATATGTTGGCGGTGGGAAAAGGTCGGTAGAATGTTGAAAAAGGCCATGGTATTTCCAAAGTTCTCGGAAGGCAACCAATCATCCACAAAGGCGACTCTGGAACCCTTGAACTATTATAAAAGTATAAGTTACAAAAGTGTCCACACCCTCCAAGTGCTCTCTCTATAAACCTCCACTCGCCCCCAGCACTTCTGTACGAATATTAGTGTTCGGTCGGGCGAGAAGACCACGGCCATACCGAGCCGAAAACGCGAGAGAGGCATGAAGGTGATTATCATTATGGAAAACCATATACCGAAGTCCTCCAAATCCCACGCCGGAACCCGCAGACAGGCAAAATCCAAAGTTGTATCTCAAGCCCGCCGGTGCCCATTTACTGACTCTATCAGTTCCTTATTACCTCCCTCCCTCTCACAGTCTCACTCATTCCACACACAATCCAACCCCCAACAACAAATCAGCCCACCATGCCCTCCCGCAAGCCCCTAATAGCCACCATAGCCGCCCATGCGCCCGGATCCGGCGGCAGACCTTTCCCCTTTCCCCCCTCCTTCTTGCCACTACTACTCTCCTTGCCCGTGCTCCCTTCCCCCCCTTCCTCCTCTCCCTCCTCGGCCTCCCCGGCGACCTCCCCGGCCGCCTCGACGTACGTGGCGCGGCCCAGGCGCGGCGTCATCCCGCGCGTGCTCTCGGCGCCCGCGACCACGGCCGCGACGGCCGCGTCGTCGAGCCCACCCCGGCCGCCTTCCGATGATGCCGCCAGCGCGTCGGCCAGCGGCGCCAGCGCGTCCACCACCGTGCGGTCGCCGACGCGCGCCGGCGTGTAGCGGCCCAGGCTGGCGAGGGCGGCGCGCGTCGCCGCCGCCCAGCAGCGGCACGCCTTTTCCCTCTCCCTCTCTTCCTCCTCCTCGTCGACCTCATTTTTATCTTCGTCGTCGGTGCTTTCTTTGTCGGCATTCTTCACCTCGTCGAGCAGCGCGCCGTGCAGCGCGACGAAGAAGATGCCCAGCAGCCCGCCCAGCGTGCCGCCCATGCGGTCCTCGACCACGTCGGCGAGGGCGCGCAGCACGGCGCCGGCGTCGCCCGTACGCGCGAGACCGCCCTCGCCGTCGTCGTTGTTGTCGAGCGCGGCCAGCAGGCCGAGGGCGCCGTTGCGCACCGTCTCGCCGCAGTCGCCGTCGCCCATCTCGGCGTCCCACCGCGTCAGGTCCGGCTCCGCGGCCACGAGCGCGCGCGCCGCGCTGCGCAGCATGCGGTCCAGCCGCGCCGGGTCCGTCCTCAGGAGAGGGTGTGGCGGCGCAGGCACGTCCCCCTCCTTCTTCTTCTTCTCCTCGGGCGGAGAAGAGGAGACGATGACCTGGTCCCGCCTACTGCGCCGCGGCGCCTGGGCAGCCTGGCCGCCGGCCATGCTCTCCCAGTGGGTGTTGGTCCTGGCATCGAAGAAGTCGCGCATGCGCTTGACGTCGTAGGGGTTCTTGTTCTCCGGCCCGCGCGCCGCGGCGCTCAGGTTGACGAGCGAGACGGAGAAGGCGGGCGCGTTGAGCGACGTCTCGAGGAAGCCTGAGCAGACGCGTACGGGCTCCATCGGCCCTCCCCAGGCGGGCGGGAGCGCTGCCAGCTGCGAAAGCAGCTCGTCCACCAGCGCGCCCATCTCGAGGTGCGACACGCCGCCGAAGTTGCTGACCAGCAGCAGCACCTCGTCGCCGGGCGCGAAGGCCACGTAGCCGCGCTCCGCGTCCGAAGGGTCCAGCAGGTACGCCAGCAGCGTTGCCACCAGCTCCGACGCCGACGGCGCGGGCCGCAGGCGCCGGTACCCGGGCTCGTTGTGCGGGCCGGTGCCGATCTCGAGCTCGTCGACGCCTATGCCGCCGGCGCCACTGTCCGAGTCCCCCCCGGGCTCGCCGCCGCCGCTGCCGCCGCGCCGCCGCCCCGGCACGTGGCAGCGGTCGAGCGACGCGGCGATGGACACGATCTGCGCGGCGACGGCGACGCCGAGCTCGTAGACGGCGTCGAGGGTCTCGCCGGCCCCGGCGGCGGCGCCCATGACCTTGAGCACGGCGAGCTGGCCGGCGAGCCCGCGGCGGCCGACGAGGCGGCCGCGCGTGCGGCCCACCGACACGTCGTCGCCGCAGATGATGACGCGGCACGGCCGGGCCCCCGGGCGCAACGCCGCCCTCTCGGCCGCGAGCCCGAAGTGCAGGCAGTCGCCCGTGTAGTTGGTGATGACGAGGATGTGGCCCCGGTCCGAGGGCGCGGCGTCGACGGCGGCCAGGATCTGCCGCGCGCTGGGCGAGGCGAAGACGTCGCCCGCCACCGAGGCCGCGAGGAGGTTGGTGCCGACGTAGCCGGCCCAGGCCGGCTCGTGGCCCGACCCGCCGCCGCTGATGACCGAGACGTGCGCGCGGTCGTGGCTGGTGTCCACGACGACCCGGTGGGCCTCGTCGAGCGCCAGCGACGGGTTGTAGGCGATCAGGCCGCGCAGGCACTTGACCACGAGCCCGTCGGTGGACTCGAACAGGTGGCGCGTCGACATGCTGTCCGCGGCGAACTCTGGTCGTTGATAAGGGGGGAAAGGGGTTCTCTCAGCCTTTTAGTGGGGTGAGAGGTAGTAGATGGAATCCGCCAGGCGACGAGAACACCGACGATCGTTGCGAGTAAGACCCATATATATATACAGATATATATACAGGTGTATATATGAAAATACTCTCCAAGCACGATGACTGCAACGACGGTGCAGTCCGAGCTGCAGAGTCAGCCGAGGGCTCCGTGGCGAGGCAAGACTGAAGAGCAGGGCCCCGGACCCAATCTCCCGTTCATGGGATCTAGACCGATAAGATGATGAGCTTCCGGGTAACTACCACACCGAGTTACGGTACGATCCCCTGGGTCGCTGTACGGGTGGTGTAATCTAGGCAGGCTGGCTACCGCACCTCGCCACGTTAGGACAGCTAGGATAGGCACGATGCTTATCCCCTCTTGGGCACTCCAAGAAACTTGCCGATGTATACCAGGCTGATATTGCTGGGCATACGAATAGGAGAGTGTATATCCGTATCAGGATGTCGACCGGTGACTGGGTGCAGAGACCGACGTACCAGTCGACAGGCTTACTTACCCACCCACCTAGCGGACACGAAGTCCCGTAAGCCGGAGCTCGCTCGGCACGAATCACGACCATCCTTCGGATCGGGTTCCAGCAGACCACTCGGCCGGCGTGAGAATCCGAGGGCGGGGTAGTCGTGCGTGCGTCGATGGTGATGTCGGGGAAAAGTGCGGAGGTTAGCTCTGGTGTGGAGGAGGGGTAAGAGGTTGGAGCCAAGGGTTGCTTTTGTCCTCCCCCCTTTTCGCCCTCGGGTTGCCCGTTTGGGGAAGCCGGCTACTGTACCTCGAACCGTCACCAACCTTTTCGCCGCAGCTTACCCCGCGGGAGATGGCATCCTCTCGTCACGACATGCTGCAGTACAGCAAGTACCTCCGAGGGCGGGACAGGCCTGGCCGAGCGAGCCATGGCAGAGAGTTTTCGGGTAGGGTGCTGGGTGTTGGGAGATGGCGTACTAGTGTAATGATAAGCTGGCGGCGTCAAGGTCCTCCCTCGGGCCAGGCTGACGATATACCGATACTCGACTCTGCTGAGAACCTGTCGAGTTGTTTTTGCAGACATCTTTACTGCTCGTGCCTCTTCATAGATCTCCGTTGGCCTCCTTAGTCTTGGAGATACACGCCCCGACAACCATACGACGCAAGTTACCCATTGCGCGGGCCGGGGATCACACCAAGAGGTACAAAAGGATGGCGTCGCCTAAGTGGAAGATCGCCATGGCCTGTGATGTAAGCACTTACCTACTTATACTTGACAGACCCCCTTTTGCACCCGCCCAAGGCTGCTTGCTTTCCCTTTCGGCCTCCTCCCCTCCCCTTCCTCCCTGCCTTTTTCCACCCTACACCCACCACCCACACATTCTGACCTTCGCCGTGCGTGCGCGCGCTCGCTCGCTCGCTCGCTCGCTGCCCCCCGCCCACAGGACGCCGGCGTGGCGTACAAGGACGCGATCAAGGCGGACTTCTCCTCCGACGCGCGCGTCGCGTCCGTGACGGACTGCGGCAGCGCGTCTTCCGCCGACAAGACTCCGTACCCTTCGCGGGCGGCGGCGGCGGCGCGGCTCGTGGCCGAGGGGACGTGCGACCGGGCGCTGCTGGTGTGCGGGACCGGGCTGGGGGTCGCCATCGCGGCCAACAAGGTGCGCGGCGTGCGGGCCGTCACGGCGCACGACAGCTTCAGCGTCGAGCGCGCGGTGCTGAGCAACGACGCCCAGGTCCTGTGCCTGGGCGAGCGCGTCGTCGGGCTCGAGCTCGCGCGGAGGCTCGCGCGCGAGTGGCTCGGCTACGTCTTCGACGAGGGGAGCGCGAGCGCGAAGAAGGTCCAGGCCATTCGCGACCTGGAGGAGGAAATGTAGTAGGCGGAGGAGGAGGGGGAGGAGGAGGAGGAAGGGGGTCCTGGTGTACGTACGTGCCGCTGGGGTCCTAGTTGGTGCTGGGACGACGGGTTTCCCTACGACGGCTGGCTGGCTCTGGCGGCGATGGTAATGATAATGACGAGACTGATGTTCGGAGGAGCCCATGTCGCCGCCTTTCGGAACGTTTCTATAAGCGAGGCTCACGCTTCTTGCTCGCCATTCCTATTCCAAAGGATTCCTGGATGTTAGACATATAAAAGACGGAAATCCGAATCCTTGGGACTTCAAGACCCAAGTCTTGCCGCAACCTGTGCCAAACTGGAACGACAGCGGCATCGTGTACCCGGACACGATAGCTAGCAAACGAGTTTCCTGCCCACCCACCGAGGCAGGAGGTCATACTGTGTTTGGTCCGATCAGCAGCCTCGGGCTGACTCCAAGGGAACACAGGCGGCGAGGTGCAGCGCTAACAAAGACGTTGGCTATCGGCTCCCCGGAATCCCACGTGCCGAAGCCTTACCGGTACTTGATGCAAATACCGGTACAGTACGCCGCGAATCCCGCCATCGTTGCCGCCGATGTAAGTGCCTCTGGGGGGTAACTTGTCCCGAGTCCCGAGCAGCGTACTCACCCTTCGTCTCCGAACCGAAGGGGAAACCTCAACGCCAGCTCATGCGTGTTTCTCATCAGCGCCAACAACGCCAATACACAACGGGGGCTGGCACGGCTAAGTTGTTGACGCCCAGCTAAGTTGTTGACGCCCAATCGCTTCACCCCGCTCGTCTGCCGGGCAGGTTTCGCCTCACGCGCCATCATGGCCACCCCTTCAGCAACTTCTACCGGCTCCGCGGCGGCGGCGGCGGCGGCGGCGGCGGCATCATCATCATCATCATCACTACCACCACCACCACCACCACCACCACCGCCACGGTGGCGGCCTCTCCGCCGGCGCCTCATCGGCATGTCGACCAAGATGTACTTCAGCGCGGCGCAGACGCACGCCTGGGTCGCGTCGCTGCAGTCGCTTCTTAACGCTGACGACAACAGCCCCAACAACAACCCCAACAACAACAACAACGGGCTGCTCGACACCCTAGACATATTCATAATCCCCGACCACATCACGCTCGCCTCCGTGGCCTCCACGCTCGCCGCCGACCCCGCGTCGTCCGCGCGCGTCCTCGTCGGCGCCCAGGACTGCAGCGACGCCGACTTCGGCGCGCTCACGGGCGAGGTGTCCCCCGCGGTGCTGGCGGAGGTGGGGTGCGCGCTCGTCGAGGTCGGCCACGCCGAGCGGCGCCGGCTCTTCGGCGAGACGGACGCGTCCGCCGCGCGCAAGGCCGCCGCCGCCGCCCGAAATGGCATGGTGCCGCTCTTGTGCGTGGGCGAGCGCGACGCGCCACCGTCACTAGCACTAGCACCACCAGTACCACCAGCTCCTGCTGCTCCTTCCTCAGACGACGGCGGGGAACAACAGCAACAACAGCCGGACTCGGACTCGGACTCGGCAGTAGCCGCGGCCGTCTCCGCGTGCCTGGCGCAGATCCGCCCCGTCGTCGCCCTGCTGCCGCCGGGCGCGCCGCTGGTGCTGGCGTACGAGCCCGTGTGGGCCATCGGCGCCGACGCACCGGCGCCCGCGGCTTACGTGGCGGCGGTGGCGCGGGGCCTGCGCGCCGAGCTGATGGCCGACTACGGCTACGGGTACCACTACGGCTTAGCCGAGGAGGTGCGTCGCGGGGAGCTGCGCGTGCTGTACGGCGGCAGCGCCGGGCCGGGGCTGTTCGCGCGCGGCGGCGGCCTGGCGTCCGACGTCGATGGTTTGTTTCTTGGTCGCTTCGGGCACGACCCGGAGCAGTTCTTCCGGACCGCGCGGGAGGTCGCCGACGCGTTGATAAGGTGGAGATGAGGGTGGTGCAAGCAAAGCAAGCGAGCGAGGGAGTGAGCGAACGAACAGACAGACAAGGTGGCAGGCGGCGTTGGCGCCACGGGGATCTGCCATTGCCACCAAAAAAAGACAATTTTTAGTCGGGTTCTCGTTTACGCCCTAGAAGGTGAGGCGCGTTTTTGCAGACACGAAAGCGTCCCTCTGTCGAAAAGAAACATCGCCTCTCCATCACGTTGGGAAAGGGGCTCTCGGTTGTTCGAGCAACGCTGAAGCACCTGGGACTGAATGGCGCGTGGAGGTCTCAACGGCCAAAGCCGAAGAAAGCAGCAGCGAGCATTCGTGCCGTTATATGCCACGGTGTACGAGGGCTACGTCGATTGGTGGAGATGGCATGCCTTGGTTCAAGCGGTGGCCAAAGGGACGAGAGAGCACCGATTGGCAGTAGGAATATTGTCCGAGAGGTCGTAGACATAGACCTGACAGGCAGAATGAGAACATTAGCGCATATAGCGAGAGGGCCAGATATACAATGGCCCGGGTAATAGGCGTTCAGGACAGTGAGTTCCCCGTCCGCGCCACTTGCGTGATATCGTTAGATGGTGTGATTTGAGCATATAGTACACGCCGAACCGTCAAGACGCTCATCGGCCAGCCAGAGAACCGTAACAGCTTTGTGCCATCTCTGGCGAGGCCGTTTCCTTCGCGGCAAAAACCAGGGGTCGGACCTCGTTGCGCATTCGCGAGACAACTCAGTATCCACTCTGCTCCTCCCGATGGTCTTCCTTGGCCGCCTCGCCGGCATCCTTGATGCCCTGCTCGTCGCCTCTGAGCTTGGCAAAGTACTCCTTGATATCCTCAGCGCCGATGGCCTTACCGCTCTCGGCAAACTGCTGGAAGAAGGGCTTGAGCTTGTCCTTGAGGTGGTTGTAGGCCATGACGCCCTCGATGGCGCGCACACGGTCCACGTTCTTCAGGGCCGACTCGCCGCGCTCATACAGCGAGCCGCTGCCGTGCGTGGAGCCGTGCTCTGATGCCGAGTCCGAGAGGGGCGGCTCGTAGGCCTCTTCCTCCTCAAGAAGCTGCGGGTGAGGCTTCAGGTTCGGGAAGCAGGAGGGGCATCTGCAGAGGTGCTCCCGGAAGTCTGCTTTGACGAATAGGGAGAACGGTCCCACAGGAGCAGACGGTAAGGATGTCAGCTTACAAGCCGCTGACGGAGGGACATCAGCTGCCTTCTCGTCTTCGCCTTTCACCTCGACGGCAGCTTCGTCCAGGGGAGGCTTGGGAGACTGCGGCTGAACATCCTCCCCGCTGCTCTTGACACGCTTGCTGGTTTCGGCCGCCTCGTCCTGCGACTCATCCTCCAGCTTGCGTTTTCTGGGGGAAGACGTCCCGTCTGCTCGGTCCACTGGCTGGAAGAAGAGGGCAGGCAAGAACCCAGGCGCTGCCGCATATTGTTTGATCCACGGATAGGCCTCGACACATTTATAGCACAAGAAACGGTCGAAGTCGTCTTCGCCAGGAAAGCCACTCGGCAGGGGTGCGTCGTCATCCTCGTCGTCGGCCACAATAGTGCCACCGTTGAGCTGTTGGTCGCCGCCGTTTTCCCGTGGCGCATCTTCGGAAATGGGCGCAAGAGCAGTGTCCGAGGCTCTCTTGGGCATCTTGTCGAACCACCGCGGACCCAGCCCCATGAGACAGCCGGGATGGTACCAGTCCTCTCCACAGCCACCCGTCTCGTGAGTGCCCAGACCCAGACATTGGAACATGGTGCCCTTCTGCTCCTGGGCCTTGTAGTCTATCGAGCACGAGCAGAAGCGGTTGCGGAAGTTCTGGTTGTACTTGTTGCTGGGGTCGGCCGACTCGGAGTGGACGCCGCCCGTAGTGTTTGTCTTGGGGTTCAGGCGCAGGATGCAGTGCTGGTCGGGCGAGAAGCGCGTGCTGCCGCAGTCGCAAGTGAAGTTGCGCTTCTGGAAGATCTCGACCAGCTCGTGCTCGCCGTGGCACTGGACCGAACAAGAGTAGCAGACACCAGCGGGACTGAACGGGTCGGTCGGCTTCTCGGGTGGCGGGTTGCACGTGAGGCAGGCGTAGACGTTCTGGCGCAGCGAGCCGAGGGGCTTGGTGCAGTTCTCAATACTGTAGGGCATGGCCTCCCGGGCGTCGGCCTCAAGCTGCATCTGTTCTCGTATGAACTCGGCGGCGGTCTGCGAGGTGTCGGACTGCTGCGAGAAGCTCTCGGTGCGGGGCCGCTCGGCATTGCTGACTTCGGGCTCGGAAGCGCTGGCGACGGGAACGGGTGGAGGATCCATTGTCGGCGCGCGGTGCTGGACGCGGGAAGACGGACGAGTTGCGACGCGATCTGAGGGGGAAGATGCGTAGATGGGTTCGAGGCGGATGGGTTGGACAAGATGTGGTGAAAGCTGAAGCCAGCACTGGATGTGGCAGTTATGGGTGATGGTTGTGGCTACAGCTGTGTGCCACGGTGTAGCAGCAGGTAAGATGACGTTACTTACCTAACGCGACGGAGCAGTACGATGCACTGTGGGCTTTCGGTCAAGTACTTCGCCATACAGCTTTAGCTGCACGATACATCACGAAGCCACAGGCTAGCTCCCCATATGGCTTAGTGCCACTTTACGCGACCCTCCAGTCAGACGCGGTGTCGAGACGCGTGCGAGACGCGTTACGCTTGATGTGGGAAATCCGAATCGCCCATTTCCCGCCCATTTCCTCCCTTGACGACCCCACCCCCTCGTGTCTCTTCCCACCCGCTTCCCCTTTCAGATACATCGTACTCCGTACTGATTCCTCCTTTCTTACATGCGACCCAGCGCATCCATTCACACACAATTTAGTCTGCTTGCATT